>CM031237.1:922577748-923177748 GCA_018340775.1 Taxus wallichiana var. yunnanensis
GAACTTAGTCATTTTGGTCCCTTTTTTGGTGGCGCACCTTTTATCTATGTAACACAGACTAAATTTGCGCCCCCTTCATTTCCTTTGGCGCACCCTTTGATGTGTTGACACATCAATTGTTGCGCCTTCCGTGATGCGCCTTTCTTGCATGCGCAAGGCGCATGTGCCTTCATGTTAACAACTAAATTGTTGCGCCGTGTTTTGGTGCGCCAAGGCGCTCAAAATGAAGTGTTGACAGTACTAAATTTGTGCAAGGGGTGCAAATATTTCCGTGTTGACATGCGTATATCCGCGCCAAAGGGCGCAAAGTTTTACGTGTCGACACATGTTTTGGTGCGCCCCTTGAAAAAGTGGTTGGCGCATTTATTGCACCTTTCCTATATATAGGCGCATCCGCCCTATCACTTTCACAATCATGAAAACACGTGATAAATTTTATTCCTCTGCACCTGTCAGCACGCCCGTCCTCCTCGTATCGCGTTCGTGGACCCCGCTTCGTCTCTCACATTCTATATATTCCGGGTAAGTGGTTCTCATCCCTCTTGTGTTTTGTTTTGATTGTTTGTGAGGTTGAATGCATTGGATCTGAGGCTTAAACCCCCCCTACCATTCTTGCAAATCTCTCTTCCCAAGCTATTTGCACCCTCTTTCCAGATCTGCTGGCCAAGAGGGCTCTGCCTAAAAAATGGATCTAGACCTCTTTGTTGTGTTCCTCCCACTATCAAAATATGTCAAGAAAACCTAAAAATCATGAACTAAAGAAAAACCTAAAAGTTGTTTTGGGCTGCGTTTCTCCCTTGGCGCAATCGCCACTCCTGCTGCACAAACACAAAGTCACATTAAAGGCGCTTGATTTCTACACATACAGCTCCCGTGCCATTCTATAAAAACAAAAACTAAACCTTTGGCGAGGCGCAATCATGCTTACAACAACACAAAGTGTCATGCAAGAAATCCCTGCATCGTGCCAAAGTCCCCCCTATGCGCATGCAATTTTGGTGTTACACACATTGATCTTGCGCCCTTTGGTGCACCAAAGTCTCATGTTACACGCAAATTGCATGTGCCATTGGCGCACCCTGCCCCATGCAACACCAAAATTATTTGCGCCCAGTATAAAACCACATAACGGCACAGGCGCATCCCCGTTTACAATAACAATAATGTCATATGCAAAATCCTTGTGCCCTGCGCCCTTTGGCGCTGATTTGTTCCTTGTAACACTCGATTCAGTGCGCCATTCTATTAACTCTGCAGCCTGTAGTGTTCCTGCACCCTACTGCCCTGAGGCCTTAAAATTGCTAACTCCTCATTCTGTAGTGCTTTAATGGAAGATCGATGACTAATATGGCTCTTTGGCGTTGGACTTCTCTTCTTCTTCTTGTAGATCAGCAACTGAACTCGGATCCATATATGTCTACATCAAGCAAAAAGCCAACCAAGTCAAAGGGTAAGGCTAAGCTTATAGAAGAAGAGATGAAGTATAAATACCAGAGGGTCAGAATGCCGAGTCCCAGGCAGAATGTGACCTGGACATAAGAGACTCGAACTCGGTCACATCGACATGGAGGATTTCTGGGCAGAACCAGGAGAGTCACAGGAAGTCCTTGGATGGACAAGCTGGTGGGCAGTGGACTGCATTTCTTGGGGGGATCCCTGTCAGTGCAGTAAACAATGAATTTATGATGGTAGTGGCCCGTTGTTACAACAAAGACACAAGGTGTGTCGAAAATGAAAAGGGCGAGGTCATAATCAACCTCACTTGCCTGGCACTTTGAAATCATGCTAGGCATCCCTCACCACCGACACTTTGTGGCTGTAAGCCAAGAGGACTGCACCAAAGCATGGGAGGATAATGAAGACAAGTGCATGTAGCTGATGAATGAAGTGTACTTGAAAAACAAGAAGGTAATAACTAGATGGCCACAGGTTATTCACCGCAGTGACTTCTCGAGGAATTGAGCGACACCATCACATTCCTAAGTAGAGTTTTTGGGCTTTCTGATGCCCATTACTTTCACAAATGGATGCTCAGGTACCTTGAAACTATGAACAAGAATGTGCCAGATCAACGCTTTGAGTGGGCGGAGATCATAAGCAGCACCATATCAAGCAGCTCCAATAACTCACCACAACGGGGAGGTTCTACATGAACTCCTACGTAGTCTACGCTAGCCTCGGAGAGGGATTATCTAGCACTGAGCCGATGCGGGGTTTGGCCCCAGGTAAAAATATATGAAGTACTACCGGAGCTGAAGCTGGAGAACAACATCCCGTAGTTTACTAAGATCAACGATGCTTTCTTCTATGGCATCGTCTACCTTTTGAGGCCAAATATGACTCATGGTCGGATGACCAAGAGCATAGTCATAGTGACGGAGAAGTGGGGGGCACTATTTACCCAATTCCCCACCTTCACCTATCTCAGAGTGGCCAACTTCTTGGGGGAGCCCACCAAATTGCGAGATATGTTGGCCCCAAGTTGATCCTGTTGGAGCTGTCCAGACAGCTCATAACCTACCATGAGAAATGTTTGAAGAGAAAGAAGGGTGGAACTCCTTTCCCCCTTACAGTGGGCAGATACACCTGCGTTTCTCACCACAAAGCCCGAGAAATGTTTGCAGAGCTAGAACTACTCAATCTAAAGCACAACTTCCGTGAGGCCCACTTTTGATCCAAGGAATTGCCTTCCCAAGGAAAAACTCGATCCAATCCACATTCCACAGATCGAGGACATCTATATCGACCTGTATCATGAGGTCGAACTTAGAAGGAAGGATCACTCCCGCTTGGCCTTGGCAGAGATTATTCAATACGGCGTGGCCATTGTTCCAAAGGGTTATCAAACTACCGATCAAGAAGTTGATCAGGTGTATCTGGACATAGATGGGGACAACTGGCCATTTGCTTGCTGATTGATAGAACAAAAGCACCCCAGACCATTGAAGAAAGGGTCAAAGAGACATTGCGGAGGACAGAACACTAGTGCAGAATGAATGGCCTTATCTACCTCGGGGTAGATTTCACTACATCCCCATTGGGCAATGCACCTGTCAGGCCGAAGCATCTGCAAAGGGAAAAGGCAAGGATAAAGAGGGTGAATCAAGCTCTGCTCAAGAAGGAGCTCCTGAAAGCCCTCCTTCCACTGCACAAGAATAAGTTGTAAGTCTGGTATCCCAGAGAAAGAAGCGGCGGAAGGTGTTCGACGGGCACATCCACTCAGGGTGTCACCACTACTACAACTGTTGAGGTCCCTTCTATCCCTTCTCCCTCTCCTCCTTCCTCCTCCTCGCGTGACTCAAGTGACCATTCCTTTGGTCGTATCCTCTCCCCCATCTTCTATTGTTCCCCCTTCCTCGTCATCCATCTTCTCTTCTCTCGGAGCTGTCCCCCACCATTTCTTCTCTCATCTCTCAGCTCCCTTCCATTCCCACATCTACCTCCCCTGCAGTATCCCTTCCTCCCGTGAGCACTTTCTCGGCCTCCCTCTCGATGCCACCACCAAGTGTCTCTACCCATTTCCCCTCATCCACTGCAGTTGCTCCCTCTTCTACCTCTGGTCCGTTCCCTTAAGTCCAGCATGGATCTCCCAGCATCTGAGCCAGCAAAAGAGGAAAGTCCCTATCACACCGATGGACTTCTCCATCATCCCAGCAAAGGGGGCTAAGAAGAAAAAGCCTATAACCCACTTCTCTCAGAGTGCATCGGGAGAAAGAGTAATGGAGATCGCATATCCCGATCCTTCAAAGGGTAAAAAGGATCTGTCTCGAGCCAGATTATACGGTGACCCAAGTCATATGGGAACGTCTTTGGAAAGTCTTGAGGAGAGGCCCTATCTGCGGTGGATTCCCTTTGCAAGAAACTTCAAGAAGAAAAGGAGGAGAAGAGGTTACTAAAAGAACAAAACAAACATCTTCTCCACGCCTTACAGAAAATGGGCGTGTGCACCTCCTACAACTGCCCACTTTGAAACTCCCTGAGGTCCTAAGCCGAGGATAAGATAAATGAGTACGCCAAAATTGGTGAACAAGGTATGGTAGTTTCCGCCTGGAGAGATCAAATCCTCAAAGACAGTGAGGAGGTAATAGTCAAGTTCACCGAATTGTATCAGAACATCAGTCGGGTGAACAAAGATCTCCAGGTGATCGCGGGACCTATCTCCGAAGAGTTGGACCATGCAAGGTTGCAACACGAGACGTTCCAGAAAATGCTCATTGCTCGATCGATGATCTAGTGAAATTTGCATTTTGATCACCCCGAGGTACCCGTGCAAGATCCTTGTTGCGTTGGATTACCGGGTCGATCAGATGGAGTTCATCCTGGAAAAGATTGACAAAGTCAAGGAGGAAGCCTGGATGCAATGCATCAAATGGAGCAAATTGTTCTAAGAATGTCTCCGGGCTTGCTTACTCCTTCTTTCGCCTTGAGGAAGGTAGATGAAACTATCCGGATCTTTAAGGAGATCGTCTCGCAAGGGTTAGGGCCAGAAGCCACTTTTGACACCGAATGCATCAACAACCTTCTGGCTTGCCGTGATTTTGTGGGGTTCCTGATGGAGGCAAGCAATGAATATTTCAAACTCCCTGAAAAACTCAGAGATGAGCGGGAGACTTGTGAGGTCATCGGTGATCATACGAAGGGTCCTGCCCAGGATCAACTTCAGCCCATGATCAGTAAATTCATGGAATATCGGACTCAGTTCCACATCACCTCTCCCGAACAACAGTAGAAGCAAGATACCCCCTTCCAGCCCGTGAGACGATGATGAATAGCTTTCTTCCTCTTGGCTTCCTTTTTGTAAATATCTAAGAGTATGTTGGTACAAATGATGACCTCATCCATGTTGCACCATGGGATGTTGTCATCCACCAAGTTGTCCAAAGTCAACATTGACTTTTAGATATTTTGTAGATATTTTGTAATTAGTTGTTGGTTGCCTTTTGCCTTCTTTCTTCTCCTTCTTCTATATATACTTGGATACTTGTATCAAGGGTGGATACTTTAGATGAAAAATAGAAGTGAGAAGAAAAGACTTTGAGCTTTTTGTAACAGAAGAAAACATTAATACAAATATTAAGACTTTGTGCTGAATATGTGTGTTATGAGCATTTTAATCTTTCTTATGTCAGATTTATGCGTTTATTTTGTTGAATCTATCTCTACTTTTTGTCATTTATTCATTAGTATTGCTTTGTTTGTCTATGCAAGTAGGTTGGCTCTGTTTACTACCAGCCCAAAACATAGACCCTCTGACCTTTCTACTTTGGAATTCATTTCTTTTCTCCCTTCAGATCTATTCTATCTCCTCACCTCGTTTCTTTCCCTTCTTTTCACAGTTGGAAATACCTCTACTGGGATGAGATCCCAACCCCCGAAGGTAGAATATTGTGAGACTTGCAGATTCCTGCTGGTAGAATAGCAATAAACTAGTTTGCTTTCTTTGACTCAAAGAGGGCTATGCCCTGCACACTGCTATTGGGCTCATCATCCATAGATCTGTCCACCTGACAAGATTTTGGACCAACAGTTTTTGGCGACTCTACTGGGGATCGAACAGATCTATCAGATCTATGATAGTGGTATGTTAGAAAATCAGTAAAAATCAAAAAATCACTACCTGTTTGCAAATTTTAACTTTTGTTCAAAATCCAAATTTTTGCAAAAGTGATCCAAACTGAAAATTTTCTTCAGGGATCCATAGATCGGGACTAGTTAGAGATCTTTAGTTCGCTGAGTTTTTACAAAAACCTGTATTTTTCCGTAGATCTGAGTTTTGACTGTTTTGCAAAATTTCAAACCCTTACCAAAAGTCAACTCTAAGATCTGAAAATCAACCTACTAAGTTGGCCGTTATTTTATCCTCGTTAACATTTGTCATTAAACGCATGATCGGTTTTCAAAGAGAGGATAAAATTAAATATTTAGAAAAGTACATGTTGCTGATTTTTGTTAGAAAAATCTGAAAATCAGCAAGTACTGACCAAAAAGAGTTTTAGGATTTGCTCCAAAATATTACGAGATCTGGAAGGTACGCTTTGGTGGGTGAACCATTTACTCATAGCAGAAGAGCTCGTGGGGAAGTCGATCTTACTTTTGATCTACTTCAAAGGCACAACTTTAGTGTTACACTGGCATGCTTCCCATCGCTAAGTTCAGCTAACCGGTCATCCAGAAGTGTCTCACCTCCATGAAGGAAGCATCTCTCACAAGGAATATCCTCATCTCTTTGTAGTGCCTTGCTGCTCAGTGGAACTGTGCTTCCAGCTCGCGTCCTTTTTCCAGCCGTTCAAATGGCAGTGCCATGGGGAAATGCTATGGGCCCACTCACTTTGCCACACCCTGTTCATGCGCTCCCTCACAGAAACCGAAAGAATTTTCCTAAATTTGATGGTAGCGGAAACAAAGCACGGATTCACACATATCCACGTTCATCATGTCATGCAGTATCCTGGATGTGACCCATGAAGATGTGTCAGTTCACCTTTTAGAGACCTTGCAAGGACCAGCAGTGGAATGGTTTCAGCATTTGTCGGCCGGATCTATTACTAGTTGGGCCACCTTATGAACTGCATTTGAAGAAAGATATAAGCCTTCAGAGGATGCGTTGCATTACTATCCAAGATCACTCACCTGAAGAAGGAGGTCAATGAAACCATGTGTGATTTCATCACCCATTTTAATTCACTGATCAACCGGGTTCCACCTACCATGCGTTGCCAACCGGAAAATCAGAAATGTTTCTTCGTGAACGCCATGAGCTCAAAAGTAAGTTTCTTACTCTTACAAGAACAGGTCACTACTTTGGTTCTTCGCCCAAGCTGCTGCCATACGGATTGAAGATAACTTGCTAATATCTAGTGAATTAAAGTGAGAGCCATCCAAGCTAAAAGTTTCAGCTCCTTCTCCACCACTTCATCCGATCCGGCATTTCAAAAGATGGCAAATGACTTGCTCGCGTTAAAAAAGTAGCTAGCTCAGTCTTCTCCGGCTCTTCGTACCGGGATATCCCACGGAGGAATTTTACTTCTAACAACATCTCACAAAGGCCGCGCCTACCTGCAATTGCTCCATGGTTGGCGCTCGAGGCCCCTCCGGTCAATGCTTTAGCGAGATCGAAGAAGAGGAGCAAAATTATGAAGAACCTTCATCACCAGGTGAAGATGATCAAGATGTCGGTGAACCGATTGGCGACTCTACTATCGGGTATATGGAATTTGATGAGGAAGAATCTGATGAAGAAGAGGGTACCCAAGGATATGCAAGTGGGTAGTCATATGTTGTTTTTACCCGCTCATGAAGGAAAAGAAGCAGAAGTGGCTGCCAATATGTAGAAAGAGAAGGCCGTGTCACACACGCCTCCAACCATCGCTAAATGAGGTAGTCCCCTTCCTGCTCAACCTGTTATTAAGTCTTTTTCAAAAAGATATTTTCCCCTATCTCCCCTCGAATCAGTCCTCACATATTCCTATCAAGACCGGTAATCCTACCCTACCATCGTGAAATGAGGGACTCATTCCTTCATCAACATAACCCTTGGCCATGTTTGACATAATTGATCACACTAAAAAGACCAAGATCCAAATGTCTGAAGCCGAATATCTTTAGTCAAATCCTGAGTAGCTTGTAAGGTTGACCAAATACATCCAAAGCCAAGCTATCATAACTACTCAGGTTTCCCCAAAAGGAATCCTTTCTACTCCTTCTGCATCTCGCATAAATGTTGCCTCGACATCTGCGTCAGGAAAGATAGAACCTTTCTATCTCTCCCTCCTAATCAATGGCCACAAACTAAGCAACTGCATAATTGATTCCGGGGCTTCCGATAACGTCATGCTGGCAAAGGTCACCCATGCCCTAGGCCTCACCCTTACCAAGCCTTTTGGTAGATGTTATTCCTTGGAAACCAAGCAGGTTCCGTTGATCGGTCAAATCAAAGACGCGTAGTTTGCATTTGCGGCGTTCCCAGAGAAAAGAGTAAAGATGACCGTCCTTGTTGCCGATATTCCGGTAGCATATGGAATTCTATTAGGAAGGAGTTTTTGTAGTGAGGTTGGTGGAGAGATTCATATGGACTGGTCTAAGGCTAGAATCCCGTCAAAGGTATAATGCAAATGTTGGAGCCAGAATCACAAAAGAAGTACTTGGTTACTAACTCCGATGACCCCAAAGCCCAAATTCTCTTCGAATCATCAGGGATGGGAAACTATTTCTTGTCTACTGAGTCTGAAAAAATGGATGTCCTCATCCAAGCAGAGGATCTTAACAAGATCTGGACATTACAGTTTGATGGTAGTTGTGTGACTAGTGGGTGCGGCGCTGGAGCCGTGCTAATATCTCCCGAGGAGGAGATTATCCCTCTCTCTTTCAAGTTGTAGTTTTTCAACACGAATAATACTGCTGAGTATGAATCTTTGTTACTTGGCATGCAAGCCGCAAGGGAAAGAGGAATCAAGAATCTGAAAGTACGGGGTGATACAGAGCTGGTCGTAAATCAAGTTAAAAGGATATACCAAGTGAAGAATGAAAGGCTCGGACATTATTACTTGCAATGCGGTATGGGATAGTATTGAGGATTTTGACGCTTTTTCAATAAAATCCATTCGAGAGCTCAAGAATGACATGGCCGACTCATTAGCTGTCTCAGCATCCCTCATGCTCCCTCACCCAGGTTTGAAAATAGACACATATACCATTGAGGTGGTTTTCCACCCAAGCGTGCCGGATAATTCTCAGCACTGTAGGTATTCAATGATGACAATCAACTCATTGCCTTTCTGGAAAAGGTAGAGAATTTTAGTGAGCTTCATTTTGAAGGATCCACTTCTGCATGTTGTGAATCTATTACTGATCAAGATGAAGAAATGCATGGAAGTGATGGCATATGTCAGCTCAAAGGAAATAAAATTCCAAAAGGCCTGGTTTCTCTAGAGCATTTGTTCGACAGGCATGATCGTTTTGTCAAGAAGAAAAGGTGAGATGATCCTAACTCCTCCCCAGAAACTGAACCGGTCAATCTAGGTTCGGTAGAACATCCACAGTTTGTGAACATTGGAAAATGTTGCACACACCAGAAGAAAAGCGGAAATTCATCAAATTTCTGAAGAAATACATGGATGTATTGGCATGGTCCTATGCCGATCTAAAGTCTTTCAAGCCAAAAGGACGTCAGACATGACATCCCGTTAAAAAGGTGTCAAACCCTTTGCGAAATAGAGGCACTACAATCCTAAGATCTTAGGTACTATCAGGCTGAAATTCAGAAAATGATGGATGCAAGGATCATTTTTCCTATCCATCACAGTACCTAGGTGGAAAACATTGTGCCAGTATGTAAGAAGAATGGTGAGATACGCATATGCGTGGATTTTCGTAACTTGAATCAAGCCTCCTTGAAGGATAACTACCCCCTTCCCATAATGGATCAGGTTCTGCAAGCAGTGACTGGATCAGAAATGTTGTCCATGCTTGATGGTTTTTCAGGCTACAATCAGATTGAAGTCTCACCCGAAGACCAATTCAAAATAGCATTCACTACCCCTTGGGGTACATTCACTTATAGCAGGATGCCTTTTGGTCTGACCAATGCCGGCGCCACTTTTCAGCGGGCCATGGACTTTGCATTCAAAGGTATGATGGGAAAAGTCATCGTAGTCTACTTGGATGACTTAACTGTGTTCTCTAAACAGTGAAATGATCATTGTGATCATTTGGAGCAAGTATTAATTAGATGCTTGGGAACATGGGATCTCCCTAAATCCGAAAAAGTCTATTTTGGAGTCACAGAAGGAAAGTTGTTGGGACATGTTGTTAGCAAAGAGGGGAAAAAGATAGATGCCGAAAGGGTTAGGGCTATAGAGCCTTACTTTACCCACAAGCAAGACCGGCGTTCACTCTTTCTTGGAAAAGTGAATTTTCTCAGGTGCTTTGTTCCCGAATTTGCTGAAAAGACTCACCACATATCAAACATGATGAAAGGATCACCAACTTTCCGGTGGAGCGAAGAAGGAAAGAATTCATTCGAAGATATAAAAGCCTCGTCGCTGCACTTTGCACCCGATCTGGTATGTCCCGATTTCTCCAAGGATTTTATCATGTATAGCTATGCATCTGAGCATACTGTATCGGCTATCTTAATGCAAAAGAATTCTGAAGATGTTGAATCCCGATTGCGTTCATGAGCTCTCCTCTCAAGCCTCACGAATTAAAGATGTCTCAGTTGGAAAAGCATGCCTTCGCCGTTGTCAAAGCAGTCAAGAACTTCAGGTATTACATTCTAAATTCTCACACAATGGTACTAGTCCCTGACATGGCAGTCAAGTCAATCCTAACTCAACAGGAGTTAGGGAGTTTGTGAGGAAATTGGATTGCAAAAGTCTAGGAGTATGATCTAGATATAAAACCAACCAAGTTGGTAAGAGGCAAGGGCCTATGTCAGCTCATGGCTGAAAACCGAGATTCAGAAGACCCTGAGGAAAAGGATGATTGCACCAAGGGAGCACAAAGCTAGTTGAAGAAAGCTGATTCTCTACCCATGGTTCTATTTTTCGCCACCAACGATGAATGGTATGCTAATATCACTTTCTTTCTCACTTATGGTGAGTGTCCAACTCATCTAACTTTAAAGGATAAACATGCTATAAAGCTCAGAGCGGCCATATATGTCATCTGGGATGACTATTTATACAAAAGCGGAATAGATGGCATCTTCTTGCGATGTGTTGATAAGCCACATCAGGTAAAGTTACTTGAGAGTTTTCATGATTCAGCCTGTGGTGGTCACTTCTCCTCTTCGTGATGGCACACAAGATCATTCGGGCCAGGTACTATTGGCGACGTTGTTCCAGGATACAGCCACCTAGGTAGCAAAATGTGAGCTCTGCCAACAATTTGTTGGTAAGCCAAAATTGGCTACTTTTCCCCTCAGGCCGGTCATTATTGATGAACCATTCAGACAGTGGGGAATTGACTTTATCGGTGCACTCCATCCCCAATCAAGTGTCAGGACATAGTTATGTCCTGACAGCAACAAATTACTTCACCAAATGGGTGGAGGCCATACCTATCAAGCATGCCACTTCGAGGTTGTTTGTAGTTTCATCAAAGAGAATATCATTGTCAGGTTTGGCGTTCCAAACAAGATTGTTGTTGATAATGCTTCTAACTTCTCCTCACGAGAAGTTGTTGGTTTTTGCTATGAACACGGGATAATCTTGGCCCACGCCTCAGATTATTACCCCCAGGGAAATGGTCAGGCTAGAATCCAGTAATAAAAACTTAGTGACCATCATACGGAAGCTAGTTGATGAGAGTCAGTGGACGTGGCACAAGTCATTATATGATGCTTTGTGGGCAGACCGCATTACTCCCAAGAGGTCTCTCGGTATGTCTCCTTTTCAAGTGTTATATGGGATCGACGCCAAACTTCCCATTTCTGCAGAGCTCCCTGCTCTGCTTGCACGAGCAATTGAAGATGAGACTTTCCAAAATTCCCTTGAAAAGAGGATCATGTATCTATCAGAGCTCGAAGAAAAAAGAGTAAGAGTATTGACAGGATCACCGAACATCAGAATCAAGTTAAGAGATTGTTCGATAAAAGAGCTAAGCAAAGAGATTTCCAAGTGGGAGATCTCGTCCTTTTGTGGGACAAATGAAGAGAGCCGAAGGGCATGCATGGGAAATTTGATTCTCTATGGAGGGCCTTTCAAGATCAAGCAGCTCAATGGAGAGAATAGCTTCTATCTCTCGTATCTAGATGGAACTGATCTCCCGCTTCCCTATAGCGGGCGACATCTCAAAATATTCAGGAAGTAGAGCTTGCTCTCTTCCTTGTATAGTTTGCTTTATGTTGTGTGTTTGCTTTCATCGTGTGTTTTTTTTTCATCGCCCTTGTTTTTGACCCTCTTTTCCCAATGGATAGGCACATGTTGATCTGGGGTTCTCTACCCTTGAGCTTCGCTCAAAGATAGTCCCAGAAAGAGAGCCAGGTTGTTATCTGTAAAATTGATGAGGGCAATTTTATAGGTAACCATACCAAAATTTTTCTGGTCCCTCGTCAAGGACCCCTCTGCGTTCAGAATGTTACAAAATCCCTTTCGGGAAATCTAGTTCTCTCGAACTTAGTCATTTTGGTCCCTTTTTGGCTAGGTACACCTTTTATCTATGTAACACAGACTAAATTTGTGCCCCCTTCATTTCCTTTGGCGCACCCTTTGATGTGTTGACACATCAATTGTTGCACCTTCCCGTGATGTGCCTTTCTTGCATGTGCCAAGGCGCATGCGCCTTCATGTTAACAACTAAATTGTTGCACCGTGTTTTGGTGTGCAAGGCACTCAAAATGAAGTGTTGACAGTACTAAATTTGCCAAGGGCGCAAATATTTCCGTGTTGACACGCGTATATCCGCCAAAGGGCGCAAAGTTTTACATGTCGACACATGTTTTGGTGTGCCCTTGAAAAAGTGGTTGGCGCATTTATTGCACCTTTGCCTATATATAGGCGCATCCGCCCTGTCACTTTCACAATTGAAAACACGTGATAAATTTTATTCCTCTGCACCTGTCAGCACGCCCGTCCTCCTCGTATCGCGTTCGTGGACCCCGCTTCGTCTCTCACATTCTATATATATTACGGGTAAGTGGTTCTCACTCTTGTGTTTTTGTTTTGATTGTTTGTGAGGTTGAATGCATTGATATCTGAGGCTTTAAACCCCCCCACCGTTCTTACAAATCTCTCTTCCCAAGTTGTTTGCACCCTCTTTCCAGATCTGCTGGCCAAGAGGGCTCTGCCTAAAAATGGATCTAGACCTCTTTGTTGTGTTCCTCCCACTGTCAAAATATGTCAAGAAAACCTGAAAATCACGAACTAAAGAGTCAAGAACCTAAAAGTTGTTTCGGGCTGCGTTTCTCCATTAGTGCAATCACCACTCTGCACACAAAACACGAGTCACGCTAAAGGCACTTTGTTTTTGATTACTGACATGCGCCCTTCTTGCGCAAATACAAAAACTAAACCTTTGGTGCATTTGCGCATCATCCTTACAACAACACAAAGTGTCATGCAAGAAATCCTGCGCCGCACCAAAGTCCCCCTGTGCACATGCAATTTTGGTGTTACACACATTGATCTTGCGCCCTTCGGTGCACCAAAGTCTCGTGTTACATGCAAATTGCATGCGCCATTGGCACACTCTGCCCCCATGCAACACCAAAATTATTTGCGCCCAGTATAAAACTACATAAACGGCGTAGGCGCATCCCGTTTACAATAACAATAATGTCATATGCAAAATCCTTGTGCCCTGCGCCCTTTGGCGCTGATTTGTTCCTTGTAACACTCGATTCAGTGCACCATTCTATTAACTCTGCAGCCTGCAGTGTTCCTACGTCCTACCTGTGCCTGAGGCCTTAAAATTGCTAACTCCTCATTCTGTAGTGCTTTAATGGAAGATCTGACAGCTAATATGGCTCTTTGGCATTGGACTTCTCTTCTTCTTCTTGTAGATCAACAACTAAACTCAGATCCATATATGTCTACATCAAGCAAAAAGCCAACCAAGTCAAAGGGTAAGGCTAAGCTTACAGAAGAAGAGATGAAGTATAAATACCAGAGGGTCAGAATGCCGAGTCCCAGGCAGAATGTGACCTGGACATAAGAGACTCGAACTCGGTCACATCGACATGGAGGATTTCTGGGCCAGGAGAGTCACAGGAAGTCCTTGGATGGACAAGCTAGTGGGCAGTGGACTGCATTTCTTTGGGGGATCCCCGTCAGTGCAGTAAACAATGAATTTATGATGGTAGTGGCCCATTGTTACAACAAAGACACAAGGTGTGTCGAAAATGAAAAGGGCGAGGTCATAATCAACCTCACTGCCCGGCACTTCAAAATCATGCTAGGCATCCCTCACCACCGACACTTTGTGGCTGTAAGCCAAGAGGACTACACCAAGGCATGGGAGGATAATGAAGACAAGTGCATGCAGCTGATGAACGAAGTGTACTTGAAAATAAGAAGGTAATAACCAGATGGCCACAGGTTATTCACTGCAGTGACTTCTCGAGGAATTGAGCGACACCATCACATTCCTAAGTAGAGTTTTTGGGTTTTCTGATGCCCATTACTTTCACAAATGGATGCTCAAGTACCTTGAAACTATGAACAAGAATGTACCAGATCAATGCTTTGAGTGGGCAGAGATCATAAGCAGCACCATATCCGAGCAGCTCCAATAACTCACCACAACGGGTAGGTTCTACATGAACTCCTATGTAGTCTACGCTGCTGACCTCGGAGAGATTATCTAGCACTGAGCCGATGTGGGGTTTGGCCCCAGGTAAAAATATATGAGTACTACCCGGAGCTGAAGCTGGAGAATAGCATCCCATAGTTTACTAAGATCAACGATGCTTTCTTCTATGGCATCGTCTTCCTTTTGAGGCCAAATATGACTCATGGTCGGATGACCAAGAGCATAGTCACAATGATGAGAGAAGTGGGGGAACTATTTACCCAATTCCCCACCTTCACCTATCTCGGAGCAGCCAACTTCTTGGGGGAACCCACCAAATTTCGAGATATCTTTGGCCCCAAGTTGATCTGTTGGAGCTTTATCCGGATAGCTCATAACCTACCATGAGAAGTGTTTGAAGAGAAGAAGGGTGGAACTCCTTTCCCCCTCACATGGGCAGGTATACCTTCACTTCTCACACTAAGGCCCGGGAGATGTTTGCAGAGCTAGAGCTGCTCAATCTAAAGCACAACTTCCGTGAGGCCCATCTTGATACAAGGAATTACCTTCCCAAGGTGAAACTTGATCCAATCCACATTCCACAAATTGAGGACATCTATATTGACCTATATCATGAGGTCGAACTTAGAAGGAAGGATCACTCCCGCTTGGCCTTGGCAAAGATTATTCAATATGGCGTGGCCATTGTTCCAAAGGGTTATCAAACTACCGATCAAGAAGTTGATCAAGTGTATCTGGACACAGATGGGGACAACTGGCCATTTGCTGCAATTGACAGAACAAAAGCACCCCAGACCATTGAAGAGAGGGTCAAAGAAACATTGTGGCGAACAAAACACTGGTGCCGAATGAATGGCCTTATCTACCTTAGGGTAGATTTCACTACATCCCCATTGGGTAACACACCTATCAGGCCAAAGCATCTGCCAAAGGGCAAAGGAAAGGATAAAGAGGGTGAATCAAGCTCTGCTCAAGAAGGAGCTCCTGAAAGCCCTCCTTCCGCTGCACAAGAACAGGTTGTAAGTCTGGTATCCCCAGAGAAAGAAGCGGCGGAAGGTGTTCCAACGGGCACATCCACTCAGGGTGTCACCACTACTACAACTGCTGAGGTCCCTTCTATCCCTTCTCCCTCTCCTCCTTCTCCTCCTCGTGTGACTCAAGCGACCATTCCTTTGGTCGTATCCTCTCCCCCATCTTCTATTGTTCCCCCTTCCTCATCATCCATCTTCTCTTCTCTCGCGGAGCTGTCCCCCACCATTTCTTCTCTCATCTCTCAGCTCCCTTCCATTCCCGTGTCTACCTCCCCTGCAGTATCCCTTCCTCCCGTGAGCACTTTCTCGGCCTCCCTCTCGATGCCACCACCAAGTGTCTCTACCCATTTCCCCTCATCCACTGCAGCTGCTCCCTCTTCTACCTCTGGTCCCGTTCCCTTAAGTCCAGCATGGATCTCCCAGCATCTGAGCTAGTAAAAAAGGAAATTCCCTATCACACCGATGGACTTCTCTGTCATCCCAAGCAAAGGGGATAAGAAGAAAAATCCCTATAACCCACTTCTCTCAGAGTGCATCGGGAGAAAGAGTAATGGAGATCGCATATCTCGATCCTTCAAAGGGTAAAAAGGATTTGTCTCTGATAGATTATACAGTGACCCAAGTCACAATGGGAACGTCTTCGAAAAGTCTTCAAGGAGAGGCCCTATTTGCGGTGGATGCCCTTTGCAAGAAACTTCAAGAAGCAAAGGAGGAGAAGAGGTTACTAAAAGAACAAAATAAACATCTTCTCCATGCCCTACAGAAAATGGGTTGTGCACCTCCTACAACTACCACTGAAACTCCTGAGGTCCTAAGCCAGGATAAGATAAACGAGTACGCCAAAATTGGCAAACAAGGTATGGCAGTTTCTACCTGGAGATATCAAATCCTCAAAAATACAGTGAGGAGGTAATAGTCAAGTTCACCGAATTGTACTAGAACATTAGTCGGGTGAACAAAGATCTCATGGCGATCGCAAGACCTATCTCTAAAGAGTTGGACCATGAAAGGTTGCAACACGAGACGTTCCAGAAAATGATCGACTGTTTAGTCGACGATCTAGTGAAATTCGGCATTTTAATCACCCCAGGGTACCCAGTAAGATCCTTGCTGCGTTGGATTACTAGGTCGACCAGATGGAGTTCATCTGGAAAAGATTGAAAAGTCAAGGAGGAAGCCCTAGATGTAATGCATCAAATGGAGCAAATTGTTCTGAGAATGTCTCCAAGCTTTCTTACTCCTTTTTTCCTTGAGGAAGGCGGATGAAACTATCTGGATCTTTAAGGAGATCATCGCATGAGGTTAGGGCGAAGCCACTTTCGACACCAAATGCATCAACAACCTTTACGGCTTGCCATGATTTTGTGGGGTTCTGATGGAGGTAAGCAATGAATATTTCAAAATCCCTTAAAAACTCAGAGATGAGCGGGATACTTATGAGGTCATCGGCGATCATACGAAGGGTCCTGCCCAGGATCAACTTTAGCCAATGATCAGTAAATTCATGGAATATCGGACTCAGTTCCACATCACCTCTCCCAAAAAACAACGAAGTGAAAGATACCCCCTTCCAGCCACGAGACGACGATGAATTTCTTTCTTCCTCTTGGCTTCCTTTTTGTAAATATCTAAGAGTATGTTGGTACAAACGATGACCTCATCCATGTTGCACCATGGGATGTTGTCATCCAACAAGTTGTCCAAAGTCAACATTGACTTTTAGAAATATTTTTAATTAGTTGTTGGTTGCCTTTTGCCTTCTTTCTTCTCCTTCTTCTATTTATACTTGGATACTTGTTGTATTCAGGTGTGGATACTTTTTAGATGAAAAATAGAAGTGAGAAGAAAAGACTTTGAGCTTTTTGTAACAGAAGAAAACATTAATACAAATATCAAGACTTTGTGTTAAATATGTGTGTTATGGGCATTTTAATCTTTCTTATGTCAGATTTATGCATTTATTCTGTTGAAACTATCTCTACTTTTTTGTCATTTATTCATCAGTATTGCTTTGTTTGTCTATGCAAGTAGGTTTGGCTTATTTTACTACCAGCCCAAAAAGAGAATCTTTGACCTTCGCTTTTGAATTGATTTCTTTTCTCCCTTCAGATATATCCTATCTCCTCACCCCATTTCTTTCCCTTCTTTTCACAGTTGAAAATACCTCTACTAGGATGAGATCCCAACCCCCGAAGGTAGAATATTGTGAGACTTGCACAGATTCCTGCTGGTAGAATAGCAATAAACCAGTTTCACTTTGCTGACTCAAAGAGGGGCTATGCCCTGCACACTGTTGGCTCATCTATCCATAGATCTGTCCACCTGATGATTTTCGGACCAACACTATCATTTTCATATGCTTATATTTTTAATAAGGACCGATGATGTAGTTCCTATGGTAATATGATGACATCAAAATTGTTCCAATACACAGTGGCTAGAGGTTAAGCTCTTCCCTCCCCTCTTCCATATTTTTTCTACGTCACTTACCTTTCACCCCTCAGTTTCTCTTTCATTGGGGCATCCTACCTCTTCCCCATTCTTCTATCTATTAATCATTTTTTCGATCGATGATCGACTTCTTTCATCACCCCATCGACACTCGAGGGGGCATATTTCCCTCCTACTAATTTTTCTTCTACCCCTTCAAAATTTTCTTCTGCTCACCATCTTTGAAGTGGCATCACTTACGCCACCCCAAAGAGGGGAAAATGTGAACACCTATAATTACGCCTAAGCAATTTAAATACTTAAATTGCGCTAATTATTCCCTTTCTCGCAAATTGACAACATATCATCTAAAGCGCTCATATCCCTTTTTTTTTGTCGTTAATTAATTACAATACGCTAATTGATTAAGTCACCTATCCAGCTAACTATCTAATTAACGACCTTCCATTAATTACTTACCTCTTCTATCTAGATTAATTAATTATTATTAATTAATTAGTTTTCCCCTTCATTTAACTAGTAAATCAATATTTAATTGATTTAATCCCTTTCTAATGGCCTAAATTGTACTAATATTCCTCTAATTGGCTTCTATAAGCTCACACCTACCTATTAGTTAATCACCTTTGATTAATTAAAGCACCCCCCAACTCCCATGACTTGCTAAACATGTATTAAACCCTTCTAAAGTAAAGTTACCTTTAATAAAGAAACCTTATCGATTCCTAATCATGTTTTACCTTTATCCCACATCCATGAGGATGTTTTGAATCTTTTATCCTTTGGGCTATATAAAGAGCCCTCCTCCTACCTTTATACCTACACCTAAACTCCTTAAGAGAGCAAATGCAAAGCATATAGCAAAGAGACTAAGAGCTTGCACTTTTTCCTCTTGAGAGTTCATCATCTTGAAGAGTTAAGCCTCTTTCTTAAAGTGCTTAGGTCATATGGGAGGTTTCAAAAGGGTCTTGTAGCCCAACTTTGACTAGCCCCCATTCCTAGGTTCTTGGAACATTAAGGACAACTATTTTTGATAGCCATGGAACCTACCTAGGTTCCTTCATTTATATGTTGTTAGAGAATAGAGGATATTTAGGTGCTTAACATGGTTAATTTCATAGTTTTGTATTGATAAATGTTAGCATCTAACCCTTGATCAATTCTTATCATGATGGTGTTTATAATGTTGTTTAATTCTTGCTAATTAAGACTATTTAGGTGTTAGTCTTTGTTTACATTAGCATTAGTTTAAAAACAACACTTGCACATAGATAGAACAAATAAAAAGGGTGGAGATATTCCTAGTAATGATTATTTCACTAAATTTTCCTTATTCCAGTCTAAGCAAGCAAAAAAATACAAGCAATATTAGAATCTAAAATTACTAATTTTGAATTCCAAAATGTTAAATATTGGAATTATCTAGACTCCAAAATCACATGTATTGGATTCCAATACATCATATATTGGAATCAAAAATAAAATATATTGGAATCCAAAATCACATATATTGGAATTTATTGTACTCTAAAGTCCCATATAATGGAATCTGAAAAACAAAATATTGAAATACAATATTTATTTGCAAAATAATAAACATAACATGTTTTTGTTTTGTGTGGGCTAGTGGCCATACAAATTTAATTATTCATTTTAAAATTAATTTAAGATTAAACTATGTAGTTGTGTGAAAATAGTTTAATGATTTCAAGGAATCCAACATTGATGTGCAAAACCATAAATTTAACATATTTTTGTTTTATACGGGTTGGGCTACTAGACTTTAATTTTTCTTTGGAATAAGGTTATTATCATTTTTAAAATGTCATTAACTTAAAACCATGTAGATATTGGGAAAATATTTTAATGATTTCATGGAAGACAACATTTCTTTGGCAAAACAAAATGAAATGACCATGTTTCCTTTTATACATTCTAGTGGCTGCTATGCTAATGACTTTTAAGAGATGTGAGACACTTCAACGTTCATTTACTATGAATTGATTGAAGCTCAATGTAACTAGAGAATTACTAAAAATAATATGAACAAACTAGCAGAGGGCATCAATATAGACTATGAGAATATAATTAAATGTAATCCATCTTCGATTCACAAGGTAGTGGTGTGAACCACCATCCGGCCCTACTCATTGAAATCACTCTATCGACGCCATCCCTGTCCTCCCTAACTCAAGAAACATGCAAATTCAGGAAGTCCTCATAAGTCCAAAGTAAATTCTAAGGGTTTGTAAAAACACAAATTTCCCTTCAAACAAAATTAAAAATGTGTTCGTTAAAGTGGACACCTATTGAGCTTAATGAACGATGGATACTCCCGATAGGTTTTCTTTAGTGAAAAAAATACATCATTATAATAAATGAGAAAAGTCAAAATAAAATGAGAATCATTGTGTTCAAGTGAAACACAACTCGATCCTATCAACACTAAAAACCTACAAAACCTAAACCAGAAATAAGTAAAAGACTCCACAAAATGAAGGAAAGATGCCTAATTTTGAGTCTCCCTTGCTTTAATTTTAAACAAAAATTCTTTCTTTGAGTGACTCATTAAACTCTAAGAATAAGGTTATCATAACCATAGGCATTGAGCTTATTGAAAGCTCTCGAGCATCGTTCTGTTGATGAAATTAACAAAACCAAATCCCCTTCTAATCCAAGTCGGAGGCCATGTAAACACACGTGACGTTTGTAAGTGACTTGAAAAGCTCATGTAGATTGACATTCCTTGTGGTCCTCGGATAAACCTGGTAACTTGAATAGAGTTTAAAATGTTTTTTTGGTGCATGTTGTTTCAGAGTGGTCCACACCACCCTTGGCTGGGAGGTACCTAGTAGCAAAGCTAACGAAGCCCCGCCATATATGTTTCGCGTCGAGGCGAGGGCCCTCGATAACCTTATCCTTCGTTAAGGTGTTTGTGGCATGGGAAATGGAGAGATTCTTATAAGGGAATTTTTATATGTATTGACCACCCTTCTTACTTAATATATGACAAACTATAAGTGTGTGCAAGTGTTGTTTTTAAACTAATGCTAATGTAAACAAAGACTAACACCTAAATAGTCTTAATTAACAAGAATTAAACAACATTATAAACACCATCATGATAAGAATTAATCAAGGGTTAGATGCTAACAATTATCAATACAAAACTATGAAATCAACTATGTTAAGCACTGAAATATCCTCTATTATCTAACAACATATAAATGAAGGAACCTAGGTAGGTACCATGGCTATAAAAAATAGTTGTCCTTAATGTTCCAAGAACCTAGGAATGGGGGTTAATCAAAGTTGGGCTACAAGACCCTTTTGACACCTCCCATATGACCCAATCACTTTAAGAAAGAGGCCTAACTCTTCAAGATGATAAACTATCAAGAAAACAAGGTGCAAGCTCTTAGTCTCTTTGATATATGCTTTGCATTTTCTCTCTAAGGATTTTAGGTGTAAGTAGAAAGGTAGGTGGAGGGCTCTTTATATAGCCCAAAAAATAAAGGATTCAACACATTATCATGAATGTGGGATAAAGGTAAAACATGATTAGGAATGGATAAGGTTTTTTTATTAAAGGTAACCTTACTTTAGAAGGGTTTAATACATGTTTAACAAGTCATGGGAGTTGGGGGGTATTTTAATTAATCAAAGGTGATTAATTAATAGGTAGGTGTAAGCTTATAGAAGCCATTTAGAAGAATATTAGTGTGATTCAGGCTATTAGAAAGGGATTAAATCAATTTAATATCGATTTACTAGTTTAAATGAAGGGGAAGACTAATTAATTAATAATAATTAATTAATCAAGATAGAGGAAGTGATAATTAATGGAAGGTCGTTAATTAGGCTGTTAGCTGGGTAGGCGACTTAATCAATTAGCGTATTGTAATTAATTGATGAAAATTAGAGGGAATATGAGCGCTTTTGATGATATGTCATCTATTTGTGGAAAAGGAGATAATTAGCGCAATTTAAGTATTTAAATTGCTTGGGCATAATTATAGGTGTCTACATTTGCCCCTCTTTGGGGTGGCGTAAGTGACGTCACTTCAAAGATAGTAGACGAGAAGAAATTTTTTGAAGGGATAGGAGAAAAATTAGTAGGAGGGAGAAATGCCCCCTCGAGTGTCGATGGGGTGATGAAAGAAGTCGATCGACGATCGAAAAAGGTGAGATATAGGTAGAAGGATGGGAGGAGGCAAGATGCCCCGGTGAGAGAGAAAAGTAGGGGTGAAAAGGGAAGTGGTGTAGAAGAAATAAGGAAGAGGGGAGAGAAGAGCTTAGCCTCTAGCCCTTTGTTTATGTGGAACAAATTTGATGTCATCATATTGCCATAGGAACTACATCATTGGCCCTTATTAAAAAAATAAGCATACGACAAAGGTAGAATGACATGAAAAGCCATACTGCGAACAATTGTCCATTGCTGAAAGTACCAACTCCATGCAACATACAAAATGCAATGCAATATGAGAAAGTGAAAGATGCCTAACTCCATGCAACATACAAAATGTAATGCAATACGAGAAAGTAAACAAGCTAAACTAACAGAGAAACATAATGTAATGTTTTTATTATCAAGCTTCAATTACGACCTGTGTGAATTAACAAGGGTTGATGATGGTGCCCCAAGCAAGGATACATGTGAGGGGAATAACGGAGGACACTTGGGTTTGATGGAAAAGAAATGTGCACTACAAAACAGTACCAGACAACTCGTTGTGCCCCAGAGTACAGATGAAGGAAGAAGCCTAGATTTTGTTGATGGAGGTAGATCAAGATGATCCACAAGTCACACACATGAACAAGTGAGAACCAAAGAGTGATGTTTTGTAGGATGATTTTTAATTTTTAGAAGTTTTCTGAAACATATTTGAATGTTTTTGATTATTTTTCTAACATCTTTGATTTTTTTGGTTGATTTTGAAAGTTTTATGAAACTATGTATAGGAATACAAGGAAGTGTGGATGCCCCTAGCGATAGATGGGATGTACAAGGGCATAAGGCCACGTGCATATGAGAAAGGTGAAGATGCAAAAAAATTCCCCAACGATTAGGTGGGAGTATTCAAAGGTAAACTCTTCACAGGTAGAAGTGGGACCCAAGGCCATTATGGATAGGTTCAACATGATGGTGAACGTAAACCAATGAAGTGCTGGGAAGAAGAAAGGATGCCCCCAATGTAAGTTGGCCTATAAGTACATGATAGAAAGGAAGGAGAAGATAATTTTTGTGGAAGGGGATAAAGGTTTCCACAAACATGGAAAAAATTAATCTTATACACATGGATGTTTTGAACATCGTAGAAGCCTCACGATGAAGAAGTGATTAGCCAAAGGCATAAATCATGAGATGAGATATGGACTAGAGTAAGAGTCTGAACAAGGTCCAAAAAAAGACACTTGGTAACATACTAATCATGTTTACTCATAGAGATCCAGTGTGTGCACGTGGATTTTATTACCTCTTGAAGTGAAGATTTAATAGACAACAAGTGAAGAGACCCTAGCCAATGTGTAGGAATGATTTATTTTGATAAGTGATTTTGTGAATGGAGGGTGAAAGGATAGCCGTACATTGCTCCGCTGCCAGCCAAGCGTCCATAGCCCTGACAGAGATGTATTTGATTCTAATCACAACATTTCTCTCTTGTCATCGATGTGCATCCCCAAGAGAGAGTTATATATTAATTTTCTTTTTCTTTGTAGCTTTTAGCTTTTGAGTTTTGATTGATTTTGATTCTTTTGCTTTCTGAAAACTTATTTCAGCTCTCTTGTTTGACAAGGGGTTAAGAACCACTGATGGCTTGATGGAAGGAGGTGGAAGTGATTGTGATGATGAAATTGGCTAGTGTCAACAAATATGTCCAAAATTTCTTCGCAACAAGTTTATTAGATGTTTGAATGTGATAGGATCTCCATGAGGTTAGTCGTTCTTTAATTTACCAAGGTGATAAAAGACCGGGGAAAACAGATACCATAGAGATAAATGTCACAAAAATGTGTGTGAATAAGCTAACCAAAATATCACCGAAGGGATGAAAATGGTAGGAAGACTTATAGAAGAATAGAAAGGAAGGGAAGAAAGAAATATCCATGTGTACGCAACACCTGATTGCAATGTTTGATCTTTGTACCTTTGATTTTTATTGTTGTTTTTTTTTCTCATGTTTTTTTGTATTTTTGTATTTTTGCATTGTTTTTTATTTTTAGATTTTTGATATTTTTTTTTGAACCGTTGTTACTAACAAAGTCACTCTGTGTGATAGGATCCAACAATG
Organism: Taxus wallichiana var. yunnanensis; assembly: GCA_018340775.1. Classification (NCBI taxonomy): domain Eukaryota; kingdom Viridiplantae; phylum Streptophyta; class Pinopsida; order Cupressales; family Taxaceae; genus Taxus; species Taxus wallichiana. The sequence goes on from CM031237.1 coordinate 922,601,777, forward strand.
ATGTTTGTGACTTCCTTGATAAGGGAGACTAAGCATGTTTGTTTATCAAGAGTCATGTTTTCCCCAATCTCGATGATCATGGTGAGTTCACACTCAACAAAGGACTGTGATTTATCCTAAAACATGGATTTTGTATGGGAGATTGAGTTCCCTATCTAGAGGTTTATGCACTTTGCGCCATACTTGATGGTTATGTTGATGTGCATTCTTGAATCGTGCTTGATTTACAACTTTGAGATTGTTCCAGTTGTTGGGGGATTTTGAGCTCTTGGAAGTTTTGACCTAAGCTTGATAATGAACCTGTTTGGGTTTCTTATAAGGTTGACGCTTGAATTTTATGACCTCGAGAAGGAGAAGAATGTGAACATTTACGATTGATGATAGGAATGATAGAAATGGTAGTGGGCTTGCCACAACCATTGATAGAAGAAATATGTGATAGATGAAAAGGATACGGTCCAAGAATTGAAGAGGATGGGCTACCAGGAGGTGAGCCATGGATAGAAGGTGAAAGGATACTAGGATGTGGCCCAAGAATAGAAGAAGAAGGGATACTAGGACGTGACCCATAAATAGAAGACAAAGGGCTACTAGGATGTGGCCCAAGAATAGAAGAAGAAGGGCTACTAGGACATGACCCATAGATGTAAGATGATGGACTACTAGGATGTGGCCCAAGAATAGAAGATGATGGACTACCCGGGGGTGATCCATACATAGAAGATAAGGGGCTAGTTGGACGTGCCCCAATAATCGAAGATAGTGGGCTACTCGAAAATGTCCCACAAATAGAAAATAGAGGGCTACTAGAAGGTGACCCACACCTAGATTTAGATGAAGGGCTACTTGGTGTTGACCCCACAAGAGATTGTGATTGAGGAATTATGATAGACAAAGAGTTATTGGGTGATGAGAAGATAGGCCATGGATCTATGCAAGACCAAGGAGTTTCATCACATAATGAAGAATGTGAAGATGGAAGAATAAGAGGAGGATCAAGTTGCATGATCTGAGGCTCTTCCTCTATTTCTTGATCAATGGAATCAACCTTTTCCTCACAATATGTAAATGCATCAAAGAGATCAAAGAGCGCATTTATAGGGGAATCAACATTTTTCTTCATATGCCCCTATAAATGCCCTGATTGTTTCTTCATTCTGAAAGAGATCAATTGTTATGAGTTGTTGATTGATCCCCAGGGGTTTATTGGAAGAAATAGGTTCACTTCGTGTGGAAGACTTAGAAGATGTTTGATGATTATTGATAGAAGAAGATGATGTGGGGGATGAAGAATATGTGTAGCTAGATGTCTCAAGAGTAGAAGAAGGTGGTGTGGACCTACCTATACAATGGTATGTCGTATGTAAAATAGTAGGATTAAGTCCAAAGTCTATAGATTGTGACGCATGGGTTGATTCAGATGTTTGTCTCGAAGGACTTTGAGTCACACAAATCTTCACAAAAGGAAGATTCCTTGGGGTGATTGATGAAGAAGGTCCTGCAAAGAAGGGGAGGACTGTGATTCAAGCATCGCATTAGATGAATGATGACAAGGGTCCTATGAAGAAAGAGAGGACCGTGATTCAAGAATTGTATTATACTTTTGATTGGAGGGATTTGGAGTCGCATGTATCTTCAAAGGAAGAAGACATCGTTGGGGTGACTGATAAAAGGGGTCCTGTGAAGAAAGGGAGGACTGTGACATAAGAGTCGCATTAGATGATTGATGAAGAGGATCCTGTAAAGAAAGGGAGGACCATGACTTAGGAGTCACATTAGATGAATTAGGAGTCAAATTAGATGAATCGAATAGTAGTTTGGATCTGAATCCTCAGAAGAGTCAGAGGAAATATTTGGATTGGAATCCTCAGAAGAAGAGGAAATGTTTGGATTATAATTAGAAGAAGAGTGGGGGGAGCTCGAATAATAATTTGGATCAGATGTTTCCAAATCATACCACCAACCATGAGATGAAGGTGGGGAACGAGTTACCTAGATGGGTTCTCTAGCACGAAGAACCAATCAAGGTTTGGTCATGATGGGTGTCCTTTGATGTGAATGCTGAAAGTTGGATTCCTTATTGTCATAAGCATGAGGAACCACACGATAATCAGTCATCTCTTGTGTCGTTTAAGCACAAATGTCTAGACCTAGATAGTGCGATCAAACTTCTTCAAAGTGAAGAAGGCTCCATGCCGATTTGGGAAGCACAATGGCAGCCAACTAGACATTCATTATGTACAGAGATGCGTGTGTGATTTTCCGAAGGGGGCTAAGGAAAATAAACATCGTGATGACGCAATCTCGATGAGATCAAAAGGGATTTTCCTAGAAAACAAGTTTTCTGAATGAATAATCATAAAGAACAATCACGAAAGTGTGAAACACAAAGCCAATCAACAAGGAACTACTCCCTATGTAAAATGCATGTGCAAAGTGATAGTCTGATGCAAAAATGATCAACACAATGGCAATATTTACGTCAAGCTCAAAATGAACAAGGCGTAAATATTAACAAAGGGTAGATGTGACTCCCAATCAAAGGATACCATGACAAGTTTAATAACCAACCAGGCCTAAATGTTAAAGGGTGAGGATTACAAACGTAAGCCACGTAACCACACCAATTGGACACGTTAATCAAGCTTTACGAAGAAGTGAGATATTAGTGTCAAAGTGGTATCGAAATGATGCAAACAAAGTAAGCGACACTCTTCAAGATTTTGGACAATGTTTGAAGCCAAACCAAGTCAAGGTATACTGAGGATGTGTTAAAATGTGCGCAATGTAACGCCACAATGTAGATACTTAGATCACATTTATGAAAAACATGACATAAGTATCTTAATTATGTCGAGACAATGCACACAAGGTAACACGTCAAAGGGAGATCAAATGATGAATTAATGTAAACTATGATGATGATCTTGATGTGGGTATCAAGATCACAAAGGCTACCAATGATATAAATATGCCTCCGCACACTTTAGATGTTTAACTTACCCAACTGCAAACATGGATGGGCGTAAACGGACAAAAAAGTGGCAGAGACAATTGATTGGTAACACAAAGGTAGTCACTCTCCTTCTGATCAACAAAGTGTCAAAAGAATGTGAAGGAAACAAATCAAAAGAATGATGAAAAATGCTAGCTTCACTTCGGCAGAGTTTCGCCATCCCTAAGGCAAGTAAAAACTAGGCAAAAGTAATGCGCCACATGTTTCTCAATGAAAATATGATTCACAACTCAACACTATTTTAGATTGGTCAAAGTGGGCTCCTGGCCAAAGTATATTCTCCTAGGTGGTTCTCTCACCCTAGGTGTTACAAAGTTGCCACGAGCAAGCATGATTTACCCAAAAAGTCACACTGACTAGTTTGGGAGTATCTCGCCTTTACTTTACCCCCTTCAAGAATAGTAGGCAACTAGTGCGTCTACGTGTACTATCTCTTAGTTTTGGATCAGTTTGACATAAATGAATAATCCATAAAACTCTCTCTATATTCTTGCTACATAAATTACACAATGAATCGGGCTAATTTATAGCCATTACAATAGACTAACCTCTTCCTATAAAATAGGAAGTGTATCAAACAACTTACCCATTTATAATTTTACAGTACAACAAAACTCTATAAATAATATATTGTTGAAACAATATATTATAACAATAATATTAACCATAATAATTACACACGTAATTGTTATTCACACACATACATATGTGAAGCACTATAATAATTCTAACATTCCCCCCCTTAGTACGAACATGGGAGAAAAAAATTCACTTCCTTCGCAGCGTGCGCCCATGTGCGTGCTCATGATCACGGATGGTTTTTCAGGACAGCCAACAACCTCAACATGGATGGTTTTATAGGACAGCCAACAACCTCAACATGGATGGTTTTACAGGACAACCAACAACCTCAATATCATGATCTTTGCTTTTCCTTGTGCTTTCATCTATCCACTATGCTTTTCCTTCAGGGAATTATGTAGGAAACACAACTTGCATATTACAAAACCACACAATAGAAGAAATACTTCGATAATATTTCACATTACTTCCTATAAGAATCGTAATGTTCTTAATCGTAGTCTCTATCATTGATCGCGCCACTTGATCTCGAACAAAGATAGAAAAGCGCCACCGCCTCTGGAAGCTTTCCTTGACTAAGTCGTTTTGGGTGTAGAATGGGAATGGAACATTGGTATGTATTCCCCCCCACAATGTGAAATTCCACTCATATAGATACTGAGAAGCAAAATGCATCGAAGAACATACTCCTGAATGGATCTTGCTAGTTAGGTCTTGCTGCACATGGTCACTAATGCTAGTGAATGTATTCTTCTAGCTGACCATCTTCCAAAGAAGTACGGCAGTCAGAGGACCAAGTCAGTCAGAGGATCACTGATAGTCATCTGCGCTCCAACACAACTCTCTTTCCAACATCCATCAAATACCACACAAAATAGGAACACTGCAAACTGAAGCACACTGAGAAAATGGAAACCACATTGAAAAATCATATACTCACACCATACATATGCCACCATAGATTCTACATGGCCTCATTATTGGTGATGAAGAGAGGTCACTTTGTTTGACCTCCTTCCTCCGATACCTCCTTCCTCCATCATCATCTTTGCTAGTTCAATTTGTACCTTCAATAATTTGAACGTCGCGTCACAAGTGAAAATGCGTCCCAAATTGAAATGCGGGCAAATTCTTTTTTTTTTTTTTTGGACTTAATACAATGACACAACTTTAACACTTGACAAGACAATAATCCTAAAATCACCTATTTAACATTGACTACCTATATTCACCTAAACACAATTTTAACAATGTTGATACCTAGACAATACTAAATCACTCATGCAATGATGAATGGATTTTGACTAACACAACTCAATGCTAAGGACATGAAAATAATAAATCTTGACCCAATTTTAATTGAATTATTAATGCATTGACTAAATTTAAACAACTATTAATAATATGACTAGTGGCATATGAACAATAACATACACTAATTTTGTAAATACCCCGTGCGGCTCGTACCAAGCCAGGTTGCTTTGTACAGTCTGCATGTTATTTCCTAGATCAGAACATGCATAGCAGATCCAGATCCGGATATAATCATCTCTGTCAATGCTAGGTGTGTTAGGAGAAATTGGATCGGTCAACACTGCTAAATCAATGAAACTGATCTCTTGCACAATCACCGCCAAGGATCTTCCAAATGTAGATGGAAAAAATTGATGCATGAATATAAATCATTTCCATTCAAACTGAAACCACTCCTTGTTGGATCTAGTGATGGAAGGTTACATCACCATTAAATATTGTTGAATGTCTTTTAGGCTCACAATGGTAAAATTCCTTCAAAGAAATCGCGCCTCTATCTCACTTATACTATGCAAAATTGAATTGATAATAACCAGTACAACTCAATCCAAATATGAACACGAATTCCAATGGAGCTAATGGAACAGATCTATCATGGTAGAGCCAATATTGGCGCAAATATTTGATGACATGTGGATGTGCATACAGCTGGCAAGGAAGAGAAAATCTGAATGTAGACTTCATAGATGTCAGATGTAGCTTGTGCAGGCCTTTGACCGAGCGTGCATGGAGTAAACTATTCACATGAAAATGAACAAGTCTGCAATAACTCTTTTGTAAATTCTGATATGATACACTCCTCGAATGAAATCTTTCAAAAAAAAATAGATGTCCAATGTCTACACGTATGATCTTCTACAAACAGATCCACTGTGCATACTCTGTAGATTTTACCTTCAATTCTTCATTCTCTTAACACACTCTATTGAATTGCAACATGTGGCTCCGTGAGGTCAAATTATTTACGATTTTAAAAAAAAAACGTCATATTTCAATACAAAACTGCTCACTCATCCAAAAATGATTTCAAAAACCATTTTTGGGTTTTGTTCGTCACATCTCTAGCTTTCTAGAACACTTTACGATTCTCAATTTTGTTGAGAAATGAGAAATTTACGAGTGTTTAACTAAAACGTGAATTCGTAAGGAATTACACGTCTTAAACCACCCTGTTGCCAAATCTTAGTTTTGGATCAGTTTGACACAAATGAATAATCCATAAAACTCTCTCTATATTCTTGCTACATAAATTACACAATGAATCGGGATAATTTATAGCCATTACAATAGACTAACCTCTTCCTATAAAATAGGAAGTGTATCAAACAACTTACTGTTTATAATTTTACGAGTACAACAAAACTCTATAAATAATATATTGTTGAAACAATATATTATAACAATAATATTAACCATAATAATTACACATGTAATTGTTATTCACACACACACATATGTGAAGCACTATAATAATTCTAACACTATCTTTGGGGTCGCCACAACGGGACAACCTGTAATGCTATCTCACAAAGGAATCACTAGTCAAGTAGGTAGTGCGGAGCACTTCCCATTTCGTTCACAAGGTTCCCTCTTGCGTGGACTACTTTGGGGTTCCTGGAACCACCCCCATTGTTGTAGCTTAAGGTGTTATGCCAAAGGGGTTATGTTCTAGTTGAGCGAGAGAGGGACGTACCCTTTTCTAAAACCTGCAATACAATGTTTTGAATATGTTGTTCTTTTTATCTTGTTTAATTAGGTGTGGTTTACTTGAACACATTTTGGCAATCTGTATAACAACTGTATTAGTAGTTTTTTATTTCATTTTGATTCCTCCTTTCTTTGACAAGCGTTAGTAGTTATCCAAGAAAATCACATTATTTAAAAGAGGATTAAGAGTTGCTTTTGATTCTCAAGATCATCCAAGGATGCAAGAGAAGAGCATACAAAAAAATGTCTCTTAATTTGTAAAATGGGCAAATTTTTCCAACCAAGATTCAATTTTGATAGCAACCCACCATATTAATATGTAAATAGAAGACTCAAAACTATCAAAAACTAACCTACATGCTCAAGAATTTAAAATTTTCAAGAAATTGACAAAACTAGCATGTAGAATGTTGAAAAAGTAAGCTCTAAAAATGAAAACATGATGAAATCTTGAAATTTTCTCACCAAGATTAAATTTTGATAGCAACCCACCACATTAATATGTAAATAGAAGACTCAGCACTATCAAACACTAACCTACATGCTCAAGAATTTAAAATTTTCAAGAAATTGACAAAACTAGCATGTAGAATGTTGAAAAAGTAAGCTCTAAAAATGAAAACATGGAGAAATCTTGAAATTTTCCCATCAATTTCAATTTTGACAGCACTTCACCTCCTTTATACCTATAAGGAAGAATCAACACATGCAAACTCAACAAAACAAGTTAAGAAAAACAAGTTAGATCAACATGTGTAAAAGAGGGTTAGTAACCAAAAATGAAACTTAACTACGAAACTTGGAATTAAGTGCAAAGGACAATGGAGTAAGTCCCACCGAGTGCCAAACAAGTGTTGTTTTTAAACTAATGCTAATGTAAACAAAGACTAACACCTAAATAGTCTTAATTAACAAGAATTAAACAACATTATAAACACCATTATGATAAGAATTAATCAAGGGTTAGATGCTAACAATTATCAACACAAAACTATGAAATCAACTATGTTAAGCACCTTAATATTCTCTATTCTCTAACAACATATAAATGAAGGAACCTAGGTAGGTACCATGGCTATAAAAAACAGTTGTCCTTAATGTTCCAAGAACCTAAGAATGGGGGCTAGTCAAAGTTGGGCTACAAGACCCTTTTGACACCTCCCATATGACCCAAGCACTTTAAGAAAGAGGGTTAACTCTTTAAGATGATGAACTCTCAAGAAAAAAAAAGGTGCAAGCTCTTAGTCTCTTTGCTATATGCTTTGCATTTGCTCTCTAAGGAGTTTAGGTGTAAGTAAAAGGTAGGTGGAGGCTCTCTATATAGCCCAAATGATAAAGGATTCAACACATTCTCATGAATGTGGGATAAAGGTAAAACATGATTAGGAATGGATAAGGTTGCTTTATTAAAGGTAACCTTACTTTAGAAGGGTTTAATACATGTTTAGCAAGTCATGGGAGTTGGGGGTATTTTAATTAATCAAAATTAACTAATAGGTATGTAAGCTTATAGAAGCCATTTAGAAGAATATTAGTGCGATTTAGGCTATTAGAAGGGGATTAAATCAATTTAATATCGATTTACTAGTTTAAATGAAGGGGAAGACTAATTAATTAATAATAATTAATTATTCTAGGTGGAAGGGGTGATAATTAGCATAAGGTCGTTAATTAGGTATTTGTTGGATAGGAAACTTAATCAATTAGCGTATTGTAATTAATTGACAACAATTAGAGGGAATATGAGTGCTTTTGACGATATGTCGTCTATTTGTGGAAAAGGAGATAATTAGCGCAATTTAAGTATTTAAATTTCTTGGGCGTAATTATAGGTGTCTACAATAAGCATCGCATCGCCCTTGGAGCAAGAAAGGCTGAAAAACACATCTCCTTCAGATTTGTAATCATTGGTCTAGGATTTCGGTGGGAAGGGTCACTCCAAAGACGGTTCCTAGTTATGCAATGACTGCGAACTTGCGCCACTCATGGTGCTCAAGAGTGCACTTATTAAGGTGTTCTTTGGCCACTTTATAGATGCAGATGGTAGTGGTGTAAACCAACTTCTGGCCCCGCTTGTTGAACTTATATTCGATGATTTTCTTTGTTCAACTTGATGGTATTCGTGCGTGAAAAAATAAATTCCAAATCTTCACTATCCTTGTATTCAAGCTCCCTGCATCTCACTCTTTTAGATGCCATCACCGTTGTCCCTAACTAGAGAAATGGGAAAAGTTGGGAAATCCTCACACATACGGAGTAAAGCTTAATAGTTTACATATGCTCAAATCTCCTTAAAAATAAAAATAAACAAATTTCACCAATAGAAAAAATGTCAAAATGAATTTAAATAATTAAGTTTTGATAGCTTTTCTTTAGTGAAAACAAATAAAGCATTATACTAAATGAGGAAAGTTAAGATAAAGGATAATTGTTGTGTTCAAGTGAAACACAAATGATTCTATCAACTTATAAATACCCTACAAAATTTGAGGTGGAAATAAGTAAAAAAATCCATAGAAAGAAGGAAAGATGCTTGGTATTAAGTTCACCTTAACTTTAATTTTGAAAAAATGTATGCCTTTAAGTGGCCCATTCAACTCTGAGAATAATATTATCATAACCATAGTCATTGATATTTTTGATAGCTCTCTTAGCATCCTCCCTGTTGAAAAATTTAACAAAACCAAATCCCCTGTTAATCCATCTTCTGATCCATGAGCATGTAGACACATGTGATGTGTACAAATGACTTAAAAATATCATTCAGATTGACATTCCTCGTAGTACTCAGACAGACTAGTAACTTAACTAGAATTTTCCTCATCTCTTTAATGCATGTTGTCGATGGAATTTTCCACATTGCCCCTGAGATTGGGAGGCCCACTAGAATGAAGAAAGTGATGCTTCCACAAGAGGTGAGGCCCTTGACGGTATTATCCATTATTAAGGTGTCTCTGGGACCGATCGAGTGAGATCCTTGGAGGGGCATTTTTATATGCAGTGATCTCCCTTCATATTGCAAATACAAAAAGCTATGAGCATTGCACTCCCCTTGTATCGAGCTCGAGGGAAGACAACACATCTCCTCTAGAATTGGACTTGTTAGCTTTGGATCTTGGTGGGCGCGGTCATTCTAGTACAGTTCTTAGTTGGAAGAAATTATGAACTTGTGGTACTCAAGAGAGCACTTATTAAGGTGCACTTTTGTAACTTTTTAGATGTGCATGGTAGTGGTGTGAACCACCTTCTATTCCTAATCGTTGAAATTTTATTCGACAATATTCTTTGTCACCTTGATGATATTCGGTGATAGGAAAAAGAAATTCCAGATCTTCATTATCCTCCTATTCAAGCTCCTCACATCTCACTTTTTCAGACACCATCACTTTCATCCCTAAATTAAGAAATGAGAAAATTGGGAAATCCTCACGTGTCCATAGTAAATCTTGAGTTATAGACATTCAAATTTTCCTACAAATAAAAATAAACAAATGTCACCATGAGAAAAAATGTAAAAATAAAATTAAAAATTAGGATTTGATAGATTTTCTATAATGAAAACAAATAAATCATTATACTAAATGAGGCAAGTCAAAATAAATGGATAATCATTGCGACAAGTGAAACAAAATTGATCCTATCAACACTAATAACCCTATAAAACCTAAAGTGAAAATAAGTAAAAGACTCCATAGAAAAGAACGGAAAGATGCCGATTTTAATTTTTCTTTGCTTCAATTTTAATAAAAAATCCCTTAGAGTGGCCCATTCAACTCTGAGAATGAGATTATCATAACCATAGACATTGAGCTTACTAATAGATCTTTGAGAGTCTTCCTTGTTGACAAAATTAAGAAAACCAAATCCCCTTCTAATCCATTTTGATCCATTACCATGTAGATGCGCATGATGTACATAATCAACTTGAAAATATCATGCAAACTAACATCCCTCGTAGTCCTTGGAAAAACTAGTAAATTGAACTAAATATACACCATTTCTACGTGCATTATGTCAATGGTGTCATCCACACCACCCTAGAGACCGAGAAACACCCAATAGTGGAGGAAGTGACATCCCAAGTAATGCTTCCGCAGAGGTGATTCCCTCAAGATGACCTTATCCATTGTTAAGGTGTATGTGGCATGGGCAGGGGTGAGATCATTATAAGGGAATTTTGATGTGTAGTGATCACCCTTCTTACTATAGATATGAAAAACTATGAGCAACACTACCCTTGGAGCGAGAGAGGCCAAACAGAGCATCTCCATTGGACTTGGAATCATCGGCCTTGGATCCGGTGGGTGGGTTCACTCAATAGGGTTCCTAGTTGTTAGCGATCATCAAATTTCCTCACTCGCGGTACTCGAGAGTGCACTTGTATGGGGTAGCAGCCATAAGGCATTAATTTTTCCTTTGGAATAAAGGTTCTTATCAGTTTTAAAATTTATTTAAGATTAAACTACATAGTTGTTGGAAAATCATTTAATGATTTTAGGGAATCCAAAATTGATATGAAAAACCATAAATATAACATGTTTATGTTTTATCTACCGGCAATAATGTCTACTAGAATTTAATTTTTTTTTGGAATAAGGTCTTTATTAGTTTTAAAATGTCAATAACATTAAACCATGTAGATCTTAAGAAAATATTTTAATGATTTAGTGAGAATCGACATTTTTCTGTAAATTAACAAAGTGACCATGTTTCCTTTTTATATGGGCTAGTAGCCACTAGGCTAATGAATTTAAAGAGATGTGAGACACTTCTAGGTTCATTTACTATGATATGATTAAACCTTAGTGTAACTAGAGAATTAGTGAAGATATTCCAAAGAAACTAGAGAGGGAAACAAATCCAGACTATGAGAATATAATTAAATGTAATCCATCTTCTGATGCACATGGTAGTGGTATGAACCACCATCTTTGATTTGCCATTGAACTTGTATTCGAAAATATTCTTCATCCAACTCGATGATATTTAGCGGTGGAAAAAGAAATTCTACATCTTCATTATCCATCCTATTCAAGCTCCCCACATCTCTCTCTATCAGATGCCATCACTTTCATCCCTAACTCATGAAACTTGAAAAGTTAGGAAATCCTCGTGCATACAAACTAAATTTTAAGGGTTTGAAGACACTCAAATCACCCTAAAAATAAAATTAAACAGACGTGTTCCTTAAAGTGGATACATTGAATGTAATCAATGAAGGAATAATATTTTTGTGAGAGAAGAAATATGACATTGTAGGGGAAATTGATATCTTCCCACATCTTATCAAGACACTCTTATGAGAACATGTTTCTTAGAAAAAATAAAGAAACCAACTCAATTCCTTTATAATGCATCTATGTATCTCTGCTACATATTTTGGTACAAATTAATTTTAAAAGCCAATCCTTTTATTATGGAATCATATTGTTGGGGAACCATATTATAACTCATATAATAGGTAAATATCCTTCACACGTCACAGTCCTTCAAAAATCATATATCTAAAACCTGCACTACTCACCATAGAGAGAAATCAAATAATAATTGACTTTACAGTACTTGTTGCTTTCACATGATTTGATAAGAAGCATGTTAGAGCCAAAGTGAGTTTGGTCTACATTAAAGTAATATTGAACTAAATGTGAGATAAACTCTTTATTTTCAAGTACTATGTTAAGAAAATTTTTCTCAAGATATAAAATAATACCTAAGAGTAAACAAACACAAATTTTTTGTAAGTACACAAATGATTTCTCAATAGTAAAAGGTAAAATTAAAATTTTAACTTTCAATTTTCTAAAATATACCATGAGAAAAATTTCATGATGATTTTAAAAATTAAGATTTGATAGGTTTTCTTTAGTGAAAATAAATAAATCATTATACTAAACGAGGAAAGTCAACATAAAAGGAGAATCATTGCATTCAAGTGAAACACAACTGATCCTATCAACACTAAAAACCATACAAAACCTAAAGTGGAAATAAGTAAAAGACTCCATAGAAAGAAGGAAAGATGTCTTCTTTTAAGTCTTCCTTGCTTAATTTTTTTTTAAAAAAACTTTCCTTGGAGTGGACCATTTGAATCTGAGAGTAATATTATCATAACCATAGGCATTGAGCTTATTGATATCTCTCTGAGCATCCTTCCTGTTAATGAAATTAACAAAACCAAATCCCTTTGCTAATTCATCTTTGATCCATGGGCATGTAGACACGTGTGATGTGTACAAACAACTTGAAAATCTCATGCATATTGACATCCCTCATGGTCCTTGGATAGACTAGTAACTCGAATAGAATATTCATCATTTTTGTGGTGCATGCAACCTTTAGAGAGGTCCACGCCACCCCCTAAGACTGGGAGGCACCAAAAAGCGAGAGGAAGTAGAGCATCACCAAGTGATGCTTCCACCGGAGGTGAGGCCCAAGATGACCTTATCCATTTTAAGGTCTTTGTGGCACCATGAGGGGTGAGATCCTTGTAAGGGGTCATTTTGTTGTGTAGTGATCACCCTTCTTCTGCAGATACACAAACTATGAGCACCACACATTTCACTTGAAGCGAGAGAGGGTGGACAACGCATCTCCGTCGGACTTGGAATCATCGACCTTGGATCCCGGTGGGCGGGGTCACTCCAGTAGAGTTCTAGTTAGGAGAGACACTGAACTTTCACCACTGCATCACTCAAGAGTGCACTTGTAAGGGCATGAGCTAAAACCCAGATTCAAGAGAGGAATAAATGTGCATTAACATCCCCTTAATAGTTATAAACCTATGGATTCCAAGAGAGGAATAAACTTGGATTACAAAAACATTAACATCCCTTAATAGTTATAAATGTGTGATGACATTCATCATTAACCCCCGCATCACCTTCCACCATCCTTGCGTGCCTTGAAAGAAGGGACATGAAATCACTGTGGAAAATTTCCTCCCACACCTGACACTTTAAATGAAAATGAAAATTATCTTACTCCCCTTAAGAGGATATATTTTTGTAATTAAATATAGATATGAAATAAATTAAATATTCCTTTTCTAAAGGTAGAATTTTGGTAAATCATTTTAAGAATTATTTGAATTTCATTGTAAAACTATTCATCATGTTGGAATCCCAAATTCACAAAATAAATCATAGAAAAATAAAATTGTTTTCACGATATCTATTAATGCATTGATTGTTGAAGTGGTTGAGAATTTTTCAATTCTTTATATTCCTTGAACTGATGTGAAAAATTTGTGCAATGGACAATTTGAAGTTCGAGAGGATAATATGACTTTAAAAAATAAAATTAAGAGAGTTAAAACTTAACACTCGCTAGGTAATGCCAATGTAGCTTATCTAGGTAAATTAACATTAATCAAATAAGAATTCACCTAGAAATAAAAATGTTATGTACACTTTTTTTTATATATTAACATATCTATTATCATTTAAATCCTTTTATTGTATTATAAAATTACTAAATATAGTCACACATATTATACATATTAACATTATTAAGATAGTCACACACATTATACAAAAACTTGTTCTCAAATAAATTTAGGGAAAAATTACATAATTTTTTTTTAGATAGTTAAATGCTTTTGATTGGAGCTATGAACCGGAGGGTTGATGGGTCCCCACCCTACAAGTATCAAAATATTTGATCGATGAAGGGCTACATAGAAAAATGAAAAACTAGTAGAAATATTGTAAATAATGAGGCCAAAATGTAACATGAATAACCGGGCCTACAAAAAAATAAAGTGGTGAACACAAAAAATAGAGGGGGAATGATAGAGAAACCCTAGGGTTCCACCACTAATTGGTCCACCAAGACAAGTGTTGCAATATTCCTAATAAAGGAAAAGGAAAAATTAGATATAGTAATATATTAACTACACCACATGATTAGAAAAGGGGTAGAAAGGTTTTGCGAGTGTAACTAGGTCAGGGATGGCATGCTAGGAGATAGATCCCCATCGGATTACAAATTCTTTGAAAAACTCAAAAAATTAAAGTAGGACCCAAATTTAAATTAACTAGGGCATGAAAAAAATCCTACTGTTGTCAACCTAGAAAGGACATGGATAAGGATATCTGATTGGAAAAGAGAATAAGAAGGCATAAATTTTTCTAGATCTTTCAGCCAAACTAACATGATAACTTGGGTAAATGAAATGGGATATGATCCCCATGACCTTATTCCTTATCTACAACAACACTAGGTAATTGAATATGAATGACTGTCAATCTTAAAAACACGAACTCTCCTGGTGCTCTAGAGATAATCCACATCCAATAATTTCTCAACTAATTTTATAACAAGTGTGGAGCTTATTGGAATCATTGTGAAGATGAGTGGAAGACGACGAGAGAGGAAATACATTTCTATCTTATTTTCATGAAAGAGGATGAAAGAAACATACGTAGATTGCCATGAGAGGGAAGGGGAAAAATATAGATAAACATGAGAAAATGAGTGAGGGAATGTGAAAGCACAACCCAATTAAGTAGTCCCTTGACTCGTGTGAGGTAGGTCGACACAATAAAAAATGGATGGCATCATCAATATTTTCCCATGCATTGGCTTGATTATGAATAAAGGATCATATTTTAAATTGATTGATAAACAAACATTATACAAAATAACATTACTAAAGATAGTCACCCACATTATAGAGAAAGGTGTTATCAATTAAATCTATGGATAAATTACATAATTGTAATTGGGTTATTGATTTAATGACATCAGGTACATCTCCACATTTCTTCCACATCCTTGATAGTTGAAAAATATTCCTGATTCATCTATCAAGTACAATTGTAATATGCATTATAGGCCATAATTCATCCTTGAATAGGTATATTTTTACAATTGTAATATGAATTACACTTTCTCTAGATGGTGCTAAGATTTTTAAGAAATATATTTTGATTTCTTCACATCCTCGATAAACAATACCTTTGGTCAAGATGCAATCTTCCTGTGTGAATATAATCTTAAAGATTCCAAAATCCAAGCCAAATTATGTATCGTAGGAATGAGGGCATCATGTCATTAAATTTTTGTATTCTTTGTGATTTCCATGGTTGCATATTACATTGTACAAATGCCACTTGACCTTCCATCCTCCTCTATCTATTGGAATTCCAGGTTCCTTTATTTATGTATTCAAATATAGATGTAATATCTAATTATGTGAATCAATGCTAGTTTTTAATATTCATTATTTTTAGACATTGGTATCATAGTTTATTTTCTTCCTGGAAGCCATGGATAATTTGTTGAGACCTGTGTGGCATTTTTGGTATAAATTTACTTTATCTTGGCAATCTCTGATCTAAAAAGTGCTTGAAAGTTTGAATTATTTTGGACATGGCAGGTCTCCTCAACCTACATGGAAACTTGGCATGGAATATCAAAAATTTTCCATTTTACTATTTTTCTCTAAAACATTTGTGTTGTACTACTAGGATTTGCTTGGATGATTTGGCACAAAATAGAGGATAGTGACTAGTGGAGATCTTCTGTGTGGATACTTCATTTGGCATTTTTTGGAAGCATATTTTTATTGGTAGCATATAAGTTATTTTTTATTTAGTGCCCAAAACTACCTCTCTGAGGCATTGGTAGAAACTTTAATGTTAAAAAAGGAGAATGGTGGAGACTTGCACTTTTGTGATCAACAAACAAGTGTTGAAGTAGTTAGAAAGAAGTAAATTGGGTAGAAATAATGATTAATCATGGCAAGATTTCAAGAGATTTGGTAAGTACCCATGGTAGTGAAGTCTAAGTGTTTCATTTATCTTTGGATCATAGAATGATTTGTCATGTATGGTGAGGACCTTTTTTTAACCAATAGAAAAGTTATTTCCTTCGAAAAATCACCTGACGATTATAGAACCTTAGAATAGGACACAAATATTTGTTCTAGCATCTATATAAAGGATATGAAGATGTAGGAAGTTTTATGAAATCTTGAGCCTGAAAACTATATCTGGATTAGTTAATTAGCATGTAACTATACTTTCTGGATGATATACAAAGAATGGAGAGATATAATTGGAGTACAATTGGCATCATTTCTCGTCTATTCATTCACCAAAACGAAAGGGAACACCTTTTCATTCGTGACATTTTTCTTGAGCTTAATGTGTTTCTTTTTGGTGTGTGTTGTTTAATAAAGGTACATAATGTTTTCCTACATGGTAGATCCTGAATGAAGGACATTTTGATCAAGTGAAAAACAGAGGAAGTAAAAGGGCTTGATTTTTGTGTAAATAAGTGAAAATATGAGAAACCATAGAAGTGTAAAGTTGAGGAATCAAATGTCACCTCCGGGTTCATGGTAATCCCTAAGTAGTCGAAAACCATATGGGTTCATGGTAATCTAGGGAAACCAAAAACCACATAGTGCATCTTAAAATTGTGCATCAAGTCACTTTAGAATTTGTTAATCTATATAGGGAAACTTTTAATTGTCACAAAGATTCAAGAAGAAAAAAGTTGGCATGCATCTTCCACACCTCAAATGTGAGAAAGGCTACATCCACAAGTGTAATAAATGTTTAATTGTGATATGATATACGGGGTTCCATTATCCTCGGAAATTGACATTTGTAGAAACAATTTAAGAAGGGAGGCAATGTTGGTCATATTACATTGTATAGGCCAAAAAATTCACTTTTTCCTTATATGTTTTTATTCCTAATATCCATTGGTACATTTGGTCAAATGCAATCTACTAGTTATAATAAATATAAAAGTAATTTTGATTCTTTGTATCAATACAAATTTAATATTCATTACATTTTTAATGCAAAATCCACACAACAATAACTAAAAAATTCTTTATAATAATGATCTATAAAACATAAAAAAAAATGCTTTTTTTCTATATGCTAGGAGCGCTACTAGGCTTTATCTTTTTGGAAAAAGATTTTATCATTCTTAAAATGTCATTAAGATTAACACATGAAGATCTCGGTAAAAATTCATTTTATTATTTTTAGGGAAGATTAACATGGATCTGCAAATCAATAAACATAACATGTTTCTGTTTTATACGGTCTAGTGGCCGCTAGGATTATTTTTGGCTTTGGAATAAGGTTCTTATCATTTTCAAAATGTCTTTAAGATTAAACCATGCATGATTGGAAAAAATGTATTTTTTGATTTTAGGGAAGACAACATTGATCTACCAAACAAAAACATTATATGTTTATATTTTTTACATCTTGCTAGCGGCCGCTAGATTAATTTTTTTGATTTGGAATAAGGTCTTCACTATTTTTGAAATTTGTTTAAGTTTAAACTATGTATATCTGGGAAAATCATTTTTTTTGTCCATGATCCATGATTGTCTCTTCACCCAGTTAAAAAAATTTTTTTTTAAATTTTAAAAAAGAATAAAAAATGATTGCACACTCGAACATTTAAGAACCTTAAGGTAGTTATTTTATTCCATAAAATGCACAATACATTATTGGATTTGGAAGAAAAGTATATAATTCAAATGCCAATGGTGCGTTTGAACATTTTCAATGATCTACACATGTTCTTGTGTTCTCCTGCATGTTTCAACCATGTACATAATTTAGTATAAATTTTGAATCAGTCTTATAGTTTCCATAAAATCTCCAGTATGTTGGGGTTTTGAGAGTAATTTTTCTTTGACTTGTGTGACAAGAATATCACGTCATCGATCAAAAGTATATTTTTTCACCATAGACATTACCATAAATGTCTAATATCTATTGACTGGTATTTGTTTTGAAGCTTACATTGATGGAATCCCAAATGAACCCAAAGTGGGTATCTCAGCGTACCAACTAAATTTTTTGATGAACATGTACTTGACCATTGATTAATCCATAAATGAAGACCATAAGGTAGTGTCAAAATATTTTGATGTAGTATTTATCAAGTAAACACTAAATTATCGTTCAAAGTATTCAGTATATCCAGATCTAAAATTGGAACCATATTACAAGGTATTTTGTCACCAATACCAAAATTCCAAACAACAAACCTTCAACTCCCAAAACTAGTAATTTCCAAGGCTTCCCAATTGGATCTATAAAAACAAATCAGAATTAATGTAAGCTTCCAAAAGTGTTTAAACACAAGTCAACATAGTATTGTGATAATATTTTATTTGGGTAATTCACACAAACAACTTATAAAACTATAATATCAACTCAATCATAGTGAAGATATAAATACTAAACTTGTAATTTAATGCTTCCCAATTGGATCTATAAAAATAAATCAGAATTAATGTAAGCTTCAAGAAGTGTTTAAACACAAGTCAACATATTATTGTGATAATATTTTATTTGGGTAATTCACACAAACAACTTATAAAACTATAATATCAACTCAATCATAGTGAAGATATAAATACTACCAACTTTTAAATTTGTAATCTCAACATATAAAATAAAGAGTGACCATATGACTTTATGAATGAATATCATTGTAAAAACATTTTGAAATAATTAATAGTTATATAATTTTTGGTTGTTGTAATTTTTCGATGCCCTCAACAACACTCAAAGCCCGAGACATTATCGTGATATGTTTGTGTAAAATTATTCATCAACCACCTATCTTTGAAATAATGTTCTTCATTGGATTTCCCCCATCATAAAATTTTCGGAGGGTTTCCCTTTTGGCCTAATTTAATACACAATGTGTGTGAAGGGAGGAAAACAATATCCTCTCTACTCTAAATATTTTGGAGATCTTTTACTCGCAATTGTGTCCTCTAAACAACAATATTATTTACCCAAAAATGAACTCATTTGAATTGAACCACTATTTTTTTTTCAAGTCCTTAATCATCTTTTTAACTTGGTGGAAGAGAGATAGCTAGACTAAAATCCCACTTCACATTTTTCTACTAGTATCTTTAAAAAGTCCTTGAGCCCATCTCAAAATTTGATAGTCTCCTTACCGAACTTCATTTCCATATCCTTATGGGATTTTTTTCTCATAGAGAAAAACCTAAAAATATAAAATAATTAAATAATCCTTTCCACTAACCGCATAGAAGTGATTTTTTCTCAATTTCCTACAATTTGATATTAACCAATTCAAATAATCAAAATTTTAGTATGTTAACACTTACTAATACATATTTTGTCTTGATTCCCTCACACTCCCTCTCTACAAGTTCTTTTGATCGACCTTCAATTTGAAAAACATTAATCAAATCAAAATAAATTTTAAGTTGAAGTAAAAAAATATGTGATACAACTTGCTTTTATACAATATTGCATAGATGTAGTTGTATATGTATATGTATATTGCATAGATATAGTTGGAATATGTTTGTGTTGACATTATTTGATGGGATTAGTGACCGCTAATGGCCAACTACATAGAGGTTTTTTTTTTTCAATTCTTGGGAGTTTATTTTTAACAAATTTAAAAACATTAATCAATTGAAAATAAATACCATGTCGACGTAATTAAATTCGTGATATAACTTGCTTCTATTCAATGAAAAAACCTTTGATGGACAATATTACATAGATATTGATGTATATTAGTGACTAGGCTAACCCATTATTTCTTGGACTATGGTTGGTATGACATTCTTTGATTAACTTAGTGGCCGCAAATATCCAATCGTATAAAAGTAAATATTTTTCAATTGTATGCAATTTAATATTATCCAGTAAAACAAAATTTACTCAATTTAAAATAAATATTATTAAAAGATGTATGTTAGCAACCACTAGGGTAATACATATAAGAAATAAACTACTTCGTTATAGGTTCCTACAATTATGAGGGGCTTATAAATGGTTTTTTTATAATTTTACATGACTATCATACCATTTTATGTCGTCAAGTTCATGCGTGACATGCCAATAGCCTTCCCATTTGGCATCAAATCTGAATTTGTTTTGAATTTTTATTAAAAATGTAAATAATGACAATAGAAAACTTCTTGTAGTGATAAATTTATAAAACAAGTATTACCCACTCACCATTTATAGATTCATTGGATGGATTGTCAATGACATATGGGGAAAAAATTAATTGTTTTTGACATGTTAAGAGTGACATCGTCTCCTTTTTTGTTTGTGGAGAGGAAGAGACAATGTCTTCCCTCACTATTGTTTAGTTGTCTCAATAAATATTGTATGTATTAGTTCAAGTGCATTAAACTAGTAGAATTGTTTAAAGTAATATTAATCAATGCACCTTTTTCAAATGACAATAGTAATGTTTTACAAACATTTCTTGATCATTCGATTCAACGATAAAGACCATGCAGTAGTCCTGAGTCAACCAAAGCATGCAATGTAACATTACCATTGTAAAGCACTAAAATCGAGAATTTTGGAACTAGGTCAAGTGAACATATGAGACCAAAACTCATAAGATCTCTTATAAATAAAAGGATGTGTCTTTCCTCGTAGGCCGATTTCTCTTACAAGTCACAAATTGATGTGGAAGTTGGTCCATCCAATCCATGGTGATGTCTACACCATCCCCATCATCAACATCACAATTTTGCACATCATTTATTGTGTACATAAGACACAACATTTTAAATTTTCCATTGCTGTCATAAAATCTGTAACAACCTTCCACAACGAGTCCCCTATCTTTAACTTTTTAATATGTATTTTTTATCATCTCTCTTAATATTTTTGAAGAAGCAACAAGTAAGAGCATAATAATAACACAATTTAGTAGACTAGATCCGATAACTATAAGTAAGTCCATTATTTCATCAGAAGTTAGTACACTAGACAAATTACATAAATATGTGATCACACATTTTGCATTGAATTGATTAGTTGTTGGAATAGATGATATTATTGACTAGAGCTGGAAGGGATATGCACATTGATAGGTAAACTCATCATTTTCTTCCATCCTTGCTAGAATTTGTTCTTCCATTGAAATCACGTAGTTGTCTATAATTGTTTGAGTTGTTTCTGGGAGAACCTCTGCCACTTCAACATCAATTTTTCTTTTTGCCTATTTTTCACTTCCTCCAAAATATTATTTTATTTTTCCTTTATTCTCTTCTCCCAAGAGTACACACAACTGATGGTAATGATATTCATGTAGACCAAATTTTTCAACAATATTATTTCATTTCAGTGCATTCTGCCAATACAATATTACCTGAATATTTACTTTTCATATATTTTAGAAATTTTCCTCTCATTCTTCTGTCATGTTTTACTCTTTGGTAGTAAGAATAAAAGTTTCTACTATAAATCCCACTTCAATCGAGTCAATTAGCCATACTTTCCTGATTACACTTTATCTAGTAGAAATGATATCTCCTCATTGGTCATTCCTCTTATAGGCCTGAAGGAATTTTCCGTGAACCTTGCCAATGAATTTTCTTGAAAGTTAGGTTTGTTATCCTTAAAAGGAGAAAAAATAAGCCTATCTAATTTAAATAACTCAATGGTTGTTGTCATATTTTTCCATACGTCCTTAGGAAAAAATAGAAATGTCATTTTATCATAAAGGATCTCTATCTTAGCCACTTTGAAAATAGAAAGACATTTCTTCTCGAAACTTTGCATTGAATGAGGAAAAATATATGTACTCTCCCCATATTGTAAAAATTAAATATTAAGCACAAATTCCATAAAATTAAGTTTTATTACCTTCAACTTGTCTCGTCCATTTGTGTTTCCCACTGGGCCTCTCGAAAATATCCTAGGGATCTCCAAATAGTTCGAGCCTTATAGAGTACATCAATAAAATTGGATTCAATCCAAAATAAATTTACCTCATTATGTTGCTTGCAAATATCAATAATGACTTCTATAGGGACATTTGAGGAGATAATGCAAGCCTTTCTAACCTACATATTATTATGTAATGAATTATGTTTTCATTCATATAATTTTTTTTTACGCACAAACGGTATGTTGGTATTTAAGAATGTAGAATTGTACATAATCTCTTTTCAAGTCATCTGGATCCTCTAGTTGAAAAATTTTCTTTGTATAATATAAAAAAGGAAGAATAACTACATCCCTAAGAGAAGGAATAACATTAATCGAACATTGAATGTAAAGAAGGTTAACATTATCATCATGCACCTCATAGTATTGATATTATGGAGGCACCACATGGAACCTAGAGACTTCAACTATAAAAACATTAACATCGAACAAAACAAATTTAATTGTTCAACGGTTGAAGATTATGCATTCTCAAATATACTAGTCGTTTTTCTCAACAATAAATTCGATCTGTTATTATTTGTAATCCCTTGCAAATTTGACTTAGAGGGATCTATCTCTAATTTAGAAAAATAAGATCAACTTAGTGTTGTAAATAGATTTGCATGTTTTAGTGGAGAAAGAAATTTTATTCTATTCAAATAATGACAAATAGAAGAGGTATTATTGGTTCTATACAATTTTTTGAATACCAAATTCATGTTATTATGAATTTCAAGTGTATTTTCACATATTGTTTTGTCTGAGTGTATTAAATTCCCCAAATTCCAACCATACTTAGAATAAGAACACATTGTACATTATCTAGAATCCTTCATTTCTAGTTTCTTGAACAATGAAACTTCTAACTCCATGTCAAGAGTATGTAGCTTATTCATTTAGACATCAATGCATTCAACCTAAATACACAATATTTTATGATCAATAACTTCTGAAGTTAGTACCATACCAAATTCATTGACAACATCTTCATCAACAAAAAATAACCATAGATCACCATGGTAATTTTCTAGGGAGTGAATTTCTACAAACCATTCATCCTCTCTTCATATCCTCTACTCCTTTAATCAAAGCAATTTTCATGAATGGAGTGAGACCAATTAAAGACATATTACATGAAAAATAAATTTAACGAATTAATAGGTTTAAAGTGATTACAAAGGATAAATATTGTGTTTCCATAGTGCAATAGCAACAAGATGCTATATCTTGATGTCATTATTTTCATAGAGTAAAAATCAATAGGAATGTATATTTATAGTTTAGTGGTCGATTGTCAAGATTCAAGAATCCTTTAGTAATAAAAAATAAGTAATCATTAAAAAAGGTTTTTATTATGTGTTTCTAAGTAATTTAAACAATTAATCACAAGTAAAATTATTTTGTTTCATATTGTCAGTTTATTGTAGAAGAAGTGAAGACTAGCGAATGCTAGCATCTATATATTCTAGGATATTTTTTGTTAATGTAAAAATAATCAAGTATATCTTAAGGATAGAGGAGCTAATAGTGGATTGATGGATATCTTCCCATCACTGTTAAAAACAAATATGAGTTACACTACATCATCGTGGAAACCTGGAATCCAACATGGGTGATAATGGTCGATAATTGAAAATTTAATAATAACAAATATTTCATGTTGTGATGTGATTGGGTGTTATCATTAGGTGTCTTGTATAGTTATCATAAGATATATCATGAATATCACATAATTCAAATCAATTTGTTAGTTTTATAAACCACGGGATATAGATAGTTTGGTATACTCGGCTGAAAAACTAACTATAATCCCCAAGATAGTCTTGTAAAATTTAAATATAATAATCGAGCATAGTTAGTTTTTCAAGTATTTGTTTGTATGATTTTACTCCTACGCTATGCAATTATCATATTGAACTAAATAGCCACCGGGATTAAAATTTCATTTTAAGTTATGTGTATTAATAAAAGTTGTAAATATTTTACTTGTCTTGGAATATTTGTTATCTTCGACCCTTGTCTTGAAACATTAAAGAAAGGTAATAATCACCCACCCTAGCGGTCTCTAGTCTTTGAAGATAGTCCCTGTAAAATTTAAATATATTAATGGAGCATTTTTATAAAGTCAAGTCATTACTACTTATCATGTAAGCAAGACACCAAATATCCCAAAGAGCCATAACGTTAATATAGTCTTGTAAAATTTAAATATAATAATGGAGCATAGTCGATTTTAGTCGATTTGTTGCATCTAATTATCTTCGACCGTAATGCTTGAGTCTGCTAGGCTTCAAAATTGTGTCAAGCTATGAATATCATGTAACATATTCTAAATAGCATGTTGAACTCAATGGCCGCTAGGATTGAAATTTCATTTGCTACGTGTCATGTTTGTAAGACAAAAAATATCCTAGTTTCCTCTAACCTCAACTATTCGTTATTTTCCAATAGATATTTGTAATTATCTTTGACATTATTGTTCGTTGGGCATCAAATATCATGTTTTAATAGGGATATCATGTAATAAACTTTGAATAACATGTTGTTATCAGCAATTGCTAAGCTTAAAGTTTTTGTTAGAGCTTAGTTCAGTTCTATTTTTAGTTTTCAGTAGAGTCGTTACACATTATCTTGAATGTAAGACAACAATTATCCTAGTATCCTCTAATCACAATTATTTGTTATGTTACACCAATATAGTGGAATAATCCACAACCTTATTAAACTTAGACCTTAACAACCACTAGGCTTAAAATATTAGTTCTAAACACATGTCCTCTCTTGTCTTAGAACATTAATGAAAGGTTGTAACCATCCACCCTAGTGGTCGATAGTCTTCAAAGATAGTATTGTAAAATTTAAATAAAACAATGGAGCATAGTTAGTTTTTCATTGAGTTGTTATTACTTATCCTGTAGGCAAGAAATAAAATATCCTACTACAAGTAACCTCAAGTATTTTTGATTTTCGATGCATCCTAGAATCTACCACGAACAATCTTGGTGCCGTAAAACATCACCCAACTTGAGTTGAGCACTCACCGAAGTGCGCAAAGGTGACATGCCCCTCCTTATATTTTCTTGTGTAGGATGTGAACATGATGTAGATATAATGTATTCAACTCCATAAATAGCATAAATATGCCACAGAGATTATTCCATGTGTAGGTCTTAAAGAATCAAGAATCAAACGATAAACATAATGGAATCAACCATTTAAGAACCAATTACAGTCATGTTTAACACTATTATTCACCCAATACACTCCATTATATTAAACATAGTAAATATAGAAGCTCCTTACAATAAATAGTATCATAATT
Source organism: Taxus wallichiana var. yunnanensis (assembly GCA_018340775.1). Classification (NCBI taxonomy): domain Eukaryota; kingdom Viridiplantae; phylum Streptophyta; class Pinopsida; order Cupressales; family Taxaceae; genus Taxus; species Taxus wallichiana. The sequence continues at coordinate 922,627,431 of CM031237.1, forward strand.
TTATGCGTGCAAATGATCGACAACAAACTCCACAATAGTTCTTACATAGTGTCTCTCTAACTACACAAATTAATACATATTTATAAGGGTGGGGACTTTCCCTTCACCACTTACACACTTCCAAAAATAGGTCACATGCTAAAAATAGTCATGTGCCTTTACAATAACATGCACACATGTAAGTACACTAATAATAGAACCCTTACAATTAATTGGCGGTAGTAATCCTACTATTAAATCAAACTCATGAATGGTTCTTAGTAGATGCTCTTCCAAAAATAGTATTTGCATGTCATGCAAGTCTCCATCCGGTTATGTGATCTATACGCTATCTTTAAAATGGCCCATGACCATGAAAATGGCATAGTCTGAATTAATCTATCTTTTGCACATGTTTCTTTCCCTATCCTTTCGAGCCTTCAAATGTTCCTTTCTCCCACACATGAATCTTCAGTGCTCCCTCTTCTTAGTGGCATACTCTATCTTCTCAACATCAGCCCACACTAAACTACATTTTTGTCTCAAAGAATGGGGTTCCCTTCGATGTTCCTAAAGAATAAAGAATAAGAATGGAAAGAATGTAAAGAATTAATTTACAAAGAATGGATTTCTATTCTATAGCACCCTCTGCTTTAACTAGGAGGATCAAATCTGGATATTCTTCTTTAATCTCAGCCTCCAAGGCTTGCCAATCATCTAGCACATTTCTGGTCTTCTCTGGAACGTTTGCGGTGATGGATTCCAACTTATCCTAAGTTACCTCTCCTTTTTCATTCTACAATACTAGGACAATGTTAGCCATAGCAAACATCCTTCCCTCTAAAAGATCCATCTTTTGTGTTATGATATTTCCAATCTCATCTAGCCTCTCCTTATGTGGGTTTTGTGCTATTGCAAGGGCTTCACACTTTTTCTTTACTAATGCCAATCTCTCTATGTGCCCTAAAGTCTCATCCTTCATTTCCTTCAGGACTTCATTATCTTCTAATATAGTTTTGATCCTAATCACTTCTTCTGGAGCTGCACATATGTTCAAATCTTGATCTACTTTTTCAACTCATCTTGTAAGGTTTGGAGTAATGCCTCATAAGATGAAATCTTTCTAACCACGAAGGACCTTACTATTTCTTCTTCTTGTTTAGGGTCCTTTGGCACTGGGATACGAATTGGTCCATCCTCAAGCACCAAATCAACTAACATACATGCATAATGCATAGATGAACGGAAATTTTTAGGTACCTTTGATTCCAAGTGTAGTCTCGCTTTCACGACATAATCACCAATTTCTTCTGCCATACTAATGAAGGCTTCATTCTTTTTCTGCTCTAAGTCCTTCTCTTCTTTTAGACATGTTATTTCTGTAGCTTTTTCCTTGTTATATTCTCATAGCACTCTAATAGTGGAAAACTTATCTATGTTCCTCCACACAACCTCTGTAGATACCTTAAGCAAGGAATTGCTCACTTGCTCATCGAAATGAGAGTGGGCTTTATATTCATGTTCTGAAAAATTGATCAAATATGACCTTGTATAAGAAAATCGGAAGGGTCGGCTCTGTCCTAAGAGCTCACATTAAAAATACAACAATCAAGGGGTAAGAAGGCTCAAAAATGGAGGAGCAGGTTCGGAAAAGGAGGCCAACAGAATCAAAGGAAACTAGAGGCTCAACAAGAGAGAATCAAAGAAAAGGCTCAAAGTTTTGGACTTCACATATGAGTCAAATCGGGGTAAAACAGAGAAAATTCATATAAGGCATCATGTGTGAACTTGGTGTAACTCCAAAAGGCATAGCAAAATGGAGACCCCAAACGATTGCGAAGCTCCACTTGTCCAAGACCTAACATAGTCGCTCCTAAATAAGCAAAAGGAAGCATGCCAAAAATGAAGGTAGAGGTGCAAGCTAGAATCGGCTAAGTACAACAAGGTCAGTGAAGGCATCCACATGTCTCATCAGTGAACCCTCAAAGGTTGAATCCAAAGGTTGTCCCCAAACGAGTGCCAGCCTGCCATGTAGTTATGGACTGAGAAAGGTGGCAAGCCCAAATTGGCTAAGTACAATAAGTCCAACGGAAGCATCCATGTGCCTCATCCGTTCAACTTCAAAGGAAAAATATGGAGTGGGTTCCAAAATGAGTGCCAGCCCTCCATGTGTACCAATTCTAAAAAGGGGACACTAGCCGTTGAGAAGTCCAAGCTGGGGACATGCCAAAGGAAGCCTCCATGCATTAGTTTGGCACAACTTCAAAGTTAAAATCCGGAGGCGGTACCCAAACAAGCGCAGGCTCCGATAAGGAAAAGAGAAGTAGGGGAAAAACCCACGTGTCCCTTAGGCACTCTTTCAAGGGGAAAATCCAAAAGCAGGTCCCAAATATGTGCTAAGGCTTCATGTGTCTCAAGTCAAGCATAGTGTCTTCAAAAATAAGAGGGGCTTAGGTAGAATACAAAGGAAATAGAGCAAGCCTGTAGACAACACCATGTGTCATTCAGGTGCAAATTCAGGAGTGAAAGGAGGTAGTAAAATATTAAGAATACATAAGGCTCGATGTAGATCTCAAGGGGTAGACTCGAAATCCAAAGTATGTTTGAAAAATGATTTGGCGAATCATAAAGCCCACCAAGATTTTTAAATGCTTGGATCTTTAAAGATTGTAAGAGTCCACGTTGGGCACTCAACCCTAACCTTCAGATGACCTTGACTACAAATGGATTAAATATAGGCTGCCATTCTTGAGGTTGTCACATTTCTCACCCACAACCTTATCGAGGTATTTCTTGTCCAACAAGAAATGGTAATGGAGGTATGGGTTGTGTCACGAGACCCATTAATTTCACAGGTGGATTTAATGCATCTCTTGGGTGGTTGAAAAAGAGTCCAAATTTCTTCTACCTCCTTCTCTCATTCTTCTATATATTGTAAAGGAGGAGTATTTTTCAAGAGGTTGGTCATCTTTTCCCTCCTGCCCCCTCTCTTTTTCTCCCCTCGGGTTGAATGTGGAGCTTAAGCCTCCTCTCTTGGCTCTGTAATGGCATTTTCTTGCCTCTTTCCCACTGATGATGTACTGTGTGAACTCATGGAGCAATAAAATCTGTTTTGTGATGAATTTTGTCCATCCTTCCTTATTTTATTATCTCTTCTTTCCTCTCATCATTGCAGGGTATATTGTGCATATCTCTAATGTCTATTGCAGGTTTTGAGAGCTATGTTTAATGGGTTTGAAGTGGTATTCTATGTTAACTCTATCATTGGTTTGTGATGCATCTTTCCATCCTCTCCATTGCTCACCTCTCTCCATTTCAAGCGGTTGAGATTATGACCGAACTCCCCTTTTCTTGGTGTCATCATCTCGTTAGTGTACAATTTCCCTCTTTATGTACTTTCTCTCTCCTTGTATCCTTGGCATTGTTAGGATAGGTGTAGTTAGACGTCATTTATACATTAGGAGTAGTTTAGGATTATGATCAGGAAGAAGAAGCCAAATTTCTCTGGAGGGCCATCTCAAGTCTGCAAGTCCCACATCTTAAGAGATGGTTCGTGTGTTATGAAGTCACACCAGATGCCCCCTTAGATCTCGAGGTAATTTGGGGGTGTTGTGATTTTTCATTACAGTTTTGGCATTCTCTATGGGACCAGATGAAGATCTTTACATGTTCATCTCAACAAGTTTGATGTGTTATTGTTGAGATCTAGCCTTTGGAGGCATATTTTAGCACATATGGCAACTCCATCTCGATCAATAACCCTTCTTGAAGTTTCATACCTTCTCCAATCTACTTTCATCCAATTTTCTTTACACATATTCCATCTTCTTCCATCCCATGAAGTTGTGCAATCATGACTTCATTCCCAACTTAGAACTCACACTTACAGCAACAATAATGCATTCCACCTCCAATGTATTTCATGACTCCTCCAGATCAGCATTATGATCAGATTTAGAACCATTATGCTTACCCATATGAGTAGTGTCAAATCTAGTTTGTCTATGGATCTTATCAAGAACAAGGGGATGCATATATTGGTAACAGTAATTTGGAGAATGCTGATCTGCTGGAGAAGATTCAAAGGAAGGAGGCTGGCATGGTGTATTCAATGGCTACAACATAGATGAAATTAATTAGAATTGGTTTCAGGGAACCTTGTCCATGGTTAGGCCCTTTTCCAAGACATTATAGCCCACATGAGAAGCTTGACTTCATGGTTGAAATTATTTCTCAACTTACACAATGGACTAAGGAGATAGAGGCCTACGAGCTTGGTGCCAGAAAACCTTGTCAATGGGTAGGTCCACCATCTCATATCTTTTCTTTTCCTCTTTCTCAATCAGCACCATCTCAACCAGAGCTTCAATTTCCAAGCTTCCCATCTACTGCCCCAAGTGTTGATTTCCCTTCTCCATCCCCTAGTCTTCCATCTCATCTCATTTCCTCTTCCCTTTTCCCTTCCAAATCCAAGTCCCCTCCACAAGAGCCAAAGGAAATACCTTCCCCACCACAGATAAACAAAAAACTAGTGGAGACCCCACCCACCACTCCTCCTACTTTCCCAAGCACATGTCAGGTAGAGACTCCAAAAATAAATCAAGGAGAGCAGTAGGAAGGAGAGCCAAATAGAGAAGAAATGATCAAAACTTGGTAAGATTGGCTCTTAGGTTTGGGATTACAAAAATCCCCTTGATGGTTAAACCTTCAGAGGAGGTCGGGGCCAGACCACAAGTGGTGGAAGATGAGTTTGTAGTAGAAGAAGATCGTAGTCTGTATGCTCTAAATGCAGTGTCCATAATGGCACTTTGTCTATAGGAAATTTTGATCTAATCCAAGCTACACAACTAGTTAAGACAGAGGAAGAACTATCATCTCCAAGTCCTATTGAAGAGGAGTAGTTGGAAGAGATCAAATTAGAGTTGAAGTCACTTGATGAAGAAAGCATTATTAAATTTTTTTACTTTCATTTGAAGGGCTTGATTTGATTGATGAATCCATGATGGAGGAGAGTTGTCTAGAAGACCTTGCTGCCCCAAATAGTCCTCTAGAGCAGTGAATTGAAGGTTTTGATTTGAAAAATTTCATGCTAGAGGAAGAGGCTATCCAAGAGCAAGTCAGTCTTCAAGAAACGACGGAGGATGGAAAAAGGTACAAAGATCCCATCTCTTCCACATCATCCACCCAAGAAGGTCTACAGAATACTCCATCCATAGAGTCAAAATTTAGAACCATGGGCACATTCAAAGGACAAGAATGTGCCCAATCGTACTTTGATTTATTAGAGCCAAGGAGAAGACAAAACTGGTCATGCTTACTCTTGAGCATGAGGATGAGCTTCAAAGCACCAAGGATCAGCTGCAATACCTCTTCAATCCAAATGCACAACAACTACAAGAGAAATTTATCTTATTTCTAGTTGATACCCTAATGATTTGGGTGGAAGATCACCCTCTTGTTGGTTTTTCACTGATAATAAGAGCCATGTTTAGTGCCAAATTATATGCATGGCCACATTTTTTAAAGAAGGGATACTATTACTCCCTTCCTATGGCAGGATTTTTTTAGCTTATCTTTGATAGGGTTAGTGTAGGAGTAGGAGTATATTTTCTTTCAACAGAATAAGTTCCTTTTCACACTATGCATATCCCACTTGAGATATGTATGATTTTTAGTTTTGTACATAATGGTGTTGTGGTGATTTTTTTCTCTGTGGTTGTATCGATATGTAATTCCATGTACCTCCAGGTGAATGTTGTAGCAGTCCATTTAGGGATAGGTGAAATCCCTAGGTCAATACTATTTTCTACTCTCAGAACCTCACCTTCAAGACTATATTATGAAAAATGAGAGTGTAGACAATGCGGAAGGCTCAGGGTTAACAAGTGTAAATAGTCGGGCTCGAGGTTTAGGAAAAAGATCAATATCGAGATATCATTCATGACTCCATACCTAATGGATGCAACAAGGCAACTGGTCTCTTCATCTAGCATGCAGATGTCTCTATGAGTCACCAAACTGTTATCCCAATTTTCCCCCTTAGGAAAAATTTATCAAACATGACCTTGCAAAAGAAAATCAGAAGGTTTGGCTGTCCTGCGAGTTCACATTTAAAATCAAAAAATCAAGGTAAAGGTGGGCTCAAAAATGGAGGAACAGGGTCAGAAAAGGAGGCCAATGGCTTCAAAGGAAACCAGAGGCTCAACAAGAGAGAATTGGAGAAAGGGCTCAAAGTTTTCAGAATTTGCATATGAGTCGACTCGAGGTAAAAAAGTAGAGTCTCGAAAAGCACCACATTTCAACTTTGTGCAATTCCAAAAGGTGTAGCAAAATGGAGACCCCAAACAAGGTAGAGGAGAAATCCCAAATAGACTAAGTACAATAGGGTCAGTGGATGCCTCTGCATGCCTCATCAGCAACCCTCGAAGGTCAAATCCAAAGGTAGTCCCCAAATGAGTGCCATCTCACCAAATAGTCAAGACCGAAAGAAAGGCAAACAGGACCAAATCGACTAAGCACAATAGGGCCAGAGGAAGCCTCCACATGCCTAGTCTACAAAACTTCAATGGAAAAATTGAGAGTTGGTTCCCAAATGAGTGCTATCCCTCCACGTGTCCCAGGTCTGAAAGGGGACACCAACCATTGAAAATTCCAAGCTTGGGATAGGCCGAACGAAGACTCCACGCATCAATTCGGTGTAACTTCAGAGTTTAAATCTGGAGGCGGTCCCTAAATAAGCGCAGGCTCGGCTAATGGAAAGAGAACCAACGAAAAGCCCCATGTGTCCCTTTGGTGATATTTCACGCTGTGAATCCAAAATCACGTCCCAAATGTGTGTTGAGGATCCACATGTCTCGGGTCAGGCATAGTGTCTCTGCCAATAAGAGGGGCTTAGGTAGAATACAAAGGTACTAGAGAGCAGGCTCGTAGATGATGCCATGTGTCATTGCGACATAACTTTAGGAGTGAAATGAGGTAGTAAAATCTTAATAATATGCGAGGATCCATGTAGATCTCGAAGGGGTATAATCTAAATCCAAAGTATGTTTGAAAAAGATTTGGCGAATCATAAAGCTTGCCAAGATTTTTAAATGTTTGGATCTTAAAAGATTGTGAGATATCGTGTTGGGCACCCAACCCTAACCTTCAGATGACCTCGACTACGACTGGAGTAAATATATGTTGGCATTCTTGAGGCTTTCACATTTCTCACCCACCACTATAATGAGGTATTTATTACCCAACAAGAAATAGTAATGGAGGCATGGGTTGTGTCATGCGACCCATTAATTTTGTAGGTGGATTTAATGCATCTCTTGGGTGGTTGAACAAGAGTCAGATTTCTTCTACCTCCTTCTTTCATTCTTCTATATATTGTAAAGGAGGGGCATTTTTCAAGAGGTTGGTCATCTTTTCTCTCCTACCCCCCTCTCTTTTTCTCCCATCGGGTTGAATGTGGAGCTTATGACTCCTCTCTTAGCTTTGTAATGGAATTTTCTTGTCTCTTGCCCACTAATGATGTACTGTATGAACTCATGGAGCACTAAAATATATATTTTGATATATTTTATCCATCCTTCCTTATTTTATTGTCTCTTCTTTCCTCTCATTGTTACAGGGTATACTGTGCATATCTCTAATGTCTATTGTAGGTTGTTTTGAGAGATGTGTTTAATGGGTTTGAAGTGGTGTTTTGTGTGAACTCTATCTTTGGTATGTGATGCATTTTTCCATCCTCTCCATTTCTCACCTCTCTCCATTTCAGGTAGTTGATATTGTGATAAGCACTCCCCTTTTCTTGGTGCTATCACCTTGTTAGTGTAGGATTTCCCTCTTTATGCACTTTGTCTCTATCTATCTCCTTGGCATTGTTATGATAGGTGTAGTTAGACATCATTTCTGCATTAGGAGTAATTTAGCATTAGGGTTAGGAAGAAGAAGTGACTTTCTCCGAAGGGCCATCTCAAGTCCACAAGTCCCATAGCTTGAGAGATGGTCCCATGTTATGCAGTCACACTAGATGTCCCACTCAGATATGAGGCCATTTGGGGGGTTCTGTTATTTTCCAACCACATGGTATTCACCTGTGACCATCTCTCTTGATCATTCAACTTGGTTACTAGATTTGTGGTTTCTGTACAACTAGGTACTTCTTAAATTTGTTAATGTCCATTTCTCATGGACCCTTAGTATAGCCCATCTCCTTTCTTGTCTCTATAATTACCTTTGCTTTATCGGTCGATCACTAGCAGAGTTTTACCCCTGTACCCTTCAATCTTGTCGATTGTCAAACTCAAGGCTACCGTGATTGTAACCCTTCATCTAGAAAAATAGAGAAATTCATCATGGAATCTGCTCATCGAGACATTGGTAAAATAGTTCATTGTGCTAAAATACAAGAGCTAATACCACCGATAGACTCCTACCTACTTCAACAATTTCTCCTTAGCGTCATCATACACTAGCATATCATCCACCGTGTACCTTTTAGTATTTATATTCAATAATGCGTCCAACTCTTTCTTGCTGTCAGATGTATGGTGGTTGTAGTCACTTATTTTGTACCTACCTATGTGGGAATTCCACTCTTCTCTCGACTATCAAACCTTTTGGGTACTACATCCCTGAAAAATTACTCTCAGGAGCCATTTCAACTTTATCTTCTATCTTCTTCTTTCCTTTCGTGCCTACGGTAGGTGTTTTATTTGGTACCATCACGAAAATCCCACCTTTACTATCTGTAACGAGCAAGTTCAAACCCTAGCTCGAATCTACATGCCCTAGCTTGAAACCTTGTGCCCTAGCTTCTTTTTAATGCCTCTGGTTTTCTCAAACCCTTCACCAATGGGGGCACATGTCTCTTACGTGCAATAATTTTCTCTCCACGTCCGGTTTCACACTCTCTCGAATCTTAATATGACTCACTCGGCTTGATATCACTTAAGCATGCTTGAATAATTGTGATTGCAATACTAAAAATAAATATGCATCACATCCTTATATATATTTTAAAAAATTTAGTGCATTTATTTCTCCTTCACCAACCAACATTCCTCTCATTAATTTACTATTTTCACAATATCTGTGTGGTACATCTTCGCACCCCAACTATAACCTTCTCAGCGCGCCTTCCTACCTTCCTCCGGATACGGAATTCTCTTTAGTGCACTTCAATTTGCTCGATTACCTCGCCATTACACCTTCCCCTAGTAGTCTCTACAGCCGCTACTTACCTCTCGTTATATGCTTTCCTTATTTATCTCCATCTATAGTCATATTTTTGAAGCAATCTCATTTCTAACAAATCCTCTCCAAACTTGAATAACACCTGTAGCAGTTTGTTCCTTTATGTGTACCCAATTGTAAATAGCCACCCCACACCAATGGTATATGCAGTCCTCTATGCATAAAAATTCTTCAAATGGTAATTAGCTTCTAATGTACAAACACACTTATTATACAAAACACCAACTAAATTGACAAAGCATAGTGACGAAGAAGGAAATACATTAAGGAAATATAGAAATGAAAACCTAGTCTAAATGGCAACACTACCTTATTACAAACACCAAGAAGACTTATTTATAATAGGGCTTCAGCCTACTCCCATTGAAGTAATCATTAACCAAAATAAGCTCCCACTTACTTAGGGTTAACTAGCTTCCTTTTTGTGCTTCTATCAAATTTTTACACATTTCAAGCAATCAAAATTTTCTAGGTATTACTTTATCGGATAGAGAATTCTTTCCCATTTCTAGAAAGGTAAGGAAGTCATCCTACCTCCTTGTATTTTGCAAGTTATGTCTCGGTGAAGTTCAAAGGGAAAATTTTCCAAGGCGAACCGAGAAAATTTTTGGCACTTAGCTTTTTCGTTAAAAAACTCAAGGGGAAATCTTGTCCTGAAAGCCCGCAGAGGAAAACAATTTTTGAGGCCCATACCTAGTAAGGATGTGCCACATGTCAAGGTGGAGCGGCAGGGGTGGAGGGACTTCTAAGTTTTTGGCTTTGTGTCAAATTTTCTCAAAGGCAAAAACAAGAGTGCATCCTGCCAAGCAATGTGAAGGTTCCATGTGTCCAGTCAACAATAGGAGTAGGGGTTCGGGAGGATTTAGGGAATTTTTCCAAACCGATGAAAAGGTGCAAAGGTAAAAATGGAACCGCATATCCACAAAGCAGATCAAAAGATGCCACTTGTCTCGAAGCGCCGAGGCCATGGAGAATTTTGGGAAAATTTTCCAATTTTACACAAAGGGGCGAATGTTATTTTTAAGGCCAAAAATAACCGAGAAGATGCCACATGTCTCGAGAGAGGTAGAGGCATGGATATTTTTTGAAAAATTTCCCAATTTCGAAAAAAGAGGGAAAAAGTCAAGTTTTGGCCCACCGACCCTATTTTTGCCCTAATTTCACCATTTTTGCCCTAAATCTTCAAAGGGCCATATCTTTCGCAAAGAAATCTCAAATTTTCACGTTTTTGGTATCATTGGAAATATATTGAAATTATCCACTTGATGGACTATTCAATTTTAATTTTTGATGGAGTTTTAAGGGAGAAAAATGGGAAAATGTCTCTGTCACGAGAAAAAATGTAGAACCAACCCCAAACCACCAAAATTAATGAAGTATGGCATTTGTTTCTTCTCCACTTATTTGAATGCATCAAAAATGGATTTGTGATGGTTCCCTTGCTATTTTAATGGATCTTGTCAGTGGTTGGAGAACTCAAATCAATTTTCTCGCATCTTTTCATTTTTCTTCATTCTGTTCGAGTGATAAAAGCTAGTTTTGGCTCATTTGTAAAATGTTATTCATCATTCTTCTCTGCCTCTCCCTTATTTTCTTCCCTAGGGTTGAAAATGGAGTTTAAACCTCCTCCCCTACTCTGTAATGGTATTTTTTCCTCTTACCCGTGAAATGATGCTTTGTGCAAACTTTTGGAGAAATAAAAACATGTTTTTTTGATGCATCTATCCATCCTTGCTCATTTTTAGTTGTTTTCTTCTTGCCTCTCTTCATTGCAGGTATTTGTGCATGTTTGGATGTTCATTATAGGTTTTAGAGCTTGTGTTCATGGAGTTTTGGAACATTTTTTGTTTGAAATCCATCCTTTTCTCGTGATGCACTTGTCCATCCTTCCATTGCTCATCTCTCTTTGTTTCCATGGCATTTTTTATAGATGTTCAACATTTTCCTTATTTGGTGTATCACCGCTTTAGTGTAGGCTTTGGTTTTTCTAGTTTTCTTTCTCTCCCTATCTCCTTAGATGTTATATTAGGATTAGATTAGCTTTCCGCATTCAAATAACTTGTGGAAGGTAGTTTAGGAAGAGGAACCAGCCTTCTCTCGGAGATCTTTCCCCATTTGCAAAGGTCCCACACTTTGGGAAAGCTCAATGTTGTGCACTCACACCAAATGACATTGCCTTAGAAAAGCAGATCTGAAGGACATTTTGGGGGTGCTATGATTTTACACTAATAGTAAGAACTGTGTAACTATATCCCATTAAGCTCTCTCTAACCGGTAAGCACCCGATTCAAGTATATGAGTAATAATATATGGTCTCAACCAATGCACTTTAAGCTTTCCTAGATGGCATAGAAACTTAGAATAATAAAAGATAACCATATGTCCCATCTCAATATTTTTTCCCTGATGTGCCTTTTATACCATGACTTTTCCTGGCCTTTTCTTGCTTTTGACTCCAACCCGATAGTTCTCATCTCTCATCCAACTTTATTTACTTGTCAATTCTTTCTTCTAGGGATTTCTCATTAGCTAGAGCTCTAGTGCACACAATACACAAAGTAGGTAACATGAATTCCATAGGAAGAAATGCTTCTATGCTAAACACTAACTCGAAATTGTGTGGATTTGTTCAACCTCTTGTATGTTGTTCTATACACCCAAAACACGGAATTTTTTTATCACACCAATATTTCCTTCTAACATCACATTTTTTTGTCAATTTCTGGTTCAAAATCTATTTAAAGGCCTCAAGCAGTTCCATTTACCTAAGGATGATAGGGTGTAGTCTTATGGTGCGTGATCCTAAATTCATCAAATAGTATTCGATTGTCTCATTTAGAAAATTGTGTAACCCTATCACTTTTCAATCTCAACGGGCATACATACCTTGTAAGAACATTTTCCCATAAGAACCTAGCTATTGTAGTTGATGTACAATCCTTGGTAGGTGTTGCTTCTACCCACCTTGTAAGATAATCTATGCAAGTGATGATGTAGCACGATCCAGTTCTATGTGCGGTTGGCAAAATAGGACCCACAAAGTCTATAGACCATTTCTCAAACAAATTTTCACTGGGAATATGTCTTAAAGGCATTTCATATCTTTTCCAAGGTTTACCAATGTGTTGACAGCTATTGCACACTGACAATATGCTTTACAATCTTTGTAAAGGGTCTCCCACCATAATCTAGTGAGTAAAATCTTACACGCAGTGGTGTCACCTGCATAGTGTCCACCTCTAATACCACTATGAGCCTCTTCTATGATGTTCTTGATCTCATAATATAGTACACACCGACACAATACTTCACTCGACCTAATTTGTATAGGTCACCACCAATCAACATAAAAGGTGCCACATGAATTTCAAGTTGTTTCTTCTCTAAGTATTTCATTCCTTTTGGCGCCATACTTATGCATAAAAATATAGAAATATCCTCCAATTCTAAAGGTGCGCATTGTAACCTATACAGCTGTGCATCCGACATTGTATCTTCAATTGTCTACACATCCTTTCCGACTAAATTCTTGATAAGTGGTTTGGGCTGTAATTACTTTTCCCTTGTTTTACCACAACTATGAAATCAAATTATTCAAATAAGAGTACACATTGACATATGAACCCCTATAAAATGGGATTATTTACCAAGTATTTCAATGACATATGATCGGTGTAAAATACATATGGTGTTGTTAGAAGGTATTGTCTAAATTTATGCAAAGGCATAGATCATTGACAAGGCTTTTGCGCTCAGTAGTTGTATAATTCTACTCTACAGATTCAAATTTCTACTAGAAAAATAGATAGGATTATCTATAATACCTTCTCTAGGATGAGATAACTTTACACCAATGGTCATTCCAGATGCATCCACGTGTTCATGAAATAGTTTGTTGCATGAGGAAAAATGCGAGAATGGGCATTGTAGTAATTCTCTCCTTTAATGTCTCAAATGTGCATTGTTGCAGTTCTCCCCAATAAATTTCTCTTTTCCTTTTAGTAACTCTTCCAAGGGTGCAAAAAATTTAGCATATCCTTTGAAATGTTTTTTATAATACCCAATGTGACCTAAGAATTTTCGTATCTCACTACGATTGGTAGGATCTTCTAGGCATATAATAACTACAACCTTAGCTGGATCTACTAACAAACCTTCCTTGCAAATGATGTTCCCTAAAAAAGTGCCAAAAGGTGTAGAAAACATGCACTTCTTGATGTTCAAATAGATGCTTAACTGTCTACATATTTCAAACATTACGCAAAAAATTTCACAATGATCCTTAATAAGTCCATACACCATCCTATCATCTAAGTAAACTTGCAGGAAAATGTGAATAAAATCCTGGAATGCTTGAACACCTATTCACAAAAAAATACTACATGCGAATTTTTCAGACTAAAGGGCATCATAGTATATACAAAACTTTCCCATTCAATGGTGATTTTTTTCTTCTTGATCCTCGTGTGTAATCGACTGATGATACCTAGAGAATCCATCCGTAAAAGAATAGATTTTATGCCCTACAATGTTTTCTAATATCTCTTCTCGTGAAAGATGTAGGAAAGGGATCAATCACACATACAACATTCAATGCTCTGTAACTAATAGAAATCCTAATCCTACCATGTTTCTTTATACCGATGACCATGGGGATAACCCATTCTAATTTTTCTAGGGGCTTGATGATGCCAAAATTCAACATCTTGTATATTTCCTCTTTAATGTTTAGGTACATGTTAGGTTTCATTCTGTAAGGTCTTTTCCTAACTAGTTGTGAACCTCCCTTAAGCTTAATATTTATTTCTCCTAATCACTCATGCAATCCTTTTAATTCATGGTCGCCCCTAGGAAATAAGTCCCGAAAATCACAAAGAAACTCCACTATCTTTATCACTTGAGTCGATCAATAATCTCCAATTATTACCTCCTTAGGTTCAACATCGTACTCAATATTCAATTTCTTTGTCCTCATAGGTTCATGATAGGCGTAGGAATTTTTATCCGCACTATCCAAATCCTCATGCGTACTTGTTGAATGATCTATATCTAGATATTCTACTTCTTTATCACCCACTATGTAGACCATCTTTCCTTTTTATTTCTTAAAGAAAGCGCACCTAAGTAACATCTCATTTGTCTCTACTTCTTCATCAAAGTGCACTCCTAAGATGTCCTCATCAAATAAATCCTAAATGAGTACAAATGCACTCCTTACTTCATGCCCAACCATCTCATAATTACCATGAGCCCAATTATCATAATAAATACTTGTATTATCACAAATAGACTGTGCATCTTCCCACTAAAGGATTCATTCCTTAGATGACTCAAGTACTTATGGGTCCTGAATGAAACGTACATAAATCCTATTCATATCTTCTTCACTCAAAGGATCATCATAGGGCATAAATTTCCCATCTGTTAAATGGGTAATAAGTCTTTTATCCTTTTTCTCAAAACTAATATATCCATTATTGAACCAAAGATTAGCATTATTCATGTAACACCAAGATCATCCAAGAAAAGATGGGAAAATGTTTGCTTCTGCAAGTGCTAAAACCTCAAAATACCCAATGAACTTGGCCCCTTTTATAGTAATGGATACATCTTTTAAAACACCAATAGGAGTGCCCTTAATTCGATTAGCCATAAACAATACATTAGAAGATGGATGTAATGAGTGTCTCCCTATCTATACCCATGCATCTAAAGTAAGCGCATTTACCTCTGCACCTATTTCAATCAATACATTACTTAAGAGCCATCCATCGACAACAACATTCATCATGATATCCTTTTCGTAATGTAGGATATGGGGGAAGATTTGCATGCGAGAATGTGATGACCATTCTCAATATTCACGAGTGGAGTGTTTCACTTTTACCAACTACCGAGTGATGGAATGATATCCTCGTGCCATATTCTGCATACCTCCTTCAAGTCATCAATATCTGATTGGATCATCTTTGTTTCCTTCTTATGTTCTATCTTCCATGATTTCTCCTTTAAACATTGTATTTCCCCTTGAAGTTCTCTAAGTACTTCCATGGTCTCCTAATAAACCTCCTTCTGGTGTGTAGGATCCAGATACCTTGCATGTAAAACTTCCTCCTTAGTGATGGTAGGATTCTGTTGTAACACTTCTCTAGCACGCGCATCTTCAAAAGATGTAGTGATATTCACATGTAATACCTCAAGTTCCGGTGCCAACTTTGGCATCCACTAATTTTCCATAGCATGTTGTATCCTAACCATCCATGCACCTTTTTTCTCTTATTTATGTTGCTTTTTAAGATGCTCATATAGATCTAGGAATTCCTCATAACTATGATTCTTCCCACAGAAATAACATGTAATATTTTGAGGACATTCATTCTTGTACTGATCAGGTGATCCACATGAAAAGTATGTTCGACGAGGGAATTAACTTCTTCCACCACCATGGCCTCGACCTCTACCACGTCCTCCTTCATAGGCCCCTTGTTCCGATCATAGTACGCTTTATTTTGATTCCAATCTGTTTCTCACCTTTACCCTTAGATTTATCTCGATACTCATGTCTGTCACACAAAAATATCCATAGCATCATGGATCTAACCAATCAACCTACGGTCTTAGTATCGTGAGTCGTGGATCAGAAAAATTACAATAATAGGATACATTCTTCCTTATCACACATTGTAATAATGGGTAGTGACTCGACATCATGGTTCAAATGACATATCTCATAGTCTAGCAATAATGCATGTATTATTCTACTTGAAAAACTATCTTTGGTGTTCCCTCCACTTCACAATTTGTACACCAAGTCCCAGTGTGTGTCTCATTTTCCAAATTTGTCGATAATTTCTCTAACTTATTTTCCATAGCTATACTATGTGCTTCCAATAATGGGTGACTCTAGTGTCCGTACTCCCAAATACCTCAACAAGAAAAGATTCTTCAAGTTCTTCATGCATATTAGTGTATGTCTTATGTGACAATTCCCTTATATAAGGTGTGATTAGTACACCAACCAACCATTGTGCATGGTAGCTTGCATGAATATCATAATAAAGCTTAGATAAAATTGTTTTAAAACAGCATCATTCTCCCAAAAAATCTCAAAAGTGCTCTGTTTAATATCCTTGAGTGCTCTTATACTGCCTCTGCTCAAACTCGGGGATATTAAACTCTATAGGAAGGCATCTTTGAATGTTGCATAATCTATACAAGTTTGATCGGGATCAAACTTACTATACCAACCGTGTGTGCGTCCTTGTAATTTCGTTACAAATTGACTTTCCTTGCACTCAAAAGCCATGATTCCTTTTGCGTGCCATAGTATCTCACACATGTGTGCATGTTCAATAGTATCTTCTGGGCCCCTATACTCTAGAAGAGAAAGAGACATTTCCATGGTAATATTATTGGGTTTGTGCAGATCCTACCTACCGATCCAAAACCTCTTGTGTTTCCTCTTCCCGCAGAATCGCAAGATCCACTAGAATTATAGCCACCTATACCCCCGATCCTCCATCATAGTTGGAAGTGTACCAAGATGTACTTCCGCATGTCCCAATAGTAGTATTGTACTACACTCCTACAATCTGCGTGGTGGTACTAATCCCATAAGCGATCCCCAAATTCTATGCACTTGAATTTTGTGTAGATGATGTGCCCGAGAAGGTACCTCCAAACAACAACAAAGACATTTTCCCTACCATATATATACTTTCTATGTGACTTACTCATGCTTCCCTACTGCAAAAATTAGTCATTGACTATGGATGTAGTAGATAATCGGAAAACCAAGCACAAGGGATAGGTTCCTGTGTAAATTTAGATGTGCACACTTGCAGCCTAGGTCATCTCGCTAGCGCACTCTTGTGTGAGGCCGAGGAGGGTTCCCTGTCATGCTTTCCTAGATGGGGAGTTCCTAATGCTTTCAATCCATGCCTTCTGTGTGAGCTCCAAATCCTTCACGAGCCATCTCTCTCCTCAATGTCATCTACTTTGTAATGTCACATTGCTTCTCTATCTCCCTCTTGTGCACCTAGTTGTACTTAAGCTACCTTTCTTCTCTCTACTTTTCTACCGCTAGGTTCACCATCTTTCAAAAACCTACTCCTACCCCTTCGTGTGGTGGGGTTTAGCTAGCCATTAGCTTTTCCTCTAAGTTTAGGGTTACCATCAAGATCTTGATCGCCAGTGGAATTCCTTACAAGTAAGTTCCCTCGATACCTCAGAAAGACTAAGTGGAAATTGAGTACTCCTGAATATTGTTGTTCGAACACCATAGAACCAAGTATCCACAATGCATGTCCAAATCAAATCAGCATCATAGAGGGCCTGAAATTCTTGCATCCGTAAAAGTGTGCGATACCTCTAAATTTGTTTCAATACATAAGTAGTCATCACTAAATGCACAGTTCTACTAGAAAGATAGCAAAGAAGCTCTCATATTGATAGTCATACAAATTCTCTTCCACCCACACACGTGCATCAAACTCAGATCCAAGTGTTGAAACGTGTACATACTCTTCTTCTAGATATTTTATCCACTCCTCAACACTTGCTAGGGTCAACCAATACATCTTCAACATGAACCATCCTGAAAAAAATGAAAAAGAGGTCTTGGAAATGGAACCAATGATGCAGCCTAGAATCTACCATGAATAACCCACCACACAGGCTGGCACATCACTCAATTTGAGCTGAGTGCTAACCCAAAGCAAAAAAAAGTACTAGGCCCCTCATTAGAGTTGATTGTATAGGATGTAAAAATTATGAAGATATAATGTATTCATATCCATAAATAGCATAAACATTCCATAGAGCATATTCCAGATCTAGATCTTAAAGAATCAAGAATCAAATGATAAACATAATGAATCAACCATGTAAGAACCAATTACAGTCATGTTTAACACTATTATTCACCCAATACACTCCATTATATTAAACATAATAAATACAAAAGCTACTTACAATAAATAGTATCATAAGTTTATCCGTGCAATGCAGATCTCACAACATAACTCCATAATAGTTCTTACACAAAGTGTCTCTCTAACTACACAGATTAATACATATTTATAAGGGTGGGGACTTTCCCTTCACCACTTACACACTTCCCAAAATAGGTTGCATGCTGAAAATAGTCATGCGCCTTTATAATAACATGCAAAAATGCAAGTGTGCTAATAATAGATCCCTTATAATTAAGTGGCAATATTAATCCTATATTTCTCAAACTCATGCATGGAGCTTAGTAGATGTTCTTCCCAAAATAGCATTTGTGTGTCACGTAAGTCTCCATCCTGTTGTGTGCTCTATATGCTATCTCCAAAAATAGTAACCATGAAAATGGATAAGTCCTGAATCAATCTATCTTTTTGCACACATTTCTTTCCCTATCCTTTCGCGCATTGAAATATGCCTTGCTCCCACACATGAATTTTTTGTGCTCCCTCTCTTTAGTGTCATACTCTATCTGCTAAACATTTTCCACCCATGCTATGTAATTATCTTCGATCTTAGCGAATGGTAGGCTTTGAATATCCTGTTAGTCCGGGAATATCATGCCATAGATTTTGAATAACATGTTGAACTCAAATGTCGCTAGGCTTGATATTTCATTTGTTACTTATAATGTTTGTAAGAATTCAAATATCCAAGCGCCACTAACCTCAATTATTTTCAATTTTCCACGAGCTATGAATATCATGTTGAGATAGGAATATCATGTTTAACTCGTGGCACGCTTTGCCTAAAATTTCATTTTTACTTGTCTTGTATGCAAGACAATAAATATCCTATTAGTCACTAACCTCAAGTCTATATGATTTACCACCTGCGCAATGAAATTATCTTTGACATTATTTTATGCTAGGCTTAGAATATATCGTGTAAGGATAGGAATATTATATAATAGATTTTGAATACCATGTTGATCTCAACACTCACAAGGCTTAGAATTTTGTTTGCTACTTGTCATGTTTGCAAGACAACAAATATCCTAGCGGTCACTAACCTCAAGTCTTTTTATTTTCCACCAGAGCTATGAATATCATGTTAGCCTAGAAATATCATGTAATATATTTTGAATAACATGTTGAACTCAAAATACTAGGCTTAAAATTTCATTTTTAATTACATGTCTTCTCTTGTCTTGGAACATTAAAGAAAGGTAGTAATATCATGTTAGGATAGGAATATCATGTAATATATTTTGATGTCATGTTAAGCTAGGAATATCATGTAATATATTTGATAAAGCATGTTGAACTCAAAGCGTTCATGTGGCTTAAAATTAAATTTGTTACTTGTCCCGTATATAAGAGAGGAAATATCCTAGCGGATTCTAACCTCAAGACTTTGGGATTTTCACCCACGCTATTCAATTATCTTCAAACTTAGCACCGCTAGGCTTATAATATAGTGTTAGACTAGGAATATCATGTAATAGATTTTGAATTGCAAGTTGAACTCACCAACCATTAGGCATAAAATTTCATTTTTAATCATGTATTTTCTATTGTCTTTGAACATTAATGAAAGGTAGTAAGAATCCACCCTAGTGGTCACTAGTCTTTGAAGATAGTCTTGTAAAATTTAAATAAAATAATGGAGCATAGTTAGTTTTTCAGTTGATTCACATTACTTGTCCCGTATGCAAAACAAAAATATCCTACCGACTGCTAATCTCAATTCTTTGTGATTTTCCACCCGCGTTATCCATTTATCTTTGAATTTAGCAAGATTTACCCTTCGAATATTATGTTCGTGTACAAATATAATGTAATAGATTTCAAATAGCATGTTCAACTCATCAGCCACTAGGCTTAAATTTCATTTGTTACTTTTCTTGTTTGTAAAACAAAAAAATATCCTGCATGCCGTTAACCTCAATTCTTTTTTATTTTCCACCAGAGCTATGTAATTATCTTCAACATTAGCATTCGCTAAGCTTTGAATATCATGTTAGGCTAGGAATATCATGTAATAAACTTCTAATAGCATGTTTTACTTAGTGGTCACTAGGCTTAAAATTTCATTTTTAATTACATTTCTTCTCTTGTCTTGGAACATTAAAGAAAGGTTATAAGCATCCACCCTAGTAGTCGCTAGTCTTTGAAGATAGTATTGTTAAATTTAAATAAAACAATGGAGCATAGTTATTTTTTTAGTCAAGTCGTTACTACTTGTCTTATAAGCAAGAAAACAAATATCCTACCGCCATTAACCTCAAGTCTTTGTGATTTTCCACCCGCACTATGAAATTATATTTGACCTTAGTGGCCAATAGTATTTGAATATATTGTTAGGATAGGAATATCATGTAATAGATTTTGAATAGCATGTTTAACTCAATGATCACTAGGCTTCATATTTTCTTTGCTACTTGTCCTATATGCGAGACAATAAATATCTTATTGGCCTCTAACCTCGAGAATTTGTGATTTTTGACCTGCACTATACAATTATCTTCAATCGTAATGACTATTAGGCTTTGAATATCCTGTTAGGATAGGAATATCATGTAATATATTTTGAATAGCATGTTGAACTCAGTGGTTACTAGGCTTAAAATTTGGTCTTAGAACTTAGTTCAAATTTCATTTTTCAATTTTCAGTAGATTTTTTACACATTACCTTGAATCTAAGACAACAATTATCCTAGTGGATGATAATCCCAAGTATTTATTATTCTTATCCATTTTTCCCCTTGGCAAAATGGACAACATGGAATATCAAGCCGAGCACCAAAAGGGTCCCACACATAAAAATATGGGTTACAAGGAAACATCATGCATTTAAGGAGAATCTTGAGAGTTGAAATCAATAGATAAATTTTTCCTCTTCTTAGTTTCGACCCTCAAGATCAACTTAAAAGGGGCCCTGCAGGCCCACATTTGGGAAAATGAGCAAAAATGATGCAAATTTCAAGCACAAGATTCTTTATGTGTTAAATGTTTCCTCTTGGTCCTTTAGTTCATGAAATTATAATAAATTAAAATATCTTAAGGTTTAAGAGAAAATTTTCTAGGTAGCCAAAGGGGCAGATGAGCTAAATTTTAGCTCATTGAGTATCTCAACAAGCCGAGTTGCAAATGATGCTCATCAAGCTATTTTGAGTGGAACTTGAGTGGCTCGAGTCAAAGGAATGTTGAAATCAGTGTCATGAATTATGAGGTCATAGTGACCGGGAGGTTTTTAGAGCTTAGTGAGCTCTAAGGTGGATGGAAGCTTGTTGGCATGAGCCCACTAGTCAAGCATCACTAGAAAAAGGAGGATTAAACTCCATGTAAAGATCACATGTTGATAATCGGATGATCAAGATGAGTTTAACTATCCATCATTGTTCGGTACTTATAAGAGAGGATTGACACCAAATTAGGTTACAAATAAAATAACTTGGCCCACCGTTATGAAGGTATAGTGTCAAAGTGATCCTGAGAGGTTGAATGATCAGGGGAGGATTGATGACACTAACGATAGTTGGTTTGAGTTTGGAAGGATCATTACAGTCCCATGCCAAGCGAGGCGATCTTAAAGTACAAATTTTTCTCACCATGGAAGGCTCGAGTTGTGTGGCAATGAGGTGTGAGTGGAGGCCTATGACATTTTTTGAGCTCGTTGCTCACTAAGGGTTTAACCGATGACGTAATAAAGAATGAGTGACTTGAGCAAGTGGAGTAATTCAAAGGAACCCAAAATGGTTTGGGATCAAAAGGCCAAGGGCATGATGGGCCAAATTAAAAATGGAAACGATGAGGTGAGATGAGTTAATATGGGCTTAGTATAGCAATGGGATGGCTTGGGAGCCGAGGTGAGAGCTCGAAGCTTGGAAACTCAGCTAAATGCAAGTGAAGGCTCTTGGATGGCTTAGTGAGCTATGACTAAGCCCATGTAAATGGGTGGATCAAAGGACCGGTGGGAGAAAATTAAAATCTGAGCCAACTTGGCAAGGAGAATAGGTCACCAAGGTAGGTCATATGGAAGTCAAGATGGGTTTACAATGATTGGACATGGTAGCAAAGAATTGGGACAACTTAATGGATGAGCTAAGAACATCACACCTTCGAAGGGTAAATTAAGAGCTTGTGGGATCAAGCTAGGAAACTCATGTATACTGATGGTGGGATGGAAGAATGAAGTAAGAGCCTAGATCACTACGAGGAGTATCTTGTTGTAGGGTGAGCCAAGTCAAAGGAATTTATGGAGGAATGTTTTGGAGTTTGAGAAATATTAATGAATTAGGCTCAAGGCGGTGGTTGGAATATAAACTTGGAACTCAAAATTTTAGAGTTCAAAATTTCATAAATTAATATGTTTTTATGCTAATGGTTAATAGTGTACTCAAGCAATGAGAAAATCGTTAAACCCGAACTCTAAATTTTAGAGTTCAAAGTTTTAGATGGTCATATTATTCTAGAGCTCGGTGGGGTGAATAGTATCACCGGCTCCGAAAGGGAAAACATGAATCTCTAAAGGTGGGCAGAAGTCCGAACTAGTTGATGATTGAAGACCAAGTCAACGTAGTGGGGTATGTAGAACAAGCCATTGGAAATGTTAAGGAGGTTGGTGGGGTGGTTGCGCAAGACGTATGGATGGACTCAATGTGAAGCCCGAGTTTAAATGTAAGACGGTAGCTCGGGATCAAGCTTGGGAACATGTCAAAGATTTATGGAGGATTTTGTAACTAATATGAACCATTCAGAATCAACAAGCCAATGCAATATGGAGACGACGTATGAATCATTCAACATACATAGCAAGCTCACTAATGCAAAATGGAGATGGGTTAAAGTGAGTACCAACTCACTAGGTTAGTGAAGCATGCGTAATTATTTGGGGGTGAAGAAGCTTGAAGTGCTGAAAATGTGTAACCCACCATGATAGCCAGGAGATCTTGAATGCAAATCTCATTGAGCTACTTGGTGAGGTGGCTCGTCAATTAAGACATTACATAGACCCATATACACAAAAACTCATTTTACTCGGTGAGTTATAACTTGAGCTCACACTATCCGTTCTCATGCAAATAGAGTCAATAGAAATCTGAAAATGAAATATGCACAATCAAGACAAGAAAAATGGTTTTTTTGAATGTTTTTAAACCCAAAAATTTATAGACTCCCAAAAAACTTGAAGAGACATATCTTGAGCACTAGTTACATGTGTTTCACAAAAACCAATCACTGGAATCATGGAGAGATGATGTACAATATGGGATCATCAGAGAGTGAATTATAGAGGTTATGGATGTCTGTAATTGATGAACAATGAATAGTGAAGGGTAGGTGGAGGTGTCATTAATGAGATTATGGGGATGTTTTCTTCTCCAATAAGGCAAAGTATAAGAAGATATGGGTTTTGTAGGTTTGTCCATCCTAGATGAAGGTGTAATGATGATTTTTTAGGGTGGTTGAGGTAGATTTTGGGTTTCCTCTCTCTCCCTCCTCCAAAATTTCTTCTATGATGTGTAAAGGGGTTGCAAGAAAAAACAATTTAGTCATTTTTTCCTCCTTTGCACTCCTTTTCTCCATTCCTTCAACTAGGTTATGAATTTGATGGGACTTAAGGCCTTCACAATGAAAAATTGTAATGCCATTCTTGTCTTTCCCTACTACAATGTACTATTTAAATTCATGTGGAGAAATAGAACTATGTATGTGTTAATCTTTTAGCCTTTCATGGTTTGATTATTCTTTCTTTCCTCTCATTGTTATCAAGTGTTCTGTGTAAACTGTTGTTTTCATTGCACGGTTTTGGTGTTTTTGTTTTTTTAGAAATGGTGTAATGTGTGAAAGTTGGTTTGTAGTAAATGACCACCCTCTCCAAATGCATTCTTCTCCATTTTTCAGGGTTGGGATCTTTCTAAACAATTTTTTTCTTAGGGTATCACGCTCTTAGTGTAGGATTTTATTTTCATGCACTCTCTCCCTATTTCCTGGTATGTTAGAATAGGTTAAGATAGATTTTTCTTGCATTAGGATTAGTTATGGTAGGTAGGATTAGGAAGAGGAACCGTCCTTCTCTAGAGGGCTATCCCATTTTTCATTGTCCCACACTTCAATATAGCTCCATGTTGTGTAATCATCTCGAATGCCCAATCCACAACTTGGACATTCAGGGGGTGTTGTGATTTTGCATAAACAATTTTAGCACATCCGATGGGACAATGTAGAATTCAGGTTTCATTTTACAAGGTTTTCCATTGTATATCAGTCACCGTGAAGCCCAAACTAAAATAAAATCAATTTCAAAGGTTTCCTTACACTTTGGATTTTGAAAGTTACAAATTTTAGATTTTGGGGTTTTCACTACAAGGTCAAATTCTGAAGTAATTTTACGAGGGTTTAACATGTGAAAAATGCTCTCAAACTTTACAGTAAAGATAGATAAGAGGTTGAAGATCAAAATGGTATTCTTAAAAATCCAAAAATTTGAATTTCAAAATTTCAGAATTTTTTGCATTTCAGAATTTTAGGTTTCAGAATTTTAGACTTTTTGAGATTCGAATATCGAATTTCTAGTTTTTTGGAATTTAAAACTTTTTGATATTTCGTAATTTTAGATTTTTTAGATTTTTAGAATTTTGGGTTTCAAAATTTCTAAGTTTTCAGTGTTTTGATTTCAGATTTTGGCACTTTTGAATTTGGAGTTTGCATGCATTTGGAAGTTTGGGGTTTTCCTACTTCAGACTTTCGGAGGTTTTTGTGTGGGAGATAAGTTCCAAGATTTTGGATTTTGGAGATCAATTTCAGCCATACGAGTTCAACCTCGTAGATTCTTTTAAGACCTTCAAGGTGTCCATTCAAGTTTCATTTACATTTGGTCAAGTTTTATTGTGTTGTGGTAAAATATTATCCTTTCAAAGCACGTGCAAGCATAACTAATGACTCCATCTGGAAAATATCTCATCATCTCTCGAGTTGAAGATCATTTCTTTTCACCCATTTCCATCTATTTTCCTTCCACATCTCTTCATTTTCTTCCATTCTATGAATTTGTGGAATCATGACTTCATTTGCGTCATGAGATTCACATTTACAACAGAAGCCATACAAGTACAACCCACCTCCCAATTTTTAAAATTCATCCCTAGGTTAGTTTCAAACCCCTTCACATCAGCACTATGATGAAAATCAATCTTAGTATGCATACTCCTATGAGCATGACACATGAGAGTTTGGAATTTCACTAAACTATACTTATTTTCGGGGCAAGAGTATGTAGACTATGGAGGTCATCCTTCACCTGGATATTTCGAGTTATACCTAAAGATCAAAAAAATGGAGGAAGGTATGGTGTAGTCTAGGGCTTCAAATCAAATTAAAGTGTTCAAGATTGGATTCAGAGTCCCTTGCGCATGGGTAGGCCCCTTTCCAAACCATTACAACCTTTAAGAGAAACTTGGCTTCATAGTTGAGATGTTACCCCAACTTGAATAATAGACTAAGGAAATTGAATATTATGTAATTTAATCATGTCTATGGGATACCCCTATATTAGCATATCACAGTCCTCTTCCTTTTCCTCGTCATTGTCATTTAAAATGGAACCACATTTTCTCGAGCTTCTCACCTATTGTCTCTAGTATGGAGTCCCCTCCTCTACCTTTTACTCTACCATTCCACTTGAATTTCTCTTCCCTTTTCACTTGCAAGAAGCCACATCCTCCACAAAAACAAGAATGAGTTTAGAACCCACCCACCACTCCTCTCATAATCCTAAACCCATATCACGAAGAAAATCAAAAAACCATTCAAGGAGAGAAAAAGGAAGAAGATCCAAACAAAGAAGAAATGATGAAAAAAATGGTGATCTTGGCTCTAAGATTTAGGATTGTTAGAATCCCTTGATGGTTAATCATATGGAGGAGTTTGAGGTCAAGCCAAAATTAGTGCGGGATGACGTTGTACCGCAGAACGAAGTGAGAATAAAAATCGATGACAAATAGTCTGTTTGTTTTGAATGTAGTTTCTGTTTTGGCACTATTTTTTCAAAATTTACCGATCCATCGTGAGCCTAGAAATTCTTAGAAAGAGGTAGAGGTGGCTCCAAATCAGCAAGAAGAGGAGCATGTGTAAGTAAACAAGGAAGAGTTCCCAAGTATGCAATGAATTGATCCTAATTACCCTACATGTTGTATTGAGAAGTCGCATGGATATACCAAAGACGCCATCGAGGTAAAAACCAACCAAAAGAAGCCACAAGATACAGAGGAAGACCTTTTAGTTTCAAATGGATTGAATAACAAATAGGTTGTGGAGAAAATTTTAATCCCTTCTTATCCCACGTCCTTTAAGAATGTTGATTTTGTGGAAAAGTTTGAACTTTCAAAATTTATGTTCGAGGATGAGGTAATACATGGTGAACAAGTTACAAATCCTAAGAACACCATGGAGGAGAACAAGAAAATTTTAGGGGCACTGTAAGAATAAATTATCATGAAGGGTTTCTTTTCTCTTGTATTAATGAAATTTTTGATTTACATCTTCGATTTCTTTTTTTTGGAAATGGCTTGTCTAATGAATCTATCAAGGAGGAGAATCTTGAAGACCCTTCTATCCATAATCACTCTCAAGAGTAGCAAGTGGAGGAGTTTGGAATTTCAAATTCTAAGTTGAAAAATAAGATGGATGTGCAGGACAACCTTGCCTCTAAGAAGGGAAGGAGGGACTCAAGAACCAAGAAATAAGAAACAAGATTTAACCGCTTGTAGTAAGCCAACAACAACCCCATCATAAGTTCCAGCTAGTCCACGAAGAGTTGCATGCCATGTATGAGTTTCTTGCTTCCACAAAATGAAATATGCAAAGGCATCTCCTTTTCATAAGTGTCCTCTTGAGGCAGGATTTGAGGAATTGAATCTTTCAAGTTTCCCGGTGGGCAAGGAAGGAAAGGAATTGGAAAGTGACATGTATTTCTTAACATTCACCGAAAAGGTACATCAGTTGTTTGTAAATGTGTAAAAGGAAGAAAATTAATTCACAGAAGTCACCTTTTCCAAGAAATTCTACCAGAAAACTTTCTTATTGAGATTGAAACTTAGAGCAACGAGTGCATTCGGAAAATCAAGCATTGTCCCATCAAATATCTAGCTTAATTGGGGTTAGAATCGAGTTTCCAGAAATAGTCATGTTCATTTCCAAACATGAGGATGAGTCCCAAGGTATCAAGGATCTGCCACATGAGCTACAACACCTCCGAAGCCCCATAAAATCCATTCTAATGAGGTATTTTTGTGTTTTCAGTTGATGCCTATATGAGTTGGGTGGAATATTCGGTCTATGACCATTTTTCACTCAGTGCACAACCATGTATATTGTCAAATCAGTTGCATGGTCTCTAATTGTTAGAAAGGGAGCTAATTTTCCCTACCAAGTGTCGATTTTTTGTTAAATTTTATTATTCTAGTTAAGTTAAGGTAGGAGTAGCTTTGTTTCCGCCAAAACAAGTTCTCTTTCACCCTTTGTACATGTGTCATTTAATCATGTATGATTTGTCATTTTGTACACATTTTTTTGTTCATGTTTCTCTAGACACTTTGCTCCACTTTTTTAGTAGGCCGCCCACATATAATGATTTAAGGAAGAATCTCATAGCTATAGGGAAAAGTTTCAATATTCAAATCATTTCAAATGAGGAGAAACTAAATTTGATAAGGGACATGTTTTAATAGTTTTCATTCTCTTGTTCCTTTAGACTATTACAGGTTTATCTTCTAGAACCCTTGTAAGATCAGAAAATCAGCCCCAATGGTAGTTGTTACATTACAGGTAGTGGGTTTCATAACAATTACAGGTCTAAGTTTCAAGAGTAGCCCCTAATCATTCCCTGTTTCCCCATGATTGGAAGCAAAATATCAACTTTAAATCCTTTCTTAGTGTATTCCATTTGAAGATATTGAGGGTTTGTAGACAAGATTCAATATTCAATAGTGTCCCAAAAATTATTTAGGAGAATAGAAAATCGCATTTAATAGATTTCCATGATGTCCCAACTCAGTAAAATTTTTACTCTAAAATTTGCAATGTTCCATGTGTAACTAACAATAATCAAATCAGACTCATAGAAGGAAAAGGGTGAAACTTCTCAATTCAAACAATTTTCCAGTCTCATAATTTTAACTTCAAATTTTTCTTATAAAATTGGGAGTGCAAGCAGCGGAATAGGTCAAGGATTGAAAGACAATGGGTGGTTTCGAGAGGTAAATTTAAATTACAAATGATTTTTGGGCTATCATGCATGACTCCATATCGATGGAGGCTTCATGCCACCGATCTATGAACATTTACCCGATATATGTCCTTACGAGTCACCAAAATTTTTGTCCATTTAACCCCCGGGAAAAATAAAAACATGGAGTACTAAACTTTGAGCACGAAGGGACCCACAAAAACAAATCTAGGTTACAAGGAAAAATCATATATTTTAGGAGCAACTCAGAGTTAAAATTCAAATGAGGAATTTTTCCTCTTTTGGGTTTTGATGCTTAAGGTAAACTTAAAAGGGAAGAAAATTGGGCTCCACAGGCCCATATTTGGGAAACGATAAAAGTGATCCAAATTTCAAGCATGGACTTCTTAATGTTTTACACATTTCCTCTTGGTCCTTTAATTTGAAAAATTTGAGGAAATTCAAATATACTAAGGTTTGGGGAAAAAAATATCTATGTAGCCAAAGGGGGAGACGAGCTAAATTTTAGCACACCAAGTTGAAAAGGAGGCTCATCGAGCCATTTTAAGTGAAACCCAAGTAGCTCAATTTGGAGGCATTTCAAACTTGGTGACATGGATGGTGTGGTCACAATGACCGGGAGGTTTTGATAGCTCAACGAGATCTACGGTGGACAAGAAGCTCATTGGCATGAGCCCACGATCATTCGTTGCATGGAAAAGGAGGAGAAGTGAGCTCCTTGTAGAGCTCACATGTTGATAATGGGATAAGCTCGGCATTAAGATGAGTTGAATAAGACATGGGAATTAATCAAGGTATGTAGGAGAGGCTCGACACTAGCTCAGTGGTGCAAATAAAATAGGTCGGCCCACGTTAAGAACGCATGGTGTCAAAGTGAACCTAAGAGGTTAAATGATCGAGTAGGAGGATTGATGACATTGGTGATAGGTGTTTTGAGTTCGAAGGATCTTCGGAGGTCCTAGGCCAAGCAAGCTGAGATCAGAGTACAAAAGTGGCTCACCATGGTAGGCTCTAGTTTTGGTAGCAAGGTGTTGAGCGGAGGGCTACGATGTTGAGTGAGCTCAGATTTCAATAAGGGTTTGAGTGGTGACCCAATAAATAATGAGGAGCTGACCTCCGGGTAAAGAAATATCGAGTAACCCAAAATGGGTTGGGATCAAAATGCCAAGGAACAATGGGCTAAGTTGTAAAAGGAAATGCCGACGCAAGCCGAGTTAATATGGGATAAATGTAGCAATGGGACGGCTTAGGGAGCCGAGGTGAGAGCTCAAGAGTAGAAGGTGAGCACGGGGAGATCAAAGGCCAAGCTAAACATAAGTGAAGGCTCATTGACAAACTCAGTGAGTTATGAATAAGCCCACGTAGATGGGTGAATCAAAGGACCGATGGGAGAAAATGAAAATCTGAGCCAACTCAACAAGGATAATAGGTTGCCAAAGAAGGTCACATAGAAGCCAAGTTGGGTCGAGAAAATGAATGGACATGGAAGTGAAGAATTGGGACAATGGGATGGTTGAGCTAATAAAATCACATCATTATAGGGTAAATGAAGAACTTGTGGGATGGAACTAGGGAATTCATGCACATTGATGACATGGAAGAATGAAGCAAGATCCTAGATCGCTATGTGGGGTATCTCGGTTCAAGGTGATCCAATTTTGATGTATTTTTGGAGTAATGTTTCATATTTTGGGAAATGTGAATGAATTAGGCATGAGGCGGTGGTTGTAATCTAAATTTCAAACTCTAAATTTTGGATTTTGAAATTTCTGAAATTTAGATGTTTTCACAAAAATGGTGAATAGTGCACTCAAGCAATGAGAAAATATCAAAACTTGAACTCCGAATTTTAGAGTTTAGAGTTTTGGATAACTCTAGAGCTTGGTGGGGTGAATAGTGTCATTGGCTCGAAAGGAAAAACCAAAATCTTTGAAGGTGGGATGATGTTCAAACTAGTGGCATCTTATAGACAAAGTCAATGTGGCGGGGTTTGTGGAACAAACCATTGGAAATGTTAAGGAGGTTGGTGGGGTTGTTTCTGAGATGAGCGGATAAAATCAGCATGAAGCCCAAGTTTAAATGCAAGGCAAGTAGCTTGGGAGTGAAGCTTGGGCGCATGGCAAGGAGTTTTCAAGTGCTGACTCCTCTTCAACACCTATCTCTACTTTGATCATGTTTATTAGCTTCTTAGAGACATGGATATTAATATAGTATCTAGGAATATTTGTGTTTAGACTATATGGACATTTAGTTATTATTGTGATTTGACTCTTCTCATAGATATGTGGATGCCTAGGTGATTTTGGTGGATATTGCATCACATGTGACTTAGTGTTTTTTTACTTATATATCGAAATCTTCGATGCATGACAATTATGAATATGTTTGGATGCATCATCTAACCATGGGTACATTCATATTATGGTTTATTAATTTTGTAACGATATTAGGTTATCAGTATGTGAATTGCACGATTGTCGTAAACTGTGAGTTTTGATTATGGATAGTTGTAAATGATTTATTTATGTTAGAATTAAGTAATCTTGATAATGGTATAACTATGTTGTATGATGATTATATGATTGATGCTTTATTTATGATTTGATTTCATTGACATATTGATGTGGCCTTAAGGCTAAAGATGGTATTATTTGTGGTTGCAGGAAACAAAATCACACAAACAAGGTTGGACTAGGATGGCCAACCATGAAGGAATGTCACATGTTCACAACACAATCACCTTGACAACCATCGTATTTGTGCTTGTGTTTGTGTATTCTTCTTGTTTTTATTCCATTTGGAGGTCTCGTGGAGGAGCACCTTACATATTTGTAGACACCAAATTTGGGTCACACACCCCTTGGTCCCCTTCAATCAATTACAGTAATATATTTAATTAATCATGACCCCTTCATACTATACTAATATTCATCCTCACATTATTAAATAATTTAATTATTTTAATTAAGTTAATTTCACCCTCACACCTCCACCTCATCATTACACCTCACCCTAGACCCATTTGAAGGGCATTTAACTCACAATGATTGAGTCATCACTCTAAACACTGAATCATCACTCCCAGTGCTGAGTCACCACTTAACCTAACTAACTATGACTTCTTCCTAACACTAATTGGATTTCTTCTATGACCTTTTTGCCTTCTCTCAAGATAAATTGACTTCCCTAAGCGGACTCAATCAAAATCACACAAAAAATAGTAAATAACTACCTATTTTTGGTAAACCTAAACTTTCCCCGTTAATCGACACCAATTATCCCTCAATCGATGGAAGTCACCTAACTAAAATCAATTACCTTATATAAGCTTTCACAATTCTTTACACGGGATGCTCATTCACTTATTGGAGCTTGATTGCATTCAAGCATGAATCTTAAATCCCTCCTACATCTAGACGATGAACAAACGTAACCATAGTACAAGACAAGCAATTTTTTTCCTTCCATAGCATTGGAATATTCACATGAATACTCTAGGAGTATTGTTGTGGCACTAAGCACAAAAGTTCTTCATGGATCAACTATTGTCCTCCTTAACCTCCCAAGATCTGCAGGACATCAAGTATTTATTTTGATCCTAATCATTTTACTTATTCCTTTTGTAGATCTTTGGTTTCTTTCAGTAGTTTATTTTCCTCCTCGTTGCTTGTACATCACCTTCATCCCATCAACCCACTATACAACCATCCCAAGCCTTTTCACCATTTTAAACGTATTTCTTAGTATCCATGATTCTTCTCACCATATTATGACCCTAACCATACTATTGTCACTCTATGTGTAGTCATAGAGAGCCTCGAAAACCTCTATTTAAAAATTTACTATCAAATTACAAGCTATCGACATTGGACACCTTAACCATCATCGGTCTCCCCTTTCTACCAACGTCGATCATTGTGTTTTCTTATAACCTTCACTAAATTTCCCTAACATGACCTGAAATCCACCTAGAACTTACAGATACCTTTGTGACTGTCCCAACCAAATACATACCTTTCCCAATCCTAGATTAGTTTAGATTTTAATACATTGCTTAATATATATTTTTATAATGTTTTGAGATACCCAAATCAAATCGTTAGTAATAGAACATTTATTTCTCATATTTACTTTCATTAATTTGATAAAAATAGTGGATTGACAACCATCTAGGAAGTATCACACTTCCCAAAACTAGCAATTGCTAGGCAATCCACTATCATTTTCTATTTAATATCATTTGGTGGTCTTGTTTTGTATCTACAAGTAGTCCTTCCTAGACAAAAGGAGTTCTCCACGATCATCTTGGATAAAGTTAGTAACACACGCATTCAACCTTCGACCAACATATCACAGGTATTCCTCCTTGATCTTTTACCTTATCTATTTTATCACACAATTATTCGGTGAAACATTTTGGCACGCTTAGTGGGACCCATCATGGGTTATTTTGCATTGTTCATTCCTAGGTGAAAGATTGGGTGTCTATTTCCTTTTGAAAGAGTTCACATTAAATTTTCTCCTTTGGAACATTCTCTCTCTTCTACTTGTCTCATTGACACTCATATTTTGGACTAAAAAGAACCATTCTTTTTATTTTTGTATTGCATTAGTGAAATACATACTCTTGCCTATTCATCATTGCTCTCATTGAATGTCATTGTGGATTTGGGTCTAAAATATTTGCATATCATTTTTGAGTGTTGCATTTATAGCTCATTTAAATTTTGGGCAACCTATATGCTAGAAGTCATGCCCAACTGATGGTTGACAAATTGAACCGTAGTGCACACTTTCTTCTCTACACCAAACCACTAAAATAAAGTACTCATTTTCTTAAACAAAATCCTACCTGAAAAAGTTGTCAACAATCACACGATTAGAGGATTAATAGTGGGCTCCAAACTGGTTTCTCTGTCTAGTCATTATCTTAGAGAAAGGACCTCCCTCACCAAAACTTACCTAAAACTATCCTTAGTTGTTGGATTTTTGTAGGGCACCTTTATCAAACCAAAAATCTACTTTATTCACAATTCATTCCTAAATGGCATAAACAAAACATAAAATCCACCACATAGGATTTCGTGTTTGCTAGTTTTTTCTTGATCTATGTTTTGAGGTGTGAGGTCATATTCTCCATTCTTTTTTCCCTTCACATCCAATAATTATAGTTGGTGTATTCCAAATCTATCTCGGCGTGTTAAGGGTCAATCATTGCCATACTCGGGTTTCGAGTTAGTGTTTTGTTTTATCTATCTTACCAAATTTAATTTTTCCATATTTTCACAAATTTTATAGTGACCAATGTCTAGTGACTGTTATTGGTTTACTTATCTAACCAACATTATTTTACTGACCTTTGTCCGTTTCCTTCTATTATGGTCATTTTAACCAAATTAGCATTCATCATAGTTCTGTTCTTTTTGGATTTTCCTCAGTTACCTCACCATATCTCTATGTATTTGAAAGCACTGTAAAAGTCTAGATTTACTTCATTTTCATCATTTATTTCCACATTTAAAAATATTTTGATTTTATATAGTAATGCTTAGGTATCGAGTCCCGACCGTCATCGATTACCCCTCATCACTAACACCGATTACCCAACCATCATTGGTATTTGTGTTTTAACTTTTCAATTAAAACAATGACCAATTTTCACCTTCCAGAACTATTTTCTCCATTCCTTATATGCTTTTGTGTCATCTACAGATATCATATTACCAGGTCTACTATAATTCACATGGTTTTAACTTGTAGCCAATCTAACATCCTTGTATTCCATGTTAGCTATCAACCGCTCCTACCTAGCCTAGTAGTGCCTTCCATTCTATCACCTCGCGGATCCCATTCAACCTATCATCATCGGCACCTGTGATGAGGAGTACGTAAGGCTCCTTGATCAAAACCATGATGCTTTACAATATTATTTAGCCCATTCATTCACTCAAGATTCATCAGGACAACTTGTATATGACATGCCTATTTCCATTCCTCCAAACCTCGCACCCACTCTCGCATCATCTACTACTAGATAGACCTTACCCGCTTGTAACTTACCACATGTGGTGTCCCAATGTAACCCTACATCATGAATATATGTTGTACCTATGACATCTATCATGCCTTTGACGTCAGTTGCTCCTATGATATCAACCATTCCTTTATCAACTGCCTTGAGTGTAGGTCTATCTGCACCCACCACCTCTCATATACCTATTACATCTCAACCACCCATGGTGTCGAAACCCATACTCCCTTCCAAAACATTTTCCTCTCCATCCCGTAGTCACTTCCTCTAATTACTATGAGATTTGTTACATCCACTCCACCTACCTACACTTATCACCAACAACCCCTATCTCATCTATCACTTATTCAGGATACTTTCCACTTGCATCTATTCCTCCCTCACAATTTTTGTACTCGACACCACCATATACTGGGATGCCACCCACATCATACCTTCATCATCTACCCCCTTATACTACAAGGGGTGCCCAATCATCACAACCTACTAATGATCTTATCAAAATGATGATGGAAAAGATGCAGACATTGGAAACATCGGTCTCTAACTCACTGATTTTCTCTCGACATACGAAGATATTTGCAATGATCCTATTCACCCATCCATTATGATTCATCCATACCCTACACATTGGGAAATTACTAAATTCAACTAGTTTATTAGTAAAGAATACCTATAGCAATACTTGCGGTCGTTTAAACATTAGTGTTATCGAATCGCTCATGATGATGCTTTACTCTTATGAACATTCCCAATGTCCTTGATAGGACTTGCATTGGATTGGTATAGTGCTCTACCTAGGAACTCCATTTACTCATTCGGATAAGTAGTTCAAGATTTCCTAGACCAATTTTCTATCAAAATCGTCAATAAAGTCACCATGACTAACTCCGTACTCAACACAACAATATGAAGACAAATCTATCACAGATTTTGTAGCTCGTTTGTGAAGCCTAATTAACTAGATCACATTTCAACCGCATCAAACTGATGTAATAGAGTTTTTCACTGGGGATTATAAAAGGCACATCTCACCAACTCTCTAAGTTCAAACCTTACTCACATTTGACGAAGTGTTCACCATGGCCCTAAAGCTTGAAATTCGTTTCATTGAAGATAAGAAGATACAATTGAATAATAAGAATGTTGCATTTAAATCAAACGATACATGTACGCGTAAAAGTGACAAAGCGAGCATGAGAATATACAAGTGACTCTTCCGCGCACCCAACCTCTCGAGGTCGTGCCGAGACAACCAGTGGGGGTAGAATACGCGTTGGATTCGGACAAACTAGTTAGGCGGTCTAATGTCTTCGACACGCACTAGTGGAATTTGTGAATCTAAGGAAAAGAAGGCCCTTCTAACTTGGATGGTGTGATAAATCGATCGTGAGGATGACTGCTCAAGGCTCCAATCAATATCGAGCTTTTGCATGATTCGATCTATGGGTTATGGAATACGTGGAAAATGACCTAGGATAGTTTCGTGTATGTCTCCTGATAAGGTCATATGGTGGATGATGAATATAATTGACTCTACGGATGATTTTCTGGCCTAGTCCAGAATTCCCTAGCTTCGTTAGCTGCGATATCTAGTAAGGATAGTTGTTCGATGATGATAGGTGGAAGTGGAGTGGACCTGAATACCAAGGTGCGTAGGTTAGTGTCTATATCTAATTGACTTGTGGACTCGTTGGGCTGTGGGATCTGTGGATCACAACCATAGACTCTCGGTTGTTGTGGTCCTGTTATGGTCATATGCGAGA
This sequence comes from Taxus wallichiana var. yunnanensis, assembly GCA_018340775.1. NCBI lineage: Eukaryota > Viridiplantae > Streptophyta > Pinopsida > Cupressales > Taxaceae > Taxus > Taxus wallichiana. The sequence continues at coordinate 922,663,650 of CM031237.1, forward strand.
TCAAGTTCTAATCCCTAGTATCCAGTAATCGTATGCTTTCTCAGCTTCTATGTTTAGAACCAACAGTTGTGCAATCTTCTCAGAATACCTTACAGGTGTTCTTGCAACCTGGATTCTTAAGCTGGTATCTATATCTACGAGGGTGTCTCCAGCGTCTGGCTGTGGAACTAAAGGATCACACCCGAATGTTTGTTCTCTTTCGAGCCCTTCTACAGTCATGTGGATGTTTTCTAGGGTAATCTGTAGTTTGGCTGACTTGACCAAAACGCATGTGCTTGGTCATCTTCTATGTTTAATCCTCTTAACTGAGAACTGATCAGTTGTAAATCTGTGGTTGTTCGGAATACTTGTATCCTGAGATTTTGGTCTATGTCAACTATTGCTGTGACGAGGTTTGGTTGAGGCACGATTGGCTCAAATATATATTCCCTGGGCTCTTGAGGTCCCGTGATTGTCATACGAAACAAAATGCAAATCTAATCAGATGTGAAACAAATTCTAACTACGTGAAAAAATCTAACATATATAACTTTTATTCTTCTAAGAAATCTTTTAACAATTTTAAGGAAAGCAAACTATTTTAAGCGTATCTAGAAATAATAACTAAACAATAATTTAAAACAGACAAGATAACCGAGTGTAGTTATTTGCCTGTGCAATTTGTAGAATTATTCTAAATAAATAAAATAGCTTGTCTAATCTACCTGCAAGATTCTCGATCCTACCTCAGAAGTGAGGAGTGAATCATAGTTTCTCAGAAACTATCAATCCTCACAGCTTCCCTGGCAATATCGAGAATAGAATTTACTGAAATAAAGCAATTAACTACTCTATTTGATATGATTCTGACTAGAACTTTGAAATTTAAAACCTGGATTCCGCAGAATAGTGGCAAATCCGATGGTGTGTGTGATCTCGTCCCTCAATATGATCTCCTCATTCTTTCCTATTCACGTGGATCCAGTAAAAGCGTGTAATGCTAGCACCGATAGGAGTAGATTTTGGGATAAGGACAACTCGAGAATGTAGATCGGAAATGCGAGTAGGAGAGGGATAGCGCAAGAGTACAGTGCTTGGCTTATGCGATTCCTAGCGGGATTTTACTACGAGTCATGCAACATGAAGTGACCAGAACCTGTAACTATCCTATACGAAGAGCAAAACCTGCAACTTTAATGGCTTCCTAAGCTATTCTGTTCCAATGGATTGGATAAAATAAAGACACTGCTTGCACAAGTTGGATATGTGGCTTACCAACAGCTGAATAAAGCTAACCAGGCATATAATGAATTGAACTAAGAACTCCAAGACACGATGAAAGAAAATCTACAGCAAAGAGAAATTCAGAGGCAAGCTTCTAACTGGATTTGGATGAAATAACAAAGCACTGCCTGCACAAGATGGGTCTGTGGCTTACCAACAGCTGAGCAATTTAACAAAAGATGCAAGTGAATTCAAGCTATGGCTTCTAAACAAGCTAACTAACTAAAACACTAAAATGAGGGAATGAGAGCAAAGATCAAACTTCAAAATCCAGCCAAGCTTCAGACCAAAAACTCCAGACCATTTGCATGTGCACAAACCATGCATTTATAGGAATTCAAACACCCAAGAACCAAAACCAAATTGAACTCCTAAACAATAAACAAAGGAAAAACACTATTCCAGGGGACCAAAAACATAAATGCATGCTCAAGTCGGCAAGGAAAAGCTGGTGAATCGTGATATTTCACGTGAGTCGCGTCAAAGAATGTTCTGGAAAATGCACACAGGACCGCCGCCCTGAGCAGGGTGGCGGTTACAGACCGCCGCCCTGGTCAGGGTGGCGGTCACGAGACCGCTACCCTGTAGGGCGGCGGTTTCGTCACTGAAGATCAAAAGGCCAAGGAAAGAAGAAAAAGGGGGAAAACAAAGGGCGCGGGGCTAAGCGGGGCATGCGGGATGTTAACGCACACTCCGAGGACTTTTCCGGATCCCGAACACCTTGCGAGGAGACCTGTATCATCATCGGGGCACTTATTACGCCCTTCAGCAGTACACCTTACAATTTTGGGTACGTACATATTGCCCCCTCGGAGAAGCGTTTTAGCCATGAAGAGGCATAAAACGGTGGGTCCGAGTATGGCAGTCCCGAAATGGGGAGTTAGAAGCTATACCTTACTCGTCCGTGTGTTGAGATGACGCCATCCAAATTCCCACTACCTGTAAAATGAAAAGAGAACTCAAGTGCAGATAGATACAATAACTTGGAAAATAAATGCTAAAACAATAGGGAATGAGGACGTACCATTCGTGTGGGGATAGAAACTTACCTCCATCAGCGCTCCAAACCTGTGAAAAAGTCATTTTAAAACGAAACAGAATGATATATATATGAAAGTGGGCCCATTTTCCTATTCATTTGCGCGAGTTGATTTGATTGATTTTGAGCTCTGGGACCCACGGTGACGGTTTCTCACGCGAGTAGAGTCGAAACGTTCACAGCGAGATCGTGATCATGCCTCCACGTGTGGAACACCACCCCGCTAGATCACAGGTTGGTTTTCTTCAATTTTGTGTTTTTCCCCCTTTAAATTTGAAATGTTAAATTCGTCATAATGGGGGGGTTATTTTTGAAAATGTTAGGTTCAAAAGGTCCACCTAGGGGGGCGCCTACTGGGTAGGCTCCATTTTTAGTTTAAATGGTCTATTTTTCCTCATTTTGGGCTTTTTGGGGTTAACAACCCGCGCGGGTTTCGGACCGGGACCGCCGCCCTGGCCAAGGCGGCGGTTACATGACCACCGCCCTGTTCAGGGTGGCGGTTACACGACCGCTGCCCTTAAGGTGGCGGTTACCACCGCCGCCCCGCTGGGTGGCGGCATGTTGACTGTAATGCAAAAGAACTTGATTTTTGAGATTGCACTTGTATTTTCTTGCACTTCTATATGTTTTTATGACCTTCTTGGTATTGTTCAGATATTAACTTGCTCTTTTTTGTGTTTTTGGGTGTATGCAGGCAAGAGCAGAGTATATCAGATGGAGCCGAGAGAGAGAGTGTGATTGGCTCTCCGAGGTATTGGATGCCCTTTCTCAGGATGAGGAGGACACACTACAGAGGGCCGGCATACTACGTATATCGCGCGTGCCCCATGTCACACCATCTAGTCACATCCTTTGTGACTTATTTTCATATTGGGATGCAGATCGGAACACTTTTTGATTGCCAGGGGTCCGTGGTGAGTGGACCATCACGTTGGAGGATGTCTACCATATTTTGGGGTCTCGATCATCGGGAGGAGACTCACATTAGAGACGGCAGATCATGAGCACATATTGCACACGGTGGGTAGGTTACATGGGAGATGCGGCTATCTCCACGGGGTCGAAGAAGGGAGTGAGAGTTTGATCCATCCCTTCTTTGCCTATCCCCATATTTCGACAGAGCCATCATGGGGATCCTTGCCTTGAGATTGATTGGGGACAAGGGAGGGGACACCTTTGTTATACCGCTTTGGGCCCCCATCATTGCACGAGATAGAGGGGCATGGCCGGATATACGCCCTGGGGTGCAGACATTGGGGACCACCTACCACAATTTATACAGGTGGTCCGTTTGCAGGGACAGTTGTTGAGCCACCCGACTCTAGTCATGAGTTGGGTGTATGAGCATTTTATTCCTTATGGCAGAGGCATAGAGGTGGTAGATCCAGGGGCTGTGAGGGCAGCTAGATGGTCAGATATGTCGGTGCTTAGTGCACCTCACCAGCCAGTTGCCTCCCTTACCACAACAGATATGGAGGCGACACCGTACCAGCTTATGGCCGGCATATGGGGTGAGGAGACCCTTACATTGATCTCCTGCTCCACCACAGGGCAGGTCATCGACCGCGTGGGATGGGTGGAGGTACATCCTTTTGGCAGAGTTCCTCAGCAGTTCGGCCTTCCATATGCGGGCATGCTTCCCCCAGCGGCACCAGTTTACAGATCAGTCTGCGAGGCCAGAGGGGGGCCTAGAGGCCGTGGTTGGACAGCGATCACTCCTGGCATTCCGATTGCAGCCAGGAGGGTAGTTCGGGCTAGAGGGAGAGCCGGTGCACCTCGGGCACCTTTGCTTCAGATTGCTGTGGGTCCTGCTCATAGCAGCGATGACCCTATAGACATTGACTCCAATTCTAAGGAGCTTATAGAGGGAGGGTCGGAGGAGCAGACTGATGATAGCGATCCTGAGTGGCATGACACTCAGGATATTTTGCAGGCAGAGAGGGCCGAGCAGAGCGCAGAGAGAGACACTCTAGTCTTAGAGGAGCCACTCTCTCAGGGCCATGGTGGAGAGGACGAGTCGGTTGTGGGGCGACATGTTGCCCTGCAAGCACAGAGCAACCCTCGCTCGGCGGCGGCATCGCGGCGGTGCGGCCTGCCGGCCCCAAGCCGATCCATCTTGGAGGCCCGGTGATCCGAGTAAGTTATCCTTTCTTCCTTTCAATGTTTGTTTAATTTAGGATTTGTTATCTCTCCTTGTGTTTGTACCTTGTATATTTCATCCTCTTGCTTGGTTTCTAATTCATTTTTCTCCTTTTTTTGCAGAGAGGCGTAGACGAGTGGCGGGATCTCGAACCGCAGGTATGCACTGATTCCATGATGATCCCCATGGATAGGACCCATGTGGAGCTATCTGTAGATGCTGGGGAGCCCTCAGCAACTAGAAGGCATACCGACTTCTTTGCTCCCGTTTGGCACGTGGCCAGGATGGTGTCGACTCTTCGTGCGGAGTTGGCAGGGTATAGGACGGCTGAGCGTCTTATGAGGAGCCATTCTCGTGGTGAGACTGCGGCTGCTCCTCGGGATCCGAGCCCTCTGCTCATTCGTGAGCACCAGCGTAGCAGAGCCCTAGGCGAGGGCGCGCACCTCTCGGAGGGGTCACGTAGGGGTTGAGAGACTTGGCTCATATGTATTTTGTACCATAGATTCTTTTGTATATCACGGGCTCTTTGAGTGTTTTGACCATGCCTAGTGCATGATGGCATTGTATATAAACATTGATTATTTATATATATGCATTCATTTTGGATCAAAATCTTGTCACTCATGTTTTCCCTTTCTGTTTCCAGTTTCCTCATGTATACTATGATGTATGTTTTATATGCTTTCTAGAATGTATGCAATGGAAAACAAATGATGCAAATGTTTGCTTTCTTTTTGTGTTTCATGATGCTGATACATGATATTGTAGATATATTGTGATCTTGAATCTTAGCTTTTGTGAGCAATTTGGATACCTCATGTTTGTTTTGGCAAAGTGATGAAAATAACCAGTATGATTAACAGATTAACTTGCCCCACTCCTAACTCCACGTAACTAGTAAGATGCGAGGGCTTATCACCAAGAGCTAAGAAGGGCGCAAGTTATGAAATATGGTGAAATGATAGTGATGAAAGATAGACAAAGCTTTGGCGGAACCAAATTGAAAACTACAAGCTTACTCTACCCGAATGACTTCATAGTTTTGGATGCAACTTGCTTTGCGGTTTATCCAGACTTAGACCCGTAGATGGCCACATAGTAGACAAAATCTGGGTTTTTAGGATTTTTAACTCTTTTTGGAATTTTGAATATCTGATTCATTCGTTTTTGACTCAAAGTTTGAATAGTTTGTTTATGACCTTTTAACGTTTGCTTTGTCAAGAGGACCCCCTACACTTTGCCCCATGCTACTAGTAAGAAGCGTGGGTTTATCACCGTGGGCAAGGCATAGGCGAGTAAGGGCATTTCCATCCTTTCCCAACCCTACGTCACTAGTAAGAGACGCAAGCTCATCACCGAAGGTTGGTGGGGCAAGGAAATGTGTAAAAATAAAATTTTCTATTTTATCACTTTTTGACTTGTCTTTTTGAGTAAAATGTCAGTATATGCTTATTTCCAAAGAGATGTGTATATGGGATAGATGTGACACCATGAAGCTTCTAGAACAGACCATAGGCAAGACACCTATCCTAAGAAGAAATCAAAGCGAGAACAAACTTGCAGATCTTGGTATGGTTACCGTTAAGACTTCGTCATGTCTGATTTTATTTGATAAAAGATTCCAAGATGATTTGATGATACACGAAGATGGAGAGGTATGATTAAAGAACATTATGCCAGAAACATCATGAGTTTGTAATGAATTGCTTTGAGAATAGATTCCTTGATCACAATTTATGTAAGAACAAGTGGACAAAATGATCTAGATCTATATGAAGATGCAATGTAGATAGTTATATAGGTAGCGTTAGCTGCCTATGCGTAGAAACGTTTGAGGTGCAGGGAATTGACTGTTTCACCAAACTCCTCACCTTCTAATGTACATAAGAGGTATGCACCATTTCCGTAGTCCTTCATGACTCGGTATGGGCCCAACCATTTGGGCCGGAATTTCCTTCCTTCACCGGTCTTCTTGTCGATCCGGCTGTCTAGTCTTAGAACTAGATCACCTTCGTATATATCGCGTTCATAGACCTTCTTGTTGTATTGCTAGCACATTCGGTCAGCATAAGCTCTATGCCGCTGCTCAGCATCTAACCTAGTTTCATCTAGGCTTTCTAGTTGGGAAAGACGTGCTTCTCTGTAAGCGTCTTCATCCAGAATCCCTTGTAGTGAAATGCGGAGACTGGGTATTTCGACCTCAAGCGGGAGAACTGCTTCTGCCCCAAATACTAGCGAGAAAGGAGTTGCTCCCGTTGGTGTTCTTATTGAGGTTCGGTGGGCCCACAAGGCCGGATATAACTTCAAATGCCAATCTCACTTGTTTTCTTTCACCATTTTAAGGAGAATGGCTTTCAGTGTTTTGTTTGTCGCTTCAGCCTATCCGTTGGCTTGGGGATAATACAAGGAAGCCGTATGATGGCTTATCTTAAATCTACTGCATAGTTCGTGAACTTCTTCATTTTTAAAAGAAGTTCCATTATCGGAGATAATGATTTCTTTGATACCGTACCGCAAATGATTTGGTTCAAAATGAAGTTGGCGATCACAAAACCAGGTACAGTAGTAAGAGGCATGGCCTCTACCCATTTGGTAAAATATTCAGGGCCGTGATTATAAAATTATGGCCGTCTCGTGGATGAGGGAGAGAATTTCCCTATTAAGTCTAGACCCCATGTAGAAAAGGGCCATGGAGTAGTGATTGGTTGCAGAGCTTCAGGCTTTGGCATGTGGATCTCGTGGGATAATTCTTGGCATTTATGACACTGCGTGCAAACTCTATTGCGTCATGTTCTAGAGTGTGCTAGAAATAGCCCATTCGATGTATTTTTCGAGTGGTGGCCTCCACATGGCTCCACATACCGTTGTGGGATTCATGGAGAATCCTTTTGGACTCTTCTGTGTCAACACACCTTAGGAGCATTCCATCGAATGCTTTTCGATAGAGCACCTGCTCTATAATGACATATTTAGCTACGATTATGCGTAACCGCCTTCTTTGTTGTGGTGTAACTACCTTTGGGTATGTATGGTCTATGATATAATTAATGATATCAGTGTACCAAGGACACTCAGAGATAGCAGGTCGAGTTTCGATGTAGTACACGCATTCATTTGGAAAGTCTAAATCTACTAGATCGCCTCCGTCTAATGGGTTGTCACTAACCAATCCGCATGATGATTTTCCTTTAATCGACTTCGATTTACAAATGTTAATTCGAACTCTCCCATTAAGGTTATAAAACGTCCACCTTTTTAGACAAGGACCCTTGTGTGAGAAAAGTTCGTAAATGGTCCGTTTTTACCATGACCTTCGTTTCTTGATTCAGCATGTAATGTCTTAGGCGTTTAGTAGCAAAGACTATGGCAAGGCATTCTCATTCTGCCTGTGTATAGCGTGTTTCATAGTTGAGCAGCATTCAGCTAATGAAATAAATCACACGTTCTCTCTTGTTATCGTCTTCTTGGGCCAACATACAGGCCAGCGAGACATTGGTAGCTCACGAATATAAGATTAACGGGCAATCTAGCTTAGGTGGCATTAGCGTAGGTGGTGATAACAGAAAACACTTAACTGCATCAAAAGCTTCATCGCAATCTTCAGTCCAATCAATGCTATAATCCTTCTTGAGTAAATTGTTGATTGGATGAACGGCGAAGCTTAGGTCTGGGATGAATCTCTGGATTGCACCCAGCTTTTCGAGAAATGATCTGATTCCAGATTCACTCGAAGGTGGGACCATTTCAAGGACAACTCGAATTTTGGTTGGGTCAACATCAATCCCTCGTGACGATATGATGTAACCTAGGAGCTTTCCTCCTGTTACACCAAATACGCATTTCTCTGGATTTAGCGTGACTCCATATTCTATTAGACGTGAAAGAATGACGCGGAGTACTTCGGGATGGTCACAGCACTTCTTGGCTTTAGCCAATAAGTCATCTACATAAGATTCCACGATTTTATGAATTAGATCGTGAAATATGTATGTCATGGCTCGCTGGTACGTAGCACCGGTGTTCTTAAGACCGAATGGCATAACAGCGTAGCAATAGGTTCCCCAAGGAGTTATAAACATGGTTTTAGCTTGATCTTGCTTGGATATTCGATTTGTTTCTATCCCGAGAATCCATCCATGAGAGACAAAAGTTCAAAACCAGCCATTGCATCAATGATAACGCTCTATGGATGGTAATGGGAAATCGTCCTTAGGACACGCTTTGTTGATATCTCAAAAATCTATGCAGATGCATATCTTTCCATTCTTCTTGAGAACGGGAACGATGTTAGATACCCATTGGGAGTAGTCAACTGGCTTGATGAATCCTACTTGAAGGATTTTTATTACCTCCTCTTTTACCATGAGAGCTACTTTGGGCTTCATGGGTCTTGATTTTTGTTTAATTGGCTTTGCATCTGATCTAGTGACGAGGTTGTGCACCGCAATATGCGGTGCGACTCTTGTCATCTCTTTATAATTAAATGCAAACGACTTCGATGTTCTTTGAGAATCTGAGTATGTATTTCCACTTCTTCTGGGGTTAACGAAGAACCTAGTTTCAATATTCTTGGTTCATCTTCTGTCCCGATGTTGACATCGATTGTTTCTTTGATCAAAGAGGCGTTACCCTCTTCGAACTTAGGTGGTGCTAGAGGTAAATATAGATCATCCCCGTTTCCTATTGCGTATATGCTAGGTTCCATTTGTGAGGGAAGATCCGTTACGGGATTTCCGAAGTAGGAAGACGAATGTGGAATCAGGGATAAATCTAGCATGTGATAGGAGAGATGTAGTGCTGCATAGGCATTTAAGTAATCCAAAGTAGCCGCATCATTTCCAACATGGTCTAGGATGGTAGATTCACTTCCGCTTGAAAGAGGATTTGTCATTATTTTTATCAATGGTTCATCACGAATGGATACTGTGAAGTGAGTATCTTCTAGCTCATTACTTGGAGTAAAACGTGATGCTGAGGTTGCTATTGAATTGGCGAGAAGATTTTTCTCTCGTGGGATTGCTTCAATGGATATGAAGTTAAACACCTTGCTTAAATCTAATACAGCATTTTTGTAGAGTTGTAAATGTTCGGCTTTAGTTTCATATACTTTAAACTTGGTTTGTCACTAATTGCGAGTCTCCCAAGACTCTGACGTTATCAATACCAATTCTTTTGGCTAAGGTGAGGCCAAGGAGAAGGGCTTCGTACTCAGCGCCGTTGTTTGTGCATTCAAAGTTTAACTTAAAAGCGAATGGGAGGACTTTCTCCTCGGGCGAAGTAAGAATTATACCTGCCCCCGCTCCATAACGACATTTAGCTCCATCGAAATGGAGAGTCCAATACTTAGCCGGGAGTATAGATGTTGGGGCATCTGCTGCATTTGCGCACTCTACTTCTACCATACAGAGATCCTCTGCTGGCAAGGAACCAACACCTAGGGAAAATCCCATGCCTACTGAATCAAATGGTAAGAACATTGGTGAATCTTGTTCTATCAATTCAATGATTTTTGCAGTAGTCCCTAATGATACTGTTTCTTTAGTTTTATCTTTAGGGGTTGGAATTGTTTTGGATATGCTGGTAGTTTCAAGATCCGTCATAGGTATCAACTTTTCCTCTGGATTTGGGTAAGAGGGTTTATTAAGTTGGTTTGTTGGAAGTTCAAATTCTGAGTGCACCCCTGGTCTTTTCTTTAAATCAGCTAGGTGCAAATCGAAAGGTTTTAGATCACCTTTAGCTATAAATACCTTTCCTAGATGCAGGAATCTTACTTCTTGAAATAGCGTGGAAGGAATTGCCTTCATGCGGTGTATCCACGGTCGGCCGAGGATCATATTATAGTTAGTTTCCCGATCTATAATATAAAACTCAGTCAAAATGGTTTTGGGCCCTAAGGTGACCGGCAGTATTATAGTTCCTATCAAAGTGGCTTTAAGGCTATCATAGCCTCTCAAGGTATTCGATGTAGTGGAACAGTTTGTTTCCCCATATCCAAGTTTTTGGAGGAAAGAGAAAGGGACTATGTTAACTGCGGCCCCATCATCAACCATTTCCCGTTTTACATAGTTATTATAAACCCACACTTGCAAGTGTAAGGTTGGGTCACCTCGGCGTGCGATCTCAGCATCTGTGGGCATTTTACTTATTTCGAAGATGAATTCGACATCCTTGTCGGCTGCCCCGGAGGGTGGATATCAAAATCTACGTGATTTACTTGTGTTTCAGGAGGTGGAGTGATGTTAATTAGATGGCCTAGACCTAATGCTTCTAAAAGAGCAGCTCTGTGAGGGGGAGAGTTCTTTAGTAAGTCCAAAAATGAAATGTGTGAGAAGGTCTTTGTTAGGTCACTAATTAAATCATAGGCACCAATGGGTTTTTCAATTATTTGTTGACTCTTATCTGTCTCTGGTAGATGACTTGGGCTCGGTTGAGAGAAATACTCTCGTGTTATTGTTATAGCTTCGATAGGTAGTCCAGTGTCTAATTCTACCAAACTGACTATCTTGGGTCTCGGTTGAGCTCCTAACTATGGCACAACTGATGGATTTAATGAAGTCAAGGCTTCATGATCATTATTTCCCATCATTGCACTTTTGTTTGCTCTAGTTGGATTCAGCCTATTGCCATCATGATTTGGGAGCGGATCATTAAAGATCTTGAGGGGAGCATTCTGAGGGGAAACTGCCCCTGCGAGCGTATTTGGTGGTGATGAGACGGGATCTGCCAAAAACAAGTCTGTGAAGAACTGTCTTTGTTCTTCTGGCAAGCGTTGCATGAATTTATTGTAGTCACGGCACGTTCTAGTATCGTGACCCTGAATTTTATGGAAACCACAATAAGAATTGGGGTTGTAATTCCCGTTTTGTTGGTTTGGTGTGTATTGTGGCCTAAAATTCCGATCAAACTGTTGCCTATTAGGATTAAAGTTTTGGAATTGTTGTTTCTGGTTTTGACTTTGGTTTTGATAACCAAATGAGTTTTGGCTTGGCCCTTGTATGGGATTTCACCATTGTTGTTGTTGTTGTTGTTGTTGTTGTGGATGGTTAAAATCCACTGTATTGACCGTTGGGGTAAAGTTGTTGTTTCGTTGGTTGTTTGTTTGTGACGGAGTATTAACAACATTTACCCTCTTGGGCTGGTCGGTTACCCCATCCGTTGTTACCCCACGATTTTTGTTAAGGATTTTGGGTCCTTGATTGACATTTGTGATAGTTGTAGTATTTTGAGTGGAGGTGATTAACCTCCCATTTGTTCCATATGTCTTACGACCACTATCTATCGCTGCTTGGTCTATTCGAAGAGCTCTCTCAAGTACTTCATCGTAAGTTCTTAGAGGGAACTTCTGGACTTCTTCCTTCACCTCCTCTTTGAGAGAATGAAGGAATAAATCGCATAGTTCCATCTGATCCATGTTTGGAGCACTTGCTGAAGAATAAAGAACCGTACGCCACCTCTAGATGAAATGGGTGACATGATTCGTTGTGTTCTTGTTTGATGTGCAAGAATTCCCGATTCCTGTTCTCAACAGTTTGTTCATGTCAAAGGCCTTGATGAAATCTGACACGAGTTGTTTAAATGAATGGATGGAGGCTTCAGGTATCCTGTAATACAAGTTGAGAGCAATACCTTCCAAGGTTTTAGGGAATATTTTAGCAACAACCCCATCCCAAGGGAGTAATTCTCATATGGTTGTAGCGTAAGCTTTGATATGTGCGTTTGGATCTCCCTCACCCTTGAACTTGGGAAAATCAGGAAGAGGTCTTGGAAGCATGATGCTTCGTATGGTGAAGTCTAAGGGTTCCTTTAGATATTCTGAATAAGTCCCTATCGCATAGCTTTCGACCATTGATGGTGGTTGCTGAGGGAGTAACGGTGGGATAGGTTGTTGATATGGTGCGGAGTACGCATTAGAAGGGGCATAAGGAAGTCCCTGCGTTTGAGAAAACATGCCGGGAGAGGAGAACATATCTCCTTGTGGTGATTTAGAGTATATGTTTAAGTAGGACGGGGTATTGTCGAGGAACGGATTGTTTGACACTAGACCTGGAGGAATAGTGTTAGAGATGGTGGGCCTTGTTGCATTTGTTGTGGATATTGAGGAGGCATGCCTAATGTGCCTACCCCTGTGAGGAGATCTACTTGGCCAGAGTGGTATGGAGGATTGGAACTCCTATTTGCATGAACAGAGAATTTTGACTTGCTTGAGCAAGTTCTAACCCTCTCACTCTTTCTACTAACGTTGAAATGACTTCATTTGGTGAAGTCGCGGTGCTTTGTCTGAGAGGTGTTTTTTGTATACCCTGGTGTTGTATAGGCATGTGATAGCCTATCATGAACTGATTGCTATCTTGCCAAGTTTCTCCGAGAGTATTTCCTATATGGAGTGGCATAGAGGTATTTTCTTGAAAAGAGATCTCGGGTTGTATTTGTAAACCTCCTATGGGTGGGTACATACCTCGAGAAATTATTCACTCCTAGGATAACGTGTTGACTGTCCATCATCTAAGACCAGGTATGGGTCTGATTGTCTACTGATTTGTGATCTAAGTAGCATTCGAGGAGACGAACCAGATTCTCCGGTAAACATCATATTGTTTGAACCTGAAGGCTCTATTTGTTGCGTTCGAGGGGTTGATCTAACTCCTCACTCTGAAAAGATGAATTATATCTGATTCTTGGGGTTTGTATTGACAACTGATTAGTTGAATAGTTTTCACCCCATACTGAGAGTGAGGGTGATGATTGCTATCTATACTGTTGGGTGTAGTATGCTTCAAGACCCAAGAGGGGTCTGCCATATGCATCGAATCCCGACATATTCGGGGGGTATATGAATACCCGCATAATAATGGGAAGGAGCGAAGGTGATTTGTGAAAGGAAACGTGATATTATGACTCCGAATGAGAAAGTAGGAAGTTTTGCGTTTGCTTCACTAATTTCATTTGATTCACGTCAGTTCACCAATTTTGTTGGTGAATCTGATGTGAAGGCTTAATAAGGTATTTGGAAGGTGAAACAGTTGTTTGTTTCACGTCGGGTTCACCAATTTTGTTGGTGAAACTGATGTGAATGCTAATGAGGTACAGAAGGTGAAACAGTTGTTTGTTTCACGTCGGGTTCACCAATTTTGTACGTCGGAAAAGTGACAGGCGAGCATGAGAATCTACAAGTGACTCTTCCACGCACCCGACCTCTCAAGGTCGTGCCGAGATAGCCGGTGGGGGTAGAATATGCGTTGGATTCAGACAAACTAGTTAGGCAGTCTAATGTCTTCGACACGCACTAGTGGAATTTACGAATCTAAGGCAAAGAAGGCCCTTCTAACTTGGACTGGTGTGATAGATCGATCAGCAAGGATGACTGCTTGAAGGCTCCAATCAATATCAAGCTCTGGCATGATTCGATCTATGGGTTGCGGAATACGTGGAAAATGACCTGGGATAGTTTCGTGTATATCTCCTGATAAGGTCATATGGTGGATGATGAATATAATTGACTCTACGGATGATTTTCTGGCCTAGTCCAGAATTCCCTAGCTTCGTTAGCCGCGATATCTAGTAAGGACAGTTGTTCGATGATGATAGGTGGAAGTGGAGTGGACCTGAATACCAAGGTGCGTAGGTTAGTGTCTATATCTAATTGACTTGTGGACTCGTTGGGCTGTGGGATCTGTGGATCACAACCATAGACTCTCGGTTGTTGCGGTCCTGTTATGGTCATACGCGAGATCAAGTTCTAATCCCTAGTATCCAGTAATCGTATGCTTTCTCAGCTTCTATGTTTAGAACCAACAGTTGTGCAATCTTCTCGAGTAATACCTACATGTGCATTCTCGCAACCTGGATTCTTAAGCTGGTATCTATATCTACGAGGGTGTCTCCAGCGTCTGGCTGTGGAACTAAAGGATCGCACCTGAATGTTTGTTCTCTTTCGAGCCCTTCTACAGTCATGTGGATGTTTTCTAGGGTAATCTGTAGTTTGGCTGACTTGACCAAAACACATGTGCTTGGTCGTCTTCTATGTTTAATCCTCTTAATTGAGAACTGATCAGTTGTAAATCTGTGGTTGTTCGGAATACTTGTATCCTGAGATTTTGATCTATGTCAACTATTGCTGTGATGAGGTTTGGTTGAGGCACGATTGGCTCGAATATATATTCCCTGGGCTCTTGGGGTCCCATGATTGTCATACGAAACAAAATGCAAATCTAACTGTAACGAAACAAATTCTAACTACGTGAAATAAATCTAACATATATAACTTTTATTCTTCTAAGAAATCTTTTAACAATTTTAAGGAAAGCAAACTATTTTAAGCGTATCTAGAAATAATAACTAAACAATAATTAAAACAGACAAGATAATCGAGTGTAGTTATTTTCCTGTGTGATTTGTAGAATTATTCTAAATAAATAAAATAGCTTGTCTAATCTACCTGCAAGATTCTCGATCCTACCTCAGAAGTGAGGAGTGAATCATAGTTTCTCAAAACTATCAATCCTCATAGCTTCCCTGGTAATATCGAGAATAGAATTTACTAAAATAAAGCAATTAACTACTCTATTTGATATGATTCTGACTAGAACTTTGAAATTTAAAACCTGGATTCCGTAGAATAGTGGCGAATCCGATGGTGTGTGTGATCTCGTCCCCTTAGTATGATCTCCTCGTTCTTTTGTGTTCACGTGGATCCAGAAAAGCATGTAATGCTAGCACCGATAGGAGTAGATTTTGGGACAAGGACAACTCAGAATGTAGACCGGAAATGCGAGTAGGAGAGGGATAGCGCAAGAGTACAGAGCTTGGCTTATGCGATTCCTAGCGGGATTTTACTGCGAGTCATGCAACATGAAGTGACCAGAACCTGTAACTATCCTATACGAAGAGCAAAACCTGAAACTTTAATGGCTTCCTAAGCTATTCTGTTCCAATGGATTGGATAAAATAAAGACACTGCTTGCACAAGTTGGATATGTGGCTTACCAACAGCTGAATAAAGCTAACCAGGCATATAATGAATTGAACTAAGAACTCCAAGATACGATGAAAGCAAATCTACAGCAAAGAGAAACTCAGAGGCAAGCTTCTAACTGGATTTGGATGAAATAACAAAGACCGCCGCACAAGATGGGTCTCGTGGCTTACCAACATTGAGCAATTTAACAAAAGATGCAAGTGAATTCAAGCTATGGCTTCTAAGTAAGCTAACTAATTAAAACACTAAAATGGGGAATGAGAGCAAAGATCAAACTTCAAAATCCAGCTAAGCTTCGCACCAAAAACTCTAGACCATTTTCATGTGCACAAACCATGCATTTATAGGAATTCAAACACCCAAAACCAAAACCAAATTGAACTCCTAAACAATAAACAAAGGAAAAACACTATTCCAGGGGACCAAAAACATAAATGCATGCTCAAGTCGGCAAGGAAAAGCTGGTGAATCATGATATTTCACGTGAGTCATGTCAAAGAACATTCTGGAAAATGTGATAGGGACCGCCGCCCGTAGGGGCAGCGGTTTCGTCACTAAAGATCAAAAGGCCAAGGAAAGAAGAAAAAGGGGGAAAACAAAGGGCGCGGGGCTAAGCGGGGCATGCGGGATGTTAACGCACAATCCAAGGACTTTTCCGGATCCCGAACACCTCATGCGAGGAGACTCGTATCATCATCGGGGCACTTATTACACGTTGCAACAGATAAAGTACCTTACAATTTTGGGTACGTACAGATACCTCTTCTTATTCCAAACTACAAAATAATTACTCTAAATAGAAAGGATCTACGTGGTAGTTTTGAAAGCTGGCCCGTCTCACCCATCCAACAAATCATATCCTTCTTCTAACCTTCTTTATTCAAGATTTTTAGTTCAAGTGGGAGCAAAAATACACTCCCATAGGAGAACCCTATTCTTCGGTTTTAGAAAAAAAAAAATATGGAACAATATCTCTTCCACCCATCAAACCACATACTGGTTTTGACCCTTCCTATCTCATGCCTATGTGGTATAAAGAAATTGATTACTACAACTATCATCACGTTAAAGGTCATAGTGATAGTAATTGTATAAATTTCAAAAATATTGTCCAATAAATATTAGATAGTGGAGATCTTATCTTGGATAACCCTAATGCATCGAATAATCAGAATCTTCACAAACCACACCCCATCATCTAACCAAACCAGAAAACCCTCGACCAATGACAATAACATTTTTGAGGTTCATGTTGTTTTCAACATCATACCTATTCTTCCTCAATTTTATCGTACTCCATCTATTGAGGAGATTCTGCACGAGACCCTTCATCCAAGGAGGAGTTTGTTTCATCCACTCCTTTACCCACAAAGGAGTCTCCTTGTCTCCCCTTCACCCACGAAGGATTCCACCATATCTACCAAGACAACTTCCCCACACGCTCATCAAACCGACAAATAACCCATAGTATTTTCTCTCCTACCCATGAGAGAGACATGTTTACCTTCCTTTTTGACAAAATATGAACCTACCTTATCCTACTTGTCATCTACCCCGCCTATTGGTGACAATTAATTGTTGGCGTTCAAAGATCCTATTGATTTACTATCCACTCTTTCACCCACTGATTCTAAAGCCAATAATTTCCCTATCTCATGGACATTCTTTAGAGGGATTACTACTAAATCAACATCATCCCCCATCCAACAGTGTTGTTTTCATGTTTGGCTGACTGCTTGGATTAAGTTAACAATTCCATGATTTAGGGACACCTTCACCTTCCTTTTTCAACTCGATGAAAATGTTGTCTCATCGATACTTCCATAATATATCCAAAGGTGTTTGAGAGAACAAAACCAACCATGCCCATGCTAGTTGTAGAATCCTTTTCTTCATCACCCTCACCCACACGTAAACCTTTACCATTGATCGAACCTTTACCAATTCCCCTGACTTTACCTACATCTATATATTCCTCCACATCTGGACCCATTTCCACATTGGTCATCATGCTAACATCAAGCCTAGTCCATCCCCCTATAAATATGGATTTAGCCACGTCCTCACAAAATCTAGCATAAATACTATTACCCCACTTAAGAGGAAAAACCAACCTCTTAGGTGAACACACTAGCTTCACCTACTAGCCCTCTCGTCACCTTCACCACTTCTATCTATCCTAGGGCCCCACCCAACAAACCTATCCAAGAAACCTCCTACCCCGGGTAAACCAAAACCACAACTCACTTCCTCATCATGATCCTCCATTACACCCAAATTACCTACACATCTTATGCCTACGTCGTCACCGAACCCTTTATACCACCTATAACTACACCAATTCAAGTATCCTCATCATTACCGATGATATTTCCTTCTCTTCAACCAATACCTTCCACCTTGCCTCTTCCCATACGCTTCACCACATCGCCATTATCACCTTGGCTAACCCATCCCCTTCCTTCATCTTCCTTCCTTCTATGTTACATACTTCTTCACCTTTACCCAAGAAGGTGTAACTAAAGTCCAAAACCCCAATACCCTCCAAAGAGGTAGTTAAACCTGGACCACCTTTAACTCGCTAGCTCATCCACTACATCTTTACCCAAGAATGTGCAATCCAAACCTAAAACCGTACTACCTATTAGATATATGGTAAAACTGACTCAGCCTTCGATTCCACCTTAGGGGGTGTCTCTCCCACTAAATTCACCTACACCTCCATCTAGGCCCAAATTTACTTCGCATTGTGATCCATTGGTACGGTCTTATGCCAAAATCATAGCTAACCTTTTGGAAACCTTTTTCATCACATTGCCACAAATTATACATTACAATCCACTCAAACCTAAAAAATAAGGGTTTGATGATACCAAAATTTGTGCTTACCATCATGTGTCAGGGCATGATGTAAAAAAATTTAAGGCTCTTAGGACTATTCTTCTCCAACTATGTCCTCCGGAAGAAAATTATGATGATGATGATCTTTTATATGGGGACCCTAATCCACCTCCACGTATCACCACACATCCTTGTTCCTTACCTATTTAGAGACCTTCATCTCCCCTCCATAACCCTCTTATCCTCCTCCAACATTTGAGATCAATATGGTTCACATAAGAGAGCTATCCAAACCTCCACCAAAATGCCAATGTGCTACATTTTTCTCACAAAACCAGTACATTCCCTCACCATATTTTTTCCCATCCTATTGCTATACCTATCACGACTCACTTTCTCCTTTACCAAATATTAATATGGTTAACATTAACACTGTGTCGAGAAGGAAAATGAAAGGAAAAACAACTATCCCATCTCTGCTACTCTTTTCCCAATATCCCATCTGGACCCACACCTAAAATCATCCTCCATGGACCCACATACCCTATTTCTGATGAGGTTTCCCATCATAGAATGATTAAAAAATTACATCAGTCTCCTCTCAAAATGTCTTTGTACGACTTGGTCTAAACCTTTGAGTCTCATCAACAAGCCCTCATTGAGGTTCTATAATCTATTGAGGTTTTACCTAATGACCCTACTCTTGTGGAATCCATTATCACTCCTCACCATGTGGCCTCTCTCACAACTTCATCCCCTTCCCCTACACCCGCTACCACTCATCAAGTAGCCACTCTTAGTTTCTTTGATGACGATATTGTACCTCTCTAATCGATGATCTTGATCCTGCCCTATTTATTTCTATCTACATTGATAATATATGTGTTTAACATGTTATGATCGGTGGTAGTGTCAGTATAAACATCATTTCTTCCCATGTGTAGAACCAAGTACACATCCTTGCTAATTGCATGCATAATAAAACCTAATTATTTTGCATTCATTCAATTATTCCATGACTTCCACCCTTGGCACCATCATTCTCCACATTCATGTGGGGCCCCATACTATTATGGAATTATTCAATGTCTTAGTGGGGGAATTTTAGTACAACATGTTGCTTAGCGGACCTTGGATCCATGCCAAGGGTTGTTTTCCTTTAAACTTACACAACTATCTAAAATTTGAACATGAAGGACACAACTATACCATTCGAGCTGACCCTTCACCTTTCAAGACCTGTAACATATTATATCAACCCAATTATGTCCTTATACCAGTTAAGGCATCTACCACCACTACCACTTCCCCTTCACCCATTGCCCCATCCACCAATGTGGCCGCTACCTCTTCCACACCTAACTCATCTATTCCCACTATTTCCACAACTTCATGTAGCTACCACATCGGCCAATGCATCTACATCCCAACCAACCAATGCTTCTTCTTCCTAACCATCAAGTACTTTTTCCATTCATATTACCCACATATCAAGTACTAACTGTTAGAAGGTTTTTTCAATGCCTCACACCGCCTACTCACCCAAGCCACCTTCCCAAAATTAATGCATGAGAGACTTGATGCTTCTACCTAGTCACTTGATCCACCTTCCCAAACTCGACCATTTTCATCCGACCTTCAATCTCTCACCAATCGCCACTTTGCGACACTTTCCTTCATCATTTTGATCGAAGGGATCTTTGGCTTTGGTTTCTATGAATAAGGCCACCATACTATCATGTCATGCACCACCCATAAGCTTAAATACCGCACTTGTATTGGATTTTCCTATCCATCTCCAAAGAATTCCAGATTTGAACTCATTAGGGATGATAAACATTCCCACCCTATTCACCAACTTCACCACCTTCACTGTAAAGTCTATGGATCCGTAATCCATTCCTCCTAATTTGTTTTTTTGTGAACAACATTTCACGAGGACCTCTAGCTTATCAACAAGATGGTGAGGCTACCTCTTCTCTTCCCTTCATGTATCTTGACATGATTCATGATGATACACCTGTTATTAATGTCATTCAATGTCACGATGATGAGTCTATTCTCACCTACCTTCATACAAAATATTTTTATATTCTTTGGTCATTACCTTTCGGGATATAAACCATATTGAATGAATCGACCATTGAAATCAATATTCACACTCGTAATGACCGGAAATTCTTAAAAATGCCAATCTTTAGATGCTTATTGAATAGGAATATTGTATTGCTTTCCTACGAGATCATAGCAACACTTTTTCTTGGTCCTACACTGATATGCCTGGTATTGACCCAAACATTTTGGTCCACAATATCATAACTGTTCCTGAGGACAAACCCATGAAACAGAAGCTATGGAAAATACATCCTCACATTTCCCTTCTTATCAAAGAAGAACTCCAACACCTCCTTTTGGTTTCCTTCATCCTACCCATTAATTATCCCCAATGGATCTCTCACATTATTCCTGTCACAAAAAAAACAATGGGACTACAAATTTGCATGGATTTCCACAACCTTAACTTAACTTTCCCAAATACAACTTTCCTTTTCCTAGTATTGACCAACTAGTTGATCTCACCGCTTCTTAGGTTTTAAAAAAATATTACTCACCCGGAAGATGAACAAAAAACCACCTTCATCACACCTTAGGGGACCTTCTCGCTATCATGTCATGCCATTTGGCTTAAAAACACCAAAGTGCTTTATATATTAGTGGGCTATGAATTATATATTTTATGATATTGTGCATCACATATTGGAAGATTACGTTGAAAATATTCTTACCAAATCCAAACTTCGAGCTGAACACCTTATAGTCCTTAAGGTCATCTTTGACTGTCTCTTTAAGTATTGTGTTTACCTTCAACCTAAGAAGTGTGTTTTCATTTTCTCTCGAAAAGATCCTTGGTTTTATTGTTACTTTATACGGAATTGAAGTTGATCTGCTAAGATCAAGGCTATTCTCAAAATGCCTCCACCTATCAACTTTGTAGTTTTGAGGAAGTTGCAATTTATTTGTCGTTTTGTTTCTCAACTTTCTAACCAATACCATCCATGTCATCATCTCCTCAAAAGGGTGTATCCCTCAAATGGGATGATGAATTCCATAAATTTTTGACACCTTAAAACAATACCTCCTCAAAAAGGGTGTATCCCTCAAATGGTATGATGAATTCTCATTCCCCTAAGGATGACCAACCATTTAACCTTTACATTTCTACCATTGATCATTCCTGGGTACCATGCTTACTCATTGTGAAGACCAAAAGAGGAAACACATAGTTTATTATATAAGATGAATTCTTTTAAACTATGAAACTAGATATACTCACACCGAAAAAATATTCTTAGTCTTAGATTTTTTCAACACCGAACTTCTCCATTACCTACTAAACCACAAAACCTTTTTCACCAAACTAACCCCTTACATTAAATGTATGATAATACCTACCAACACCAACCTCCTACACATTGGCTCATGATTCTTGTAGACCTATATCTTCAATTCATCCCTCAAAATTATATCAAAGGATAAATAATTGATGACCAAATCACATACTCATCTCTCTATGGAAATCAATCATCTAACTTTGATTTTCCTAATGAATCCATCGCTACTTTCTCTTTGTATGATACCATTTACCGAGATGACCCTATTCTTCGATGGTTCCAAATGTTGGTGTGGGGCTTGTGTCATAGTTATCCTCATCCTGTTAATGGTGAGCCTATGCCATTATCTTTCAAACTAGATTTTTATTCTACTAACAATATCACCGAATATGAAGCACTCATGTTAGGCTTTCAAGTCTCCATAACCATAGATTTTAAATCAATTAATATCTTTGACGACTCTCAATTGGTTGTGTACCAAGTTAATGGTATATACCAATGTCATAATGAGATAATTAAAAATTATAAGCATCATGTTGACATATGTTGACTACCTTTAAGAGTTATGAACATCAAACCACCCTGCATTCCACTAAGAAATTTGTAGAACCATGGCATATCTGGCTTCTCAAATACCCGCTTCACCCTCCGACTCAAAAATATTTGTCACTGTAAAAAGTTTGCACTCACCCTCTTATCTGATTTGAGACATCAACCTTGTAGGAAACATTGAAATTGATTCATGTGACCTTTGGTATAAGAAGTTTTATGACTACCTTTACCTTTCCATTTTGCCTCCGAGATCTAACTCACAGTGGACAACAAACCTTTATCAAAAGTGTCTCTCATTATTTCATCTTGGGTGGCCTTATTTATAAATGTGGTTTTGATGTTATCCTCTTATGATGTCTTATGAGTTATGAAATTCCCTACACCATCAAGGAATTTCACGATGGAATTTTCATGGGTCACTTTAGTGGTTTAGCTTTCGCTAAGTGCATCCTTTTTCTAGGATATTACTCGCCGACCCTAAACAGTGATTGTTGCGACTATATCAAGTTTTGTGTGAAGTTTCAGTAACATTATAATCTTCATCACACCCCTAGTCATAGCTTATAAGTCACACGAGAAATTTGGCCTTTCTTTCAATGGGGTTTGGATTTAGTCGGAGAGATCAATCCTCATTCTTTATAATGTCATCAATGGATTATTACCGCTACCGAATATTCCACTAAATGGGTGGATGTCATACCTATTATTTTAACAAAAGACAAGAAAAATGTGGGAATTCATCAATCATCACATAATTTGTCGCTTTTTTTTTTTCCTCAATGAGCCATCATTGATAACGGAAAACAATTCAAAAACAAAACCCTATAGAAAATTTGTGATGCCTTCAACATTTAACTCATTTTTCTTCACCTTATTATCCCCAAATAGATAGCCAAGTGAAATCAACAAAAAAACTTAAACAAAATTGTTATGAAAGTAGTTGATGATACTAGAAAGGATTGGAACACACACATTCCTTTTACGTTATGGTATTATTGCACTATTATTTGTACCTCAACCAATGAAAACCTTTCTCTTTGGTCTACGGTACATGGGATGTCCTGAATCTCGAAGTCAAAATTCCATATCTTTCTATCTCAATGATGATGATTTTCTCTAGGACCATTTGGCACAAATCGAGTTATTAGAAAAATGTCATCTCAATGCTTTCGATTACCTACAAATCTTCCAAAAACGTATCAAATGTGCCTATGATAAATGTTTCCAAGAGCAAGCCTTTCGGGTTGGTGACCTCATCTTGAAGGAAAATCAACATGTAAAAAAGTGGAGAAAATTAAATGGGGAAAAGTTTCTCCTAATTGTCTTAGACCCTATATCATTACTCATACCTATGGATAAGGTGCTTATCATTTTTCTTCACTCGAAGGTAAACTCAAACTGGAGCCACTCAATGCCTTACATCTTCAACCATTCTATTGTTTAATCAAGTCCTAGATCACCTTATATTTATTAAACGTTTGTCCCTTGAGTACCATTCACCTTCCAATTTCCTATTTTAAGGATCAATAACTAAACAAGACTCATGTGATTACCCATCACTTTTTAACCTTATCTTCAATATGAGTATAATGGATCTACTCATGGCATTATTATCATGGACAATTTTCATCTTTTTCCTTATGGAATCCCATGGTCATTCATTCTTTGAAAACCTCTCTTTCAAATCTAACCCCTATGTGTTATGGTTTTGTCTTCATTAAAGAAGCCTATACTTCTCTATAGTCTTGTCTATGACCTAAAAGTCCAAAACAAAAATCAAAAGAAATATATGGGATTTTCAAATTCAAAACTCCTTAAGTAAAACTTCTCACAAAAATATGACTCCCTCAAAAATGAAATCTAATATTTTTATCTTGCTGTTATAAATAGACGAATCCCTCGAAGGACAATTATATAAATCTAGTCATATTGTACATAGTCTACCATCAAAAGATGAATATTCTTAATATATATATATATATATATATATATATATATATATATATATATATATTATGAAGCTTCCCGCATCGATCAACTTCACGAAGACCTCAAGGATGTACTCTACTCATCCGACATAGACTTCCACATCGATCAATCTATAAAAACAGACACAAAAAGAAAAATATGACTTTTTTGTTATGGAATTTCCTATTTTGATCTTGGGTCACTTACAAAATAGGCATGTTGTCTCAAACCAGGTTATGCTCAACCAACTTCATTTAGCTCACCGCCTTTCCCTTCGAACCTTCCACTTACTCAAGGGGCATGCTGCAAATGCAAAATTTCATGATCATGTGACCTTATTCATCCTTTGAACAGATCAATCATGCAATGCCTTTAAGGTTTTATGATCATATGCCATATTTGGTATGATAGAATCGTAATGGTTTTTTTTTATCAATTACATGATTTTTTCATCTCCTTTTACCATTCACTTCTTTTCTTATTTATCGATTCTTTTACATAGGACGGACCATTGAAAACTACATTTAAGAATTCCTTTTTCACCAAAATCACCCATGCCTATTCAACTTAAATTCACCCATGCCTATTTGACCTAAATTCAACCATGCCTAAATGACCTAAACTCAACCATGCCTATGACCTAAACTCAATCATGCCTAAATGACCTAAAGTCAACCATGCCTAAATGACCTAAACTAAACCATGCCTAAATAACCTAAAATAAACCATGCCTATGAGCTAAACTCAACCATGCCTAAATGGCCTAAACTCAACCATGCCTAAAAGACCTAAACTCAACCATGCCTATGACCTAAACTCAGCCATGCCTAAATGACCTAAACTCAAACATACCTGAATGACCTAGACTTAATCATGCCTAAAATCAACCAACCCATTCATCTACCTCATCATATTCTTCCCTAGCTTATAGGAGAACTACATCGGCTTGAGGCCTCTTTTCATTGGGCTATGTAGGAAACACTCTAAGGGCATGTGGACCTTGGAGGTTAGCTCAACCACTCTTCCCCTAACCAATTTTCCCCCTTTATATTCACATTCTACCTTAGTGATTTTTCAATTTAACACAATACTTGGAAATTAAACAATCATAAAAACAAAAATATTTACCATTTTATAACATCACCATATTCTTGAAAATTTCAATTAGAATTGGGTTTTCCCCCATACTTTTCTATAGGCATGGAAACAATGGAACTCCCCTTATAAGCATTGTATGGTTAGGAGGCTTTGGCAACTAGTTCTCCCTCACACCATGTGGAGAGTCTGGAAAGCTAGAAATGATGTTATTTTCAGAAATACTAGAAAGATATGTACAAAAGTCTTTAATGAAATTATCATTGTAGTGAAAGACAACATTGAAATATTTAAGCCTCCCAAAAATAAACTTTATCCTGAGGATGAGGAGCACATTCTTGCTGCTTGGAACATTGGCACTGATAGCAGTAAATGTAAGGACAATAATAACATTGATAGATCTATTGTATGATGGATCCAACCTCCCACTACATGGCACAAACTAAACTTTGATGGAGCTTCAAAAGGTAATCCTAGGGATTTGGGAGGTGGTGGGGTGATTAGAGATCACAGAGGCTACTTTGTTGCCACTTTTTCTAGTAAGATGGGTAAGCAAACAAATCACTACTCGGAAGCTTTAAGCGCTCTAGAGGAATAAGGTTGGCTAGAGATTGTAATATTTCAAATATTATAATTGAGAGAGATTCGTTGAACATCATTAATGAGAGCTAGAAGATTCTTCACACCTTGTTCTTTTGCCATCGTAGTCCAAGAATGAGAGCCTCATACTCTGTTGTATTATTGGTATTTTCAAATTGCAACTTGAATGAGAAAGGATGAAGGCTTCCTTCGGGTGACACCAGTATGACACCAGCTCTAGAACCAGCTGAGGAACGACTTCCATCAAACTCTAAAATCAAAACACCATTAGAATCTTTAGGTGATACTTTGGGAGTTGGATTTCTTCAGGAGACATAATCATGTAGTTGCCATGCCCCATATCTTCATAGAGTGTTTGTGCTTTAGGATCATCCATTTTTTGTACAATATACTTAGATTGCTTCTCAGGCAGCAACTTCTTCATTTGTCCATTAACAGGTATGAGGGCATGTGACCAATCCATTTGAATTTCTCCACCCACATCCTTACAAAAGTTTCTGATTAGCAACATCCCATATGAAGGAGGAATATCTGCTACTAAGATGGTAGCCAAAACTTTCTTCTCAGGCAAAGCAACAAAAGCCACTTGTGCATCTTTAATTCTTCCGACTAAGGGCACTTCCTTACTCTCCATAGAGTAACAAGATCCATAAGTGCATGTGAGAGTCAAGCCTAAGGCATGAGCTACTTTAGCAGGCATCACATTATCTGATGCTCCTGAGTCTATGACGTAATTGCTGAGCCTATGGCCAGCTATAAGAAGTGTCACATAGAATGGTTTGATTTTGTCATTGGGTGAGGTGACAGTGGCTACCAGATTAGGTTGTGGTGCAGAAGAAGGAGTGGGTAAAAGGCCTTTAGAGGTAGTTTTAGAATGGGAATTGACAAAGTGAATCATTTTAGCAAAGGCCTTAGGATGGGTTTGATAATATTCAGCTTCTAAGATTTGAACCTTAGTCTTTTTTAGGTGATCAATAATATCAAAAGACCCAGAAGTGGATGGGCTATCATCATTTGAAATCTTAGGTTTATCAACTTTAGGAGAAACATAAATATCTTTAGTAGATGAATTAACAGGACTGACCTTTGGTGTAGATGAAACGGGGATAGGAGATCCTCTTTTTGCAATTACGGGGATAGTTGTCGGCTGTTGTTTAGATTTCTTGGTGGGCTGCATCACTTTCTCCTCTCGATTTGTCTACTCTCGAGTCATGACATTGTATGATTCGCTATTCGTGTCTGCTAATATTTCATCATAATCATCCTCATCATCAATGCCCTTAGTGGTGAAGAAATTAACTCGAGATCCCTCAAGTTCATCTGCTTCATCATCAACCTCTTCAACAAATTCCTCGCAATCTTCATTAACCTCTTCATCTTCAGGTTCCTCAACTTCACAAGTTGCATTGACGGGAACTTTAATAGGAGGTCCTTCAAGTGCTAGCCTTGTTTGAGCAGTAGGAAAACGATTTCTGGGCTGAAAATTCATCCTTGGAACGTCTGCATAGGGAGCATGCTGAGACAATTGTTTCTTAATGGCAATGAGATCATTTGAAAGTTTTTGTACCAATGGATCGGTGTTAGGTCTAGGGGTGGAAGAGGAGGAAGAAGCGATTTAGATTTAGAAGGGTCTCTCCTCAACTTCCCGACATGATTAAATCATCTTCGACACTAAATGAAGAGTTTGATCTTCACCAATGTTGCGAGATTAGCCCTTCTTAGTGCATAGCTAACTTCAGTGATTGAGCATTTAGGAAAAAACATTTTTGAATTTGATCTACTGAGTGAGTGTTTGGCAGAATTTTGTTAATCAACTTTGTTGAATCGGGCCACAAATTCTCTCATGGGTTCTTGTGAATCTTTCTTTATTTGAGAGATTTGGGCTAGCAAGGCATGCACGTCTTCGCTTGGTTTGAACCGGTTTTCAAACCTAGTTCTCATTGTATCCCAATTTGGTGATAGCACCGGCCGAAAGGTGATAGAACCAATCAGCAGCAATATCATGTAAAGTCTCAACGAAAAGTCTTACGGAGACATCTTCATGTTCAACTCCTAGAACTCCGCATGCAACTATGAAGGAAGTGTGATGTGTTCATTAGGATGCACTTTACCATCACCTTTGAATTTAGGGAAGTTCTTCCGGTTACCTCGGGGTAACTTGTGCAAAGGCCGAGGAAGGGAAAGGGGCCCGACACGATGACCCTGGCGGGGCGGTGGTACCGCCATTCTTGGAAAAATGGCTTGAAGAGGAACTGCAACACCAGCAAGAATCAAAGCTCGAAGATTAGGACTGATTGACTCTAAAGGAATACCACCCATAGGGATTATATCTTGGACAGGTGGAGTACTTGTTGAACGAGTCTTTCTATTTCTTGTTGAAGGGAAAGGAAAACCCTGCTGCTCCAAAAGATGAAACTAAGAATCTTCAATACCAAGGGCCCTTCTCCCTCGAGTAAAATGCAGAGTCTCCAGATCAAAGGATGATCAATAATTACAGAACTAGAATATGATTTCCCCAGCTGAGTCACCAAAAAACTGCTGGTCGTCAAATAGGACTTCACGAAGAGCAACAGTCAGGGGACAAGAAGTCCCTCCTCTTTAATGGGAGAGGTTCCCTTATTGAGAAATGAACCTATTTACACATATATAAAACATGATTTTCTTGTGGGACTTGGATATTTATGAAAGTGTTTTCTATAAGGATCATCGATTCTACAAAAGGACCGAGGAATGAGAAAACAGAACGAGCAGAAAGGCACCATTTAGAATTATAGATGACAGAGTAATTATTTATGCATGCGAAGGTACGGTGAATTGAAACAAGATCATTTGTATCATACTATTAAGATGAAATTTGAAAGACACAAAGTTCTATCAATAACATATTCAAGAATACAAAGCTTCTTAATAGAATATAGACGAATGATCTTAACAAGATTAAATGAAAATCTTAGGGATAAAAGAGATCAGATAGACGAAGAATGAAAAGCCCTTATGTATTGATTTCTTTATGATTTATTTACACTTTCAGAAAATAAGCCAAGTTCTTCCTCTCTTGCAAAATGGCGAGGAGAGGCCATTATATAGTTTACAAATCAGTTACTCTCGGTAACTACTTCTTTTAAATAAATATTAGTTAAGGATTACCAATCGCAATACCTCAACTTATTACAATAAATCTAGGAAAAGAATTGGAAGAGAAGAGAGGAATAAGGAGAAGAAGACAGGTGCTTATGACTAGGAGGGACCCACTGACTTCAAAATCCGCTGCCTGAATCTCTTCAATGCCTCGGCTATGTCTCTGCCATGTGTATATTGGTCTATTCGCTCTAATCGGGGTTGAAATGAGCTCCGCATGAAAGCACCGTATCGCACATTACCTGCACAAAGATTGGGAAACCACGGTGAAGGCCAAACCGCTGCCATGAATCATCTGTGCCATTGGCGTAGGGTTTATGTCTGTCATCCTAGACCAAAAATCACTAAAGTCAAGATGGAAAACTTCACCACTTTGTCCCGATATCGGGAATGGTAGACTCTAGTGGTGAGATTTGTTCTTGCCCCGAAATTTGATCTTCATGTTGGTAGTAATTCGGAGGGCGAAGCTGCAAGCTAGAATTGGGAAGGAATTACGAGAGGAAAATGGATATGCGTGTAGGAATTTAGATTGTAAAGGTTCGAGCAAAAGATTGTAGGAAAGTAGTGTGCAAAACGCATAGGGGTTCACTTGTTATATAGCCGTTTAGAGAGAGAAAGGAAATGAATGCGCATTAAATGTATACCTACCAATTTGAAAAGTAAGATATTCGGGTAGAACGGGAAAAATTAGCACGAATGGCACTTAGTTCATTTGGGACATGTGAGGCGTGAAAGTGCGAAGTACGCAGCTCGGTCGATTCGGGTGAAGCGGGAAAATATGCACAAATGCTCTTGGAACATGCGGGCCAAAATAACGTGAAGTACACGGCTTGGCGATTCAGACGAAAATGGAACAATTGGTTTGGGTGAACTTGGGACATTTGGGACATGTGGGATGCGAAAGCGTGAAGTCTGCTGGCTCGGCTGATTCGGGCGAAGAAGGGAAAAGATGCATAAATGCTCTTGGAACATACGGGACAAAAATATGCGAAGTATGTGGCTTGGCCGAATCGGACGAAAATGGAACAATTGGTGCGAGTGAACTTGGGATATTTGGGACAAAAAGTTCCAACGGGCCTCGAAAAGAACAGACTTCGGGTGAACCGGCCGATCGGGGAACAGAGGGCCCAATTAAACTTGGGACACGCGGGACAAAAATGTCCGACAGGCCCGAAAAACACACAAAATGACCCAAAAATGCATATTTTCTCAATTTCTTGACTTTTCACTTTACCAGGACAACAGAGAAAACACTTAAACTCAAAATTTTAAATTTTCACTTTCTTAAGAGTAGGGGAATTTTGAGTGGACAACAGCTGGCTCCTTCTGGGGATGACTTGGCATAAATTCAAGGAATGAGACAAGGTAAGAACTTAGATAAACTCGGGGAAGTAGACCAGTACCTTATCCATTGGGCAACGAAGTCATCGAATCAAACCAATACAGAGGAAAACACACCAAAACAAAGGGAAAGAAAAACAAAACGCGCATGAGAATATACAAAGGACTCCCTAATCACCTATGACTTGAACAATTTCAGTCACGCCCACTATAAGGAAGTGGGAGAGAAGAACCATCCATATAATCAAGGTAAAAGAATTCTTACCAGCAAAGTGCCGATCTTGAAAGGTCTGAGCCAAAGGGAATCAAACTTGCCATGGCTGCCACGAGGTTCATGCCTTTTATCCCACAACAAAACAAGTGTCTCCAACTTGGAAATCCACGAACGGCTTTCTTATCAAACGGGACCTTAACTTTTTGTTGATGAGTAGATATCTTATCAACAACTTCCAATCTATCCTCATTCAATTTGTGAAGGTACATTATTCTCTTATCCAAAGCATCATTTAAAGCTGGTATCTTCAATAGCCTTCATTAGATGCTGGTGATAAACTCCTTTATTCATTGGCAATTGAGCTTCTACTCCATATACCACTTGAAAAGGAGACATTCCAATGGCTCTCTTAGGTGTGATCCTGTCTACCCAAAGAGCATCATAGAGTTTCTTGTGCCATTTTCATTGAGACTCATTGACTAATTTCCTTATTATGGTCACCAGATTTTTATTAGTGGATTTTGCTTGTCCATTTCCCTGAGGATAGTAATCTGAGGAGTGAGCCAGAGAGATGCCATATCCATAACAAAAATCCATCATCTCAGTTGAAGAAAAATTCGAAGCATTATCTGTCACAATCTTGTTTGGTACACCATACCTTACCAAGATGTTTTCTTTGATGAAACTACACACTACTTCAGAAGTAGTACTCTTTACTGGAATGGCTTCTACGCATTTTGTGAAATAATCTGTAGCAGTTAATACATGAGTATGACCAGCACTAGAAGAGGGATTAAGTGTTCCAATGAAGTCCAAACCCCACTGTTGAAAAGGTTCTTCAATTACAACTGGCTTAAGAGGCAAAGAGGCCAATTTGGGTCTACCCACGAAAGTCGACAAGCCTAACATTTATCAACCCACTTGGATGCATCTCTCGAACAAGGCGGACCAATAATATCCTCCATGAAGTATCTTATGAGCGTGACGGTTGATGAGTAGTGCCCTCGCATGCTTGATCATGAAAAGCCGAGAGTAGCTTTTTCTACTATTCCTTGTC
Source organism: Taxus wallichiana var. yunnanensis (assembly GCA_018340775.1). NCBI lineage: Eukaryota > Viridiplantae > Streptophyta > Pinopsida > Cupressales > Taxaceae > Taxus > Taxus wallichiana. The sequence continues at coordinate 922,695,265 of CM031237.1, forward strand.
CACACATTTCAAAAACCTTCCATCTAACCCACATTTAAACAAGGCGTTTTCCCACAACATATATTGACCGCTTGCCCTTAGTTTAACAAAGTCCTCTTTTCTTTGGCGAGTCAAATGAGAGGGGCATTCTCCATAGGTGACAAAATGGGTGATATCAGCATATCATTCGTTAACTCGAGCTAAGAAACAAAAGCGTAGGAAGACCAACTTTATCTTCCAGTAACTCATGTCTAGCTCCTTCAGCGATGACTTCACAAAGGCCTTTTCCACGGACAAGCTTGGTCGGTTTGATGTCAATATCATATTCTTGAACCTTAGCCACCCAGTTCCCTCTCTTGGATCCAAATTCCTGCTGTGTAAGAATTGACTTAACGGTTGTATCTCAGTAACAACACCATGGAGTGAGAGTTAAGAATGTAAAAACTAAACTGCTTAACAACTTTAACCACTGCAAAAGCATGTTTTTCCATCATGGTATATTTTAACTCATGATCTTTTAGAATATAGCTCATAAATGCAATTGGGAGTTCGTGCTCATTAGAATCTTCCTGAGTCAAAACCGTAGCCAAGGTGTTATCTGTGGCGTAGCAATAGATAATAAAATCTTTGCTAAAATCTGGACATGCTAAAACATGAGTTTTAGCAATGGCTCTTTTAATATCTTCAAAGGCTTCTTTCCCTTTAGAATACCAACCAAACGTTTGTTTTCCTTTCATCATTTAGGAGATATTCAGAGTTCGTTCTACAAAATCAGGGATGAATCTTCTCAAAAATTGATCTTACCAAAGAAAGAGTGCACGCCCTTTTTGCTTTGGTTGGGAAAGGAATTTTCTGAATAACTTGAGCTCGCTTAGGATCAATTTTAATATCATCTTTGGAGACGATGTGCCCTAATAATTTCCTCCGTGACACAAAGACAGATTTTTAGGATTTAAAGAGATCCCATGTTCTCTACATCTTAGCAGTAAGCTGTCTCCAGTGCTGAAAATGATCTGCCCTTGTTTTAGAATACACAGTTAAGTCATCAAGGTATAAAACAATACACTTCCTTTTCAAACTTCCAAAGGCTAGATCCATAGCTCTCGAAAAGTGGCACCAAAGCATTAATGAGCCCAAAAGGCATTCTTTTGTAAGCAACGGTACCCCAATGGGTAGTGAAAGTTGTTTTGTTTTGATCTCGTAGTATTAACTTCTCCCCGATTATATCCCGAGAATCCATCAAGCATAGATAACATTTCAGATCTTGTTCTTTGCTTGTAAGACCGATCTATCATAGGTAAAGGGTAATTATCTTTCAAGGAAGCTTGATTGATTCACGAAGTCAACACGATACGAATCTCGCCATTTTTCTTTCTAACAGGTACAATATTGGCAATCCATGTTGAATGATGGATAGGAAAAATGATTTTGGCTTTCAACAACTTCTGTATTTCTTGAAAAATGGTGTCAGCTATTTTGGGATTGTATTGCCTCTACTTTTTTTTAAAAGGCTTAATTCCAGGTTTGAGAGGAATAAAATGCTGCATCTCTTTTGGTTGGAAAGCTTTTAAATCTTCATAAGAGTAGGCAAGAACATCCTTATACCTCTTTAACAGATCAATTGCTTTCTTCCTCTCATCTGCTGTGCAACATTTTCCAATGTTCATGAGCTTAGGGTCAGTAGAACTCCCAATATTAATTTTTTCATATTCAGCTGATTGTTGAGGTCCAGTAGAAGCTCTAGACTTTACATACCTGTCATGTTTATCAAACAGTTCCTCTAAACTTACCAATCCTTTAGGGATCTTGTTTCCCTTGAGTTTGATACATCCATCCTGATCTGTTTCTTCTCCTTGAGTGGCTGCTTTGTCAAAGGGCACACTTTCACGAGGCAAGTTATCACTTCCTTCAAAGTATAGCTGTTCAAAATTATCTTTGAGTTCTAAGAAAGAAAGCAAATGTTGGTCATTATTGAAAACTTGCCAGTTATTTGTATTATCAGGTACACTAGGTCGATGGATCATCTCAATGGTGAACTTATCTTGGGAAAAGTCAGGATGAGGTATAAGCAGTGACCCAGAGACTGCTAATGAATCAGCCCTGGTATTCTTCTCCCTAGGTATTGCTTCAATGGAGAAAGCATCAAGAAATTCAATGGAATCCCACACCTGATTCCTGTAATGTTTCAACCTTGCATTTTTCACCTGGAAGAGGTTTCTAACTTGCTTTACAATCAATTCCACATCCCCACGAGCTAGAAGATTCTTCACAACTTGTTCTTTTGCCACCTGTAGTCCATGAATGAGAGACTCATACTCTGTTGTATTATTGGTATTTTCAAATTGCAACTTGAATGAGAAAGGATGAAGGCTTCCTTCAGTGACACCGATGTATGACACCAGCTCTAGAACCGGTGAGAACAACTTCCATCAAACTCTAAAATCCAAACACCATTAGAATATTTAGGTGATACTTTTGGGAGTTGGATTTCTTCAGGAGACATAATCATGTAGTTGCCATGCCCCATATCTTCATAGAGTATTTGTGCTTTAGGATCATCTATTTTTTGTACAATATACTCATTGCTTCTCAGCAATAACCTCTTCATTTGTCCATTAACAGTATGAGGGCATGTGACCAATCCATTTGAATTTCTCCACCCACATCCTTATAGAATTTTTGCTTAAGAACATCCCGTATGAAGGAGGAATATCTGCTACTAAGATGGTAGCCAAAACTTTCTTCTCGGAAAAAGAAAAGCCACTTGTGCATCTTTAATTCTTCCAACTAAGGGCACTTCCTTACTCTCCATAGAGTAACAAGATCCAAAAGTGCATGTGAGAGTCAAGCCTAAGGCATGAGCTACTTTTAGAGGCATCACATTATCGATGCTCCCGAGTCTATATGCATGATTTTGAGCCTATGGCAGCTATAAGAAGTGTCACATAGAATGGTTTGATTTTGTCATTGGGTGAGGTGACAGTAAGCTACAGATTAGGTTGTGTGCAGAAGAAGGAGTGGGTAAAAGACCTTTAGAGGTAGTTTTAGAATGGGAATTGACAAAGTGAATCATTTTAGCAAAGGCCTTAAGATGGGTTTGATAATATTCAGCTTCTATGATTTGAACCTTAGTCTTTTTAGGTGATCAATAAAATCAAAAGACCCGAAGTGGATAGGCTATCATCATTTGAAATCTTAGGTTTATCAACTTTAGGAGAAACATAAATATCTTTAGTAGATGAATTAACAGGTGACCTTTGGTGTAGATGAAACGGGATAGGAGATCCTCTTTTTGCAATTACGGGGATAGTTGTCATTTGGTGTTGTTTAGATTTCTTGGTGGGCTGCATCACTTTCTCCTCTCGATTTGTCTGCTCTCGAGTCATGACATTGTATGATTCGCTATTCATGTCTGCTACTATTTCATCATAATCATCCTCATCATCAATGCCCTTAGTGGTGAAGAAATTAACTCGAGATCCCTCAAGTTCATCTGCTTCATCATCAACCTCTTCAACAAATTCCTCGCAATCTTCATTAACCTCTTCATCTTCAGGTTCCTCAACTTCACAAGTTGCATTGACGGGAACTTTAATAGGAGGTCCTTCAAGTGATAGCCTTGTTTGAGTAGCAGGAAAACGATTTCTGGGCTGAAAATTCCTCCTTGGAACGTCTGCATAGGGAGCATGCTGAGCCAATTGTTTCTTAATGGCAATGATATCATTTGCAAGTTATTGTACCAATGGATCAGTGTTAGGTCTAGGGGTGGAAGAGGAGGAAGAAGCAGATTTAGATTTAGAAGGGTCTCTCCTCAACTTCCCTGACATGATTAAATCATCTTCGACACTAACAGCAAGAGTTTGATCTTCAGCCAATGTTGTGAGATTAGCCCTTCTTAGTGCATAGCTAACTTCGAGTGATTGAGCATTTAGGAAAAAACATTTTTGAATTTGATCTACAAAGTTGAGAGTTTGGCGTAATTTTGTTAATCAACTTGTTGAATCGGGCCACAAATTCTCTCATGGGTTCTTGTGAATCTTTCTTTATTTGAGAGATTTGGGCTAGCAAGGCATGCACGTCTTCTGCTGGTTTGAACTGGTTTTCAAACCTAGTTCTCATTGTATCCTAGCCTGGTGATAGCACCGGTAGGAAGGTGATAGAACCAATTAGTAGCATTATCATGTAAAGTCTCAATGAAAAGTCTTACGGAGACATCTTCATGTTCAACTCCCGAACTCCGCATGCAACTATGAAGGTTTTGATGTGTTCATCGGGATGCACTTTACCTTGCCTTTGAATTTAGGGAAGTTCTTCCAGTTACCTCTGGGTAACTCGTGCAAAGGCTAAGGAAGGGCAAGGGGCCCGACACGATGACCCCAGGGAAATGGTACCGCCATTCTTGGAAAAATGGCTTGAAGAGGAACTGCAACACCAACAAGAATCAAAGCTCGAAGATTAGGACTGATTGACTCTGAAGGAATACCACCCATAGGGATTCTATCTTGGATAGGTGGAGTACTTGTTGAACGAGTCTTTCTATTTCTTGTTGAAGGGAAAGGAAAACCCTGCTGCTCCAAAAGCTGAAACTAAGAATCTTCAATACCAAGGGCCCTTCTCCCTCGAGTAAAATGCGGAGTCTCCAGATCAAAGGATGATCAATAATTACAGAACTGGAATATTATTTCCCTAGCGGAGTCACCAAAAAAAAACTGCTAGTCGTCAAATAGGACTTCACGAAGAGCAATGTCAGGGGACAAGAAGTCCCTCCTCTTTAATGGGAGAGGTTCCCTTATTCGAGAAATGAACCTATTTACACATATATAAAACATGATTTTCTTGTGGGACTTGGATATTTATGAAAGTGTTTTCTATAAGGATCATCAATTACAAAAGGGTCGAGGAATGAGAAAACAAGAACGAAAGTAAAGGCACCATTTAGAATTATAGATGACAGAGTAATTATTTATGCATGTGAAGGTACGGTGAATTGAAACAAGATCATTTGTATCATACTATTAAGATGAAATTTGAAAGACACAAAGTTCTATCAATAACATATTCAAGAATACAAAGCTTCTTAATAGAATATAGATGAATGATCTTAACAAGATTAAATGAAAATCTTAGGGATAAAAGAGATCAGATAGACGAAGAATGAATAGCCCTTTTGTATTGATTTCTTTATGATTTATTTACACTTTTAGAAAATAAGCCAAGTTCTTCCTCTTGCAAAATGGCGAGGAGAGGCCATTATATAGTTTACAAATCAGTTACTCTCGGTAACTACTTCTTTTATATAAAGATTAGTTAAGGATTGCCATACCTCAACTTATTACAATAAATCCGGGAAAAGAATTGGAAGAGAAGAGAGGAATAAGTAGAAGAAGATAGGTGCTTATGACTGGGAGGGACCCACTGAATTCAAAATCCACTGCCTGAATCTCTTCAATGCCTTGGCTATGTCTCTGCCACGTGTATATTGGTCAATTCACTCTAATCGGGGTTGAAATGAGCTCCGCATGAAAGCACTGTATCTGCACATTATACAGAGATTGGGAAATCACTAGCGAAAGCCAAACCGTTGTCATGAATCATTTGTGCCATTGGCGTAGGGTTTGCATCTGTCATCCTTGACCAAAAATCACTAAAGTCAAGATGGTGAACTTCACTTTCCCCGATATCGGGAACGACAGACTCTAGTTTTGAGATTTGTTCTTGCCCCTGAAATTTGATCTTCATGTTGGTAGTAATTCGGAGGGCGAAGCTGCAAGCTATACTTGGGAAGGAATTGTAGAGGAAAATGGATACGCGCACAGGAATTTAGATTGCAAAGGTTCAAGCAAAAGATAGCAGGAAAGTAGTGTGCAAAACGCATAGGGGGTTCACTCGTTATATAGCCGTTTAGGAGAGAGAAAGGCAATGAATGCGCATTAAATGTATACCTACCAATTTGAAAAGCAAGATATTCGGGTAGAGTGGGAAAAATTAGCACGAATGGCACTTGGTTCATTTGGGACATGTGGGACGTGAAAGCACAAAGTACGTGGCTCGGCCGATTCGGGCGAAGTGGGGAAAAGACGCACAAATGCTCTTGGAACACGCGGGACAAAATACGCGAAGTGGCACGCGGCTCGGCCAGGTGGACAAAAATGGAACAATTGGTCAGGCGAACTTGGGACATTTGGGACATGTGGGACGCGAAAGCATGAAGTACATGGCTCGGCTGATTCGGGCGAAGTGGGGAAAAGATGCACAAATGCTCTTGGAACACGCGGGACAAAAGTACGTGAAGTACGCGGCTCGGCCGAATCGGATGAAAATGGAACAATTGGTCCAGGCGAACTTGGGACATTTGGGACAAAAAGTTCGACGGGCCCAAAAAGAACAGACTTCGGGTGAACCGGCCGATCGAGGAATAGAGGGCCCAATTGAACTTGGGACACGCGGGACAAAAATGTCCGACAGGCCCGAAAAACACACAAAATGACCCAAAAACGTAGATTTTCTCAATTTCTTGACTTTTCACTTTACCAAGTACAACAGAGAAAACAATTTAACTCAAAATTTTAAATTTTCACTTTCTTAAGAGTAGGGGAATTTTGAGTGGACAACAAAGAAAAGAAGGATAATCTTATTATGCCTTCTTCGCAGAGTTTTACGTAGTCATAGGGATTTGGAGCTTGCAGAGAACTTATTACACATAAGTAAACCTATTGATAATTCCAGAGAAGTGGACCTTCTTACCAGGGTTAGTAAGCTTGAAGAGGAGATCAAAGACCTCAAAAATGCTATGAGGAATATGGAAAAAACAAAAGGTAAGAGGAAGCTGCAAAGTTCTAAGGACATGGATACTATTGCTGAGATTTTCAAAAACTACTTTCACTTGATACAGGCTGGGCAATGCCAAGGTGCATTAGGATTGCATCCTCTCTACTCTAAAAGGTGTCTATAACTTTATGGAACAACACGTGAGAAGTGTGTGTAGCCTTAGCGGCATTCTAGAAAACATTTGGGATTCCAACGAGACCCGTGACCTTGCACTTGCTCAGGCAGACATGAACGATCCTTCTCATGCCATGGCCATTGTGCTCTTCACCTCTCTCTAGAAAATTAAGGTCAAGATTGACAGGAGTCAAGTGATGCGGTGCCTAGATGTTGCTTTTTGTTGTGTGAAGGTGTTGTTTTTCGGCAGTTTTGATGTTGTTTTCTTGCTGGGATGCCCTGTTTTGGATCCCTCTTTGCTATTTTTTGGCCCTTTTGTTCTTCTTCGGATCACTGTCTAGATTGATCATTTTGTTCTTTATCTACTGATGTATCTAGCTTTTGAGCCTCCATGTTTAAGGCGTTTAGCCTTTCTTGGATGGGTTTTCTCCTTCTGATATCTGGCTTTTTGAGCCTTTTTGTACACAGGGTATAGTCCCTTCAAAACTATTTATCCTTAATAAAAAAAAATCACCATATCATACATCAATCATTTCACATTTCCATGCTATCAAATATTTGTACATTTACACCATAACATACATATATATCATCATTTATTTTCCATAATAAACATAACTTGGAAATTAAATCAATGAAAAAACATGACCAAATCATGCCTAAATCACCTATACTCAACCATTCTTATACTTGACTCTATCATGCCTACATGACCTCGATCGCCTAAATAACCTAGACTCTATCGAACCTACATGATATTGACCGCTTAAATAACCTATACTTCATCATGCCTAAACGAACTTGACTCCATCATGCCTATACCTAACTTCTCCATGCATATACCTGAATCCGTCATGCCTAAATGACCTTGAGTGCATCATGCCTATATTTGACTCCAACATGCTTAAATGACCTAACACTCCATCATGCCTACATGACCTTGAATCAATCATACCTAATTCAACTAGTTTCCATTTTACACAATAACAATGGAAATTAAAAATGAGTACATCATCCATCATCAACTATATAAATGGGAGAGTTTGTGTATTAATACAAATATACAGAGATATATAATAAATATTAGTAACTCGAAACACTAATGTATAATCTCACGACTTTGGCACGTAGGATGGTATATATATCAAAAATCACACACTATAACATATGGATAGCAATAATCACCCCACCTGATACCGTCATGTCCAAAATCACATGTCTTCTCCTCATGGTCCTCTTCTCGGGCCTGGTCTCTAAGTACTTATAACCTTACCATAGCCCTGTCTCTAGGGTTGATGACCCCCTGTGCTACTAGAATTGTGAGTCCTAGATCTTGTCCACTCACTAGCTGCCCGATGGGTTCAAGACTTGGCATATGAGGCCAAATCAATCCTTGTGGTGGCTAGATTATCCGATAGTTGCGATCCTTATTCAAGGAATCCCTAAACCTTGCCATTGGTATATTCTCGGGTTGGTTCCATTGGCTTGACTACTCCCTATAAATTTTCCCGACCAAAAGTGTCAAGTGTATTGGTATAGGTGCCTTTACTCTTAGACCCTATCCCCGTGCCTATCCTGGTACCTTTATAATTACTGGGCTGCAAGGCCACCACTTATGCTTGTGGCATTTCCAACTATACATGTAATCCTATCACTTGTGCTTGTAGGGAGACTATCGACCCTTCATCACCATCTTTTCCTTATACAGAACATGTGCCTATGTTACCTAGGCACGTAGGGTTGCTTTACTGTGCTTTCTACAAGGTGGTAAGTAGTACCTATGACTATGTCAATTTTCACTCTAAACCTATAATATTTGTTTGTGGGATAGCCATATGACCTTTTAATGTATCCCTCTACACTATGATAATAGCTAATTTAGGTTACCCTAGCCTCGGTGGTGCCACTGTAGCTTTGTCACCCACAACTACTGTATCCATCGTGACTCCCGCATCGTCAATCCATGTATCTCATACCTACTCCTTCTCGCTCGTAGGAACACTTGGAGATGGTGGAGACATGGGTCTCTCCATGTCATCTCTATGGTACCGTGTCAAAGGTGGGGGCACATCCCGCCATAATCCAAACAACCATCGACCCGTGCACGGGTATCATCTTATGTTCCCGGCCCATCACCCCTTTATCCATCTCAGTAGTTGAATCTCTTATAAATCCTCAGCCATACCTCAGATTATGGATAGTAAACATATGGCGTCCACACTATATAAAATTCTCGAAAGGCCCTCCAATCATTTCCTATAGTATGACACATCATATGTGTCCCTCACCACCCTCGATTATCCACCAACCGGTACCCATCTTCGAAAAAAATTTGAACAAGCCACCCCCAAATCAATCCTGTCATGGTAAACCAGTGAGAACACACACATGATGTGTTAATATGCCCAACAGTGTAATAAATAGGTACAACACATACCAAATATCCTAAATCTCCCATAGGCCTATAGCTCCTTATACAACTGAAATAGGAAATTCGGTACCCAAGAGAAATGTATCTACTCCTCAATCATGTCCTGTAGCACACCCATTAGTGCTCGTGGAAATATCCCACCCTCGAACTGAAGAGAAAAATTTCCAACTGTCACCATCATAAAAACAATATCCTAGTATCTTGCAGATCATTTGCATGCCTATCTCCATAAGTGAGACTCGCGGTGTGATACCTCAGTCACCCATTGCCTCAACAAATATTGCCACTATCAGCTCCACCAATGCCTCTCGATGAAATAGAATACATTGGCTCCCAAAAATAAGAAGCCACATGATCCTATAAACATCCTCCAATGTAACGGTCATCTTGCCCCTTGATAAGTGAAAGATATTAGTCGTGGAGTCACATCCATCGATGAGAGTGACCATCAAACTATGATCCCGGGCTACATGCCTATAGCGCGTCGATTGTACTAAGTCCAACATTGGGCATGTGTTCCCACTCCTCTCGTGGTCATGTTATTCCTCATCCTCAGTTGATCTCTCACCTACATCATCCAACATGACCTTGTCAAGACTTGACCACCTCAAACAACCTATTACCCACCACACAATACCCAACCACATCAATCATGCCTACCCCCTTTACCTAATTCACCTACAAACCTACTTTCCCTTATCATCATTACCCACTAACTTAGTTCATCTCACCTACTTACCTATCCCACATTGCAAAAATAACATTTTACCCTTTTCCCTCTACATAAATCTTCACCTACCCCTTCCTTGCCTATTTTACTTTCCTACCTAGCCCTTCTTTCACTTATTTACTCTTAATTATGACCAACATTGGTCACCTTGACCATCATTGGTCCTCTTTGACCGGTGTCGGTCACCTAGACCTTCACCGATGTCGGCCAAATGCCACCAATATCGATCAACCCATGACCTGATGTCACTGCTTTCAGCCAAAAATCAAAACCCCCATCCCCATTATCAAAAAATTCACAAAAAACAACCTAAATACCTACTCCCACCCACCCAAACCTATCCTAGCTTCATTACCAACCCTATTTAAGCTACATTGGACCTTCCCCCTCCCTCATTTCATTCATTTTTAACCATGATTTCACAAATTAACATTACACCCAAATTTTACACAAAATGATTTCAACAAACTCTCTTTCAATCAAATAAAGGATTCAGATTGAATCCTACCTCATCTTGGCATGTCCACCTGCTCCCTCTCCCACCTCTGTCATGCCAAAATCAACTCCTCACCTCACAACCAATTGAATCGATCAACTCGATCTCATGGACCCACCAATCGAATGTCAATCACCCACTACATGGATTGACAACTCATTTAGACATCTTCTACTATGGTTTTCCACTCCTCAAATTCTCTGCTATCATTTTCTAAAAGTGGAAAATTTAAAATGAAACCGTAAAAATCAAATTTTTCTTTTTATAACCCCAAATCCACAAGACCTACGTTGATCATGTCGTACCCTAACAAACTAACGTTAGTTAAGATCTTACCTGGAATCAATCACCCTAAATAACCATTTGACCCACCCCATTCCCATTTTTCATAAAAATATTATTTCTCCAACAACATTTGACCTTACCAACACCTAGTACACCCTACATGCTAGCCTACATTATCTCGTACATTTCCTTAACCGTGTTTAGGAAATTTTATTTACCTATACCTTGTCCTTACTTGTTCCTGCACCTACATACCCGACGACCTGAATCTCGATTTATGATATTTGAGTTTGTGTACTCACTATACCTTTCAATGCTATTACTGTGTTGTTTAGCCTAATGTCCTTACCTTTCTTAATGACATGATGTTTATCCCAACAATACCTTTAGTTCCATGCACCAAAACCTATTACTCATTACTAGATCGGACCTCGGTGTGCATCATGACCATATCCTATAGCTTGGATAATTGAATCATTTCAACCTTATTTGGATAAACCTATCACCCTTTTGACAATGTAGATTTCTCAACATCTTCCACCTGCTACCATATCACAATTTATACATGTGCATGCATTTAATTACCATTTTCCATTACCCAAAAATGACTATAGTCTTACCTATTGACCCTCACTTTCATCAATCACCTATTTTTCAAACCACTCCTGACTACTTTTCCAACCTCATCGGTTCGTAGTTTGAGGGGGATCACCTTCATCCCTACTTGGGGCAACCTAACCTCCGCTTATACCTGGGACATCAACTCCTATTTTTTTAATCATCACTTACCAATACAAGCTATGCGAAAAAAGGGGAAAATGTAGACACAAAATTGGGTCACACTCCCCTTGGTCCCCTTCAATCAATTAACGTAATATATTTAATTAATCATGACCCCTTCATCCTATACTAATATTCATCCTCACATTATTAATTAATTTAATTATTTTAATTAAGTTAATTTCACCCTCACACCTCCACCTCATCATTACACCTCACCTTGGACCCATTCCATAGGAATTTAACTCACAATGACCAAGTCATCACTCTTAGCACTGAGTAATCACTCTCAGTGTTGAGTCACCACTTAACCTAATTAGCTAATACTTTTTCCTAAACCCATCTGGACATCTTCTATGACCTTCCTGCCTTCTCTCATGTGAATTCGACTTCCCCAAGAAAAATTAATCAAAATCACACCAAAAATAGTAAATATCGGTGTATTTTTGGTAAACCTATACTTTCTCACCTTAACCGACACCGATTCTCCTTGAACCGACGTCGGTCACCTAACCATCATCGGTTACCTTATATACACTTTCAAAAATCTTTACATGGGTTGGTCATTCAATTATTAGATCCTGATTGCATTCAAGTGTGAATCTTCAAGCCCTTCTGCATCCAGATGATGAATACACACAACCATAAAGCAAGATAAGCAACCGTTTTCCCTTCTAGAGCATTGGAATATTCATAGGAACACTATGGGAGTATTATCATAGAATTGAGCACAAAATTTCTTCATGGATCAACTACTTTCCTCCTCCACCTCCCAAGATCTATAGGACATCAAGTAGGTATTGTGATCCTAATCATTTTACTTATTCCTTTTGTAGATCTTTGGTTTCTTTTAGTAGTTTATTTTCCTTTGTTTCCTATACATCACCTTCCTCCCACCAACCCACTATTTAACCATCCCAATCCTTTTCACTATTATAAACCTCCTTCTTAGTATCCCTGAGTCTTCTCATCCATGTTATGACGAGAAAACATAATACCCTCACTCTTTGTGTAATCACAAAGATCCTAAAAACCTCTATTTAACAATTTACTATCAAATTTCCCCTACCAATGTCGGTTACCTTAACCATCGCCATCAGTCCCCTCTCTCTACTGAATCAGTCATGATACCAATATCAATCACTTTGTTTTCTATAAAACTTCACCAAATTTCCCCTAAAATCACCTAAAATCCACACAGACCTTACCATATACCTTTGTGATCCATACCTTTCTCGATGTTAGATTAGTTTAGATTTTAATTCTTATATTAATCTAGTTTGTTGATGTTGAGTGGACAAGAATATGATACGAAGGAGAGGGCATACATAATATTCGTGCACATGAGTAAAACATATTCAAAGGCATGGAAGGATAGGGAAGGAAAAGTGCACAAAAGATAAGGGCAGATTCGGGACATACTTGTTTTCACATGTACGGGATATTTTTGGAGATAGCGTACAGAACACAAAACCAGATAAAGACTTGCACTACACGTATAGGTTATTTTAAGAAGAGCGTCTTCTAAGTGCTTTTCATGGGTTCGAGCTAATAATAGAGTTTCTACTACCAGTTAACTAGAAGAGATCTATTGTTAGCAAACTTGCATGTGTGTCTATTATTGTAAAGGCACATGGCTATTTTCAGCATGTGACATATTTTGGGAATTATGCAAGTGGTGAAGGGAAAGTCCCCACCCTTATAAACATGTAATGATCTTCATAGTATAAGAGGACTATGTAAGGAATGGATATGAATTACTGCGAGGTTATGCTTCTCGATCCGATGTTTTGCATGAGCTTATGGTATTACCTATTGTAATAAGCTTCTACGTATTTATTTTTTCAATATAATGGAGTGTATTGGCTGAATCAAGGTGTTAATCATGAGTATAACTGGTTCTTACATGATTGAATTTATTATGATTATTATTTAAATCTAGTACTCTTTAGATATAGATCTGGAAGATGCTCTATAGAATGTTATATTAATTATGGATCTAAATGCATTAAGTATTCATCATACTAATATCGTGTAGAATTAACCCTAAAGAGGGTCCTGGTACCTTTACATGCTTGGGTGATTGCTCGGTCTAGGTGAGTGATGTGCCAACACACCTAGATTATTCTTTGGTAAATTCTAGGCTGCATCATTGGTTCCATTTATGGGACTTCTTTTCAGTTATTTTTAGGATGGTTCGCGATGAAGACATATTGGTTGACCCTAGAAAGTGTTGAGGAGTGGATCCATGATCTAGAAGAAGAATACACATGGAGGTTAAACACCAGATCTAAGTTTAACACATGCGCATGGGTGGAACAAAATATGTATGAAAATTTGTATTAGAGATTATTCACTATTTTTCTTGTAGAACTATATGATTGGATGGTTACTTATGCTTCTAAAAGGGATTGGAGGCATTGCGAACTTGTGTGGATGTAGGAATAATTTCAGGCCCTTTGGGATGCTTTGATCGATTAGGACACGCGTTGTGGATACATGGTTTTGCGGTGTTCGAGAAGCTATATTCTAGAGTAGTCAATTTCTAGTTATTCTTTCTTAAAGGTAGCAAAATTAATTTTTTTGCAATATCCCAAGGAGCTTACCTGTAAGGCATTTCATTGACGATCAAAATCTTACTGGTAACACTCAACTTGGAAAGAAAACTCGATGGCTAACTAAAATCCACCACATGTGAGGGCAAGAGAAGGTTTGGTGATAGATGGAAGACCTAGTGGTAGAAAGGAAGAGAGAAGAAAGGTGACTTAATTATAATGATGTTAGTGCAAAATCACAGCACCCTTGGATGCAGATCAAGCTTCTAGGTTGATCACTCAGGCATCCAGTGTGATTGCACAACATTGAATCCTTTCTCTAGGTGTGGGACCTGTAAAATGAGAAAGGAATCTCCAGAGAAGGCTGGTTCCTACTCCTAAACTACCTGCCACAAGCTATTCTAGTGCAGGAAAGCTAATCTAATCCTAATCTAACCATGCCAAGGAGACAGAGAGAGAGAGAGAGAGAAGGGAAAAACAGCAAAAGCCTACACTAAAATGGTGATACACCAGAGAAGGAGAATGTTGAACCTCTATCAAAACTGCCATGGGACAAAGAGAGGTGAGCAATGGGAAGGATGGACGAGATGCATCACGAGCCCAAAGATAGATTTCACACAGAAAAATGTCCCAAAACTCCATGAACATAGCTCCAGACCTGCAATGAACATTCAAAATGCACAAATACCTATAATGAAGAGAGGCAAGAGGAAAACAAGCGAAGAACGAGCAAGGATGGACAGATGCATCGAAAACACGTTTTTGTTGCTCCGTAAGTTTGCACTGTAACATCATTTCATTAGTAAAAGGAAAAATTCCATTACAGAGCAGGGAGGAGGTTCGAGCTCCATTTTCAACCCTAGAGAAGAAAAGAAGGGAGGCAGGAGAGAAAAGATGAACAACTTGTTATGTCCCCTCTTTGAAAGAAGCCCCTCTGTACAATATATAGGAAGAAAGAGAGAGGGAAGAGAGGAAATTCAAAACTACCACAACCACTTCTAGGTCACATTTTAAATCATCTCATTATGGTAGAAGCGGCGGATCTTGGCAAAACGGCGGGTGTTTGCTGCATTAAAGCTTGTTGTTGAAGCGTCACTTCTGGCATTACCATGCATCAGATCCGTTTCTTAACTTTCTCTCTCCAGACTACACCAAAATGGAAGATTGATCCCAAAATCATGTAGAGAATTTCAACAGCTTTCCATTGATATAAAGAACGTGCAAATCCGAGCTCTGGATCAAAAGATATGATGATCTGAAGATTTAGGGCACGGAACAGACCAAAACGGATTTTGAAATATTTTCCCGCGCTTCGCCACCTGGACGACATGTGGCAGGCTCTGATTCACTGAATAATTCTCTCTCCTCCACCTTTCCGCAGGCTTTCCTTTGAAATTTCCTTGTGGGCCCTAGCTGGGACACGTGGCACTATCCCATTGGTTCGTGCTGACCCTTCAAAACTCGCCCTTTGACTTTTTACCTTTTCCATTGTGACACGTGTCATAATTTGATTGGTCCGCGGGCCTGCCCGCTCTTTCGCGCCCACAAAGTGTCTTTTCGTCCCGGATACCCTTGTGCTGAAAATTCCCGTTTCGGCCGAACCGGCTGGTTCACGTCCATTCGTCCCAGATGTCCCAGTGCTTCGTGGGACAAATTCTTCCGGTTCACCCGATCCGGCCGATTCGCGTCCTTTTGTCCCACTTGTCCCACATTGTTTCGGATTGAAGTTCTCCATTTCGGCCAATCAGGTGGTTCGCGTCTTCAAGGCCCAAATGTCCCATTTGCTTAGCGGGCCGACTGTTCTCATTTCGGCCGAACCGGCCGGTTTGCGTCCTTCGCGTACTCTTGTCCCGAACTCGTCCGCTTTCGGCCAAAGCGAGTTAGTCGTTTTTCTTCCTCTTTCGGCCGGATCGGCTTCTCGCGCCCGCCACGTACTTCTGTCCCAGATGTCCCTTTGCTTCACGGGCCGCCTGGAGGATTTTCGGCCGATCTGCGTCTTTTCTGTCCCACACGTCCCTACTATTGCAAGGACTAGGACTTAGTCATTTTTTATGATTTTTCCTGTTTCAATCTACTTGCTCAGGAACTGCAAAACTCTGATGCATGTTATCGAAATTTACCCGGGGGGTGAAATTTTGACAACAGTTTGGCGACTCAGTGGGGTCATCTGCCTGCTAGATGAATGATCAGTAGCCTGAAGCAATCCATTGGGCATGGAGTCATAAGCAAGCCTGAAAACTGATCTGAACTTTGAAAACTTCCCTCTGAGCCACTTGAAACCCACCGGACATGGAGTTGTTCTCACCAAAATGCCACTGAAACGAACTGTGCAAGAGCAGAACCGGCAACACCAAAACTATGTACAGAACTAAAAATCATACATGCTCCAAATGGAACATGCAGAGTGTGCACAAGCACTTCTTCTACTGAAAGCAAACCTAGCTACTCTACTCTAACTGGAAGCAAAGGCAAGCTAAACAAACCCTGCAACTGGTTGTGAGAAATAGCTTCTTTTCTTCAAAATTGGCAGCCATGCAATTAATTTGCACCGATCATGGCTGTTTAGATGGATGGAAAATCAACAAGAAGTTGGTATTCTATCCAAATCATCAAAGTATCAGCTGAAAACAAATCCAATACCTCTTTTAGTTGCTCTGCATTTGGATTGAAGAGGTATGGCAGCTGATCCTTGGTACTTTGTAGCTCGTCCTCATGCTCAGAAGCAAGCATGACCGGTTGTGGCTTCTCCTTTGGCTCCAATGAAGCCAAATACCTGATTGGGCAAGGTATGGTCCTTTGAGTATGCCCATTGCTGTGATTTTCTACTCCAAGAATGGAGTTCTCTTGTAGACCCACCTGAATGGATGATGTGGAAGAAATGGTGAAATCCTTCTGTCCTTTCTCTTCCTCCAATGAAGAACAGGGAAGATTAGAATCTTCCAATCTTGATTCCAAAGAGCTGCTATAAGATGTGGGCTGTTGCAAATGAAAGCTCTCCTTCATGACAAAGCAGCTCGGTGTTTAGAATGTGGATGATGAAAGAGAGAATGGTGAAAACTCAACCGGCTCTTTTCCATCAAAACAGTCCTCCAAATCTGACAGGTAAACTGCCTCATTGTTGTCCCGTTGTTCATGTTCAACTTCCTCCATGGTGTCCTCTTGATCTGCAACTTGACCACCATGGTTTCCTTCTCCCTTCAACATTGAGTTTGAGAGGTCAAACTCCTCTTCAGCACTGGAACTTGAGAGAGGTGAAGTAGAAAGAAGAACTGAAGGTTCTCTTGTAGCCTGCTTTGTGCTCAAAGCTCTTGGGTCTGCACTTTTCTCCCCCACAGCTGGAATGTGCTCCTCTTCTTTTGGATTTGGAGTAGCTTCTCCTTCCTCCAATATTTGAAGACAATCTTGCTCTTGATTGAACTCTTCCTCCAGCATGAAGTTTGTCAAGTCAAACTCTTCAATCTGCTACTCTAGAGGACAAGTTGTGACTGCAAGATCTTCTTCTTCTGCTGCAACAAAATCAGTCCTAACCACCACCTGTTCTCCAACCCTAGCCTCTTCTGTAGGTTTAGCCATCAAGGGGATCTTTGTCATCCCAAATCTAAGAGCCCAACTCTTCAGACTTTGAATTTCTTCATCTTTGTTTGGCTTCTCTTTTTGCTGTTGTTTTCCTTGACTGGAATTCTGATTGTCATCCTCCCAACATGGATTTGGGAATGCAAGAGGAGGGATGGGTTGTAACTCAACTGATTTGACATTTTTTTGTGGTGGTGGAGGAGGTGAAACCTCTTGTTTCTTTGGAGTGGGAGGTATTTCATTTAGCTCTTGTGGAGGGGATGACTGTTTAGAAGGAAAAAGGAAAGAAGAATTGAGGTGTGGTGGAAGACTGAGAGGTGGAGACATGGGATCAACATTTGGGACAGCAGATGGAGAGTTTAAAATTTGCAAGTCCAAATGAGATGATGCTGCTTGAGTAATGGGAAGAGAAAAACCAGATGATGGTGTAGAACTTACCCATTGACAAGGTTGTTCAACACCGAATGTATAGGCCTCTATTTCTGCTGTCCATTGTGCAAGTTGGGGAAGCATCTTTATCATGAAGTCTAGCTTCTCCTGAGGGCTGAAGTTTCTAGGAAAAGGGCCTCCCCATAGACAAGGAGTCCTGTGAATCGATCCCGAAAGCTCTCATTTGAGCTGTTGCTCGGGATGCACCATCTTTTCCTCCATATTTTGGATCTTCTCCAACAGACCAGCATCTTGGATCTGATGGTCTTCACACCCTTGCTCTTGGAAATCTTCATAGCCAAACTGACTTTGGCATTGCTGCTCATATGTGTATGCATACTGATCTTGAATCTGCTCAAAATGCTGATTTGGAGGATTTGTAAAACATGTTGGAGGTGTGATATACTGCTGTTGTTGATGTGAATTCCATGATGGAAATGAAGTCATGATTGCACAACCTCATGGAATGGGAAAGAAGATGGAAGAGATGGAAGGAAGGATGGATGGAGGATGAATGAAAATGAATGGAAGGGAAGGTCTACAACTTCAGAGATAGGTTGTTGACCAGATGGAGTCGCCAGATGTGTTTGCAAGTGCTCCAAAGGCTGAAATCTTCACAGGAACACACCAACCTGCAAAAGATGAAGTGGAAGACCTCTAAGGTCCCACCGGGCGTGCCAAAACTGTTGATGCAAAATCACAGCACCCCTAGATGTAGATCAGGCTTCTAGGTTGATCACTCAGGCATCCAGTGTGATTGCACAACATTGAATCCTTTCTCTAGGTGTGGGACCTGTAAAATGAGAAAGGAATCTCAAGAGAAGGTTGGTTCTGCTCCTAAAATACCGCCAAAAGATATTCCCAGTGTAGGCAAGCTAATCTAATCCTAATCTAACCATGCGAAGGAGACAGAGAGAGAGAGAGAAGGGAAAAACAACAAAAGCCTACACTAAAACGGTGATACACCAGAGAAGGAGAATGTTGAACCTCTATCAAAACTGCCATGGGACAAAGAGAGGTGAGCAATGGGAAGGATGGACAGATGCATCACAGGCCCAAGGATAGATTTCACACAGAAAATGTCCCAAAACTCCATGAACATAGCTCCAGACCTGCAATGAACATTCAAACATGCACAAATACCTGCAATGAAGAGAGGCAAGAGGAAAACAAGCGAAGAACGAGCAAGGATGGATAGATGCATCACAAAACACATTTTTGTTGCTCCAGAAGTTTGCACAGAACATCATTTCATTAGTAAAAGGAAAAAATGCCATTACAGAGCAGGGAGGAGGTTCGAGCTCCATTTTCAACCCTAGAGAAGAAAAGAAGGGAGGGCAGAGCAGAAAAGATGAACAACTTGTTATGTCCCCCTTTTGAAAGAAGCCCCTCTGTACAATATATAGGAAGAAAGAGAGAGGGAAGAGAGGAAATTCAAAACTACCACAACCACTTCTAGGTCGCATTTTAAATCATCTCATTATGGTAGAAGCGGTGGATCCTGGCAAAACGGCGGGCTGTCTGCTGCATTAAAGCTGGTTGTTGAAGCGTCACTTCTGGCATTACCATGCGTCAGAGCCATTTCTTAACTTTCTCTCTCCAGACTACACCAAAATGGAAGATTGATCCCAGAATCATGTAGAGAATTTCAACAGATTTCCGTTGATAGAAAGAACGTGCAAATCTGAGCTCTGGATCAAAAGATATGATGATCTGAACATTTAGGGCATGGAACAGACCAAAACGGATTTTGAAATATTTTCCCACGCTTCGCCACCTAGACGACACGTGGCAAGCTCTGATTCACTGAATAATTCTCTCTCCTCCACCTTTCCATGGGCTTTCCTTTGAAATTTCCTTGTGGGCCCTAGCTGGGACACGTGGCACTATCCCATTGGTTCGGGCTGACCCTTCAAAACTCACGCTTTGACTTTTTTACCTTTTCCATTGTGACACGTGTCATGATTTAATTGGTCCGCGGGCCTTCCGGCTCTTTCGTGCCCACCTCATCTTTTCGTCCCGGATGCCCTTGTGCTGAAAATTCCCATTTCGGCCAAACCGGCCGGTTCGTGTCCATTCGTCCCGGATGTCCCAGTGCTTCGTGGGACAAATTCTTCGATTCACCCGATCCGGCCGATTCGCGTCCTTTTGTCCCACTTGTCCCACATTGTTTCGAACTGAAGTTCTCCATTTCGGCCGATCCGGGCGGTTCACGTCTTCAAGGCCCAAATGTCCCATTTGCTTAGCGGGCCGCCTGTTCTCATTTCGGCCGAACCGGCCGGTTCGCGTCCTTCGCGTACTCTTGTCCCGAACTGTCCCGCTCAGCAGTTAGTCATTTTTCTTCCTCTTTCGGCCGGATCGGCTTCTCGCGCCCGCCACGTACTTCTGTCCCAGATGTCCCTTTGCTTCACGGGCCGGCCTGGAGGATTTTCGGCCTATCGCGTCTTTTCTGTCCCACACGTCCCCTCATTGCAAGGACTAGGACATAGTCATTTTTATGATTTTTCTTGTTTCAATCTACTTGCCTGGAACTGCAAAACTCTGATGCATGTTATCGAAATTTACCCTGGGGGGTGAAATTTTGACAACAAATGAGGCATGCGAGTGGAAGATAGAGAAGTAGTGAGATGTTGTAGAGTGAATTGTGTTAAGGAGAGAGATGGCTCATGAAGGATTTGGAGGTCACATAGAAGATGTGGAGCTGGAGCATCAGAAATCCCACATTTGGGAAAGCATGACAGGGAACCCTCCTGCGCCTCATGTGGAAATGTGCCAGTAGAGACCACCTTTCTTGTGGGCACACATTTGAATCTACCTAGAAACCTATTCCTTGCACTTGGTTTTCCAAAGATCTAGTACGACAAATAATCAACAAGCTAATTTAGGAAGTCGAGAGAGCGGGAGTAAGTCATATAGTAAGTACATCAATGGTAGGAAAAAATCTTTGTTTATTTTTGGAGGTACCTTTTCAGGTGCATCATCCACACAAAATTTAAGTGCGTAGAACTTTGGACTCACTTCTGGGAGTGGTAACACTTTGCAGACTATAGGGGTGAAGTTCAAGAATCTTGTTGGGATACAGGAAGTACATCTTTGGTCCTCTCGGCTATAGGTAGTGGATAAGGAGGTATTGGTGGTTTTGGAGGAAGAGGAAACACGAGAAGATTTTGGATCGGGTGGGCAAGGTCTACACCAACCCCAAAATATTTATATAGAGATGTCTCTTAAATCTCTGCTAGAATATAGGGGCATATAAGATGTTGTTGAACATGTGTACATGTGTGAAATTTTGTGGCATGCAAAAAGAATCACAAATTATGAGCGCATGGAAAGTCATCTTACAACTACATTATAAGGGCATGCACATAGCTAGTATAGAAATTTTGACCCTGATGAGACTTGCATATGTTATGCAGCATTAAAATATGATTTCCTTAAAGAGTTTCACATCCCCGAGTTCGAGAAGAAGAATATAAGAGAGCTCAAGGATATTAAGAAAGAACTACCGAGAGTGTCATAGAGTTTGATGCCCATTTTAAAATGATTTTATCTAATATTTATTATGATATTTAGATAAGCGAGCATGCACAATGGTTCGTTGGAGGTTTGATTAGCCCTTTTAGATGGGGTCTGTCACATAAGAAATACACTAATCCACATGAAGCACTTGAAGTAGCTTTATGTGCCGAGGTCATCAAAAGTATAGACACGGGTCAGTCCATTTTTGGAAGCACAAATTGCAGCTATGGAAAAAAAATTAGAGAAACTATCGAAAAATTTGGCACATGAGACGTGCATGGGGATTTGATGTATAGATTATGAAGTGGAAAGTCACAAAAGGATAGTTTCCTTCAGTAGATCGGTGCATTCATTATTACAGGATTGTGAGATATGTCATTTGAACTATGATGTTAACCACTTCCCATTATTACAACGCACAATAAGGAAGAATGTCTCTTGGTACTCTAAAATTTTTAGGTCCAAACTCATGATAAAGAAGACTACCGGCTGATTGGTCGATATATGATGCTATAGATATTGTTGTATGACAGACAAGAGTATCAGATAACTCTAAAGGAAATAATGAGCATCAGGATCAGGATCACAATCAAGCACACTATGATCAAAATGAAGGGTGTTTTGAAGGACGTCATGGAAGAGGTTGAGGATAGCATGGTGGATTCGAGAGGATGATGCCATGGTGGTGGAAAAGTTGAGTTTCCCTGTGGAACATGTTATACTTGTGGATATCCTGACCACTACAGGTGTTAATGTCTTTAGAATATTTCATGTCGTTTATGTGGAAAGAATAATAGCTATGAGGAATTCTCAGACTTATATGAGCATCTTAGTAAACAACATAAACAAGAAAAAAGGAATAGGGATGGTTAGAATACAACATGTTTGTCGAAAATTAGTGGATTCCCAAGTTGGAACTGAAATATGAGGTATTGCCTTTTAAGATCAATACCTATGCTTTGAAGTGGCGCACACCAAAGAAGCATTGTAGTAGAATCCTACCATCACTAAAGAGGAGGTTATACATGTGCAATACATTGATCCTATCCATCAAAAGGAGGTTTATCAAGAAACCATGGGGTACTCATAAATCTTAAAGGTGAAATACAATGTTTAATGGAGCAATCACGGAAGATGGATCAAAATAAAGTAATAGATACTATACAAACTGATATGGATGACTTGAAAGAGGTGTGCAAGATGTTGCATCAAGAGAATAGCATTCTGTTATTAGGGAATTGGCTAAAGGGAAACACTCCATGCACATGTATTGAGGCTGGATGATAGATCCAAAGCATGCAAATCTCCCTTCTCATAGCTTAGACTATGACAAAGAAATCACTTTTAATGTTGTTTTCAATGGATGGATTTTGAGTAATATATTGATTGATACAGGCATGGAAGTCAATGTTCTTACTTTAGATGTATGGGTATAGATGGGGAGACCCCCATTACAACCATATTCAAATGTATTGTTCATGGCTAACCGAACTAAGGCCACTCCCATCAGATTTTTAAAATATGCATCCATTACCATACAGGGAGCCAAGTTCACTGGGGATTTTGAGTTTTTAGTGCTTGTAGATGCAGATATCTTTTCACCTCTAATTGGGCACCCTTGGTGCTATGCAAATAATTTTGATCTTCGGTTCAACAAGGGTTATATCAGTTTTGAAAATAAGGAGGAAGGAGTTATTATCCCTTTAATAGATGGAAAATTTATGCCCTATGTTGAGCCTTTGAGTGAGGAAGATCTGAATAGGATTTATGTAAGCACCATCTGGGACCTAGATGTGCTTCAGCCATCTAAAGAAGGAATCCTTTAGTAGGAAGATACATAGTATATTAGTGATACTACAAGTGTTGCTTGTGATAATTGGGCTCATAGTACTTATGATTTGGTAGGGCACAAAGTAAAGAGCACATTTATGTGGAATAGTAGACCTCATTGTATCAGGAGAATAAGTAACAACTCGGTACCTCGATACACTAGAGAAGGAGATCCTACGGTATTTTTGTGTGCCATGGAGGAATAGTGGATAGACCAGTTAGAGAGATGAAATATGCTAGCATATACCCTGCATGGGATAACAAGTGCACTGGTGGGTGGTTCACAAGGATAATCTTGTAGGATGGAATGAAATCAGGATTTCTCTTTCTACTAGGTTTCTTAGGAGCAATGCACCTACTCAAATCTGCACTTATCATGCTAATCAACCTTTTCGGCACCAAATTGAGCAAAGTGTGAGAGATTCTTAATAGAGGGGCGGAAGCTTTACCACCTTCACTCTGGGTGCAAAATTTTTAATTTACTTTACAAGGCTGCACACATGCTTGGTATGTATATGCGTAACTCCATAGAGAGACCGGAAATTGGCGGTATTTGATCCTAGGAATGATCGAGACATTTGACTATTTCTGTACTAAACCTCCGTAGAAGAGGCATTAAAGGTTATAAAGTGCTTAAATAGGGAGATAACACCAAGGTGGAAAACCTCATTTAGGATTTATTTGATGAAGAAGACTCGGGAGTGAGTTTTGCTAAAGAAAACAAGACATATGTCACACTACTTAAGTGCACTTTCCTTGAGAAGGAGAAAGGAAAGATTGACTACTTAGTGGATGATGAGGAAGTGGAAAATATGGATGTAGACCATTCAACAGTAGGCATGAGGATTTGAAAATGTAGATAAGACCACATGTGCCTATAATGAAACTATGAAAACAAAGAAAGTGAATATTGGATCGATGATCCGAGCCTAAGGAGGCCATAATTGGGAACTATTGGTCCGACTCAAGTGGCAAAAATCATTGAGTTACTACGAGATTATCAAGACTTATACCCTAGGGTATACCATGAACTCAAATGCATATATGAATCATTAGGAGAAATGAAGATAAATCTTCAAGAAGGTGTGTTCTCGGTCATGAAGCAACCCTATAGGATGAACCCCAACTTATGTGAAAAGATCAAAGAAGAAATTGACAAAATGTTGAATTCTGGAATCATCAAGCCCCTAGATGAGTCGAATGGGTTAGCCCAATGGTGTTCAAAGTATCAAGAAAGAGTGTTAGATTAGGATTTTTTTGGACTACGGGAGATGAATGTTGCATGTGGACTGATTCCATTCTTATGTCATTCAATGAGGAAATACTAGAAGGCATTAGGAAAAATATCTATTCATTTACATATGAATTCTCTAGGTATCATCAAGTTAGGATTACATAGGAGGATTAGGGAAAGACTAATTTTACTACGGAATGGGGCAATTTTTCCTATCTTTGTGATGCCTTTTGGTCGAAAAATGCACTGTTGTATTTTTGCATAGTTGTCCAAGCATTCAAATATATTATTCACAACTTATTATAGGTTTATTTAGATGAATGACCGCTATATGGACTTGTTAAGGATCATTGTGACAATTTACGCTTCTTGTTTGAAAGGTGTCGCTAGTTAAGAATCTCTTTACACATTAAGAAATGTATATTTGCTACACCATTTGGCACACTATTATGGAACATCATCTCTGTAAGGAAGGTTTGTTGGCTCATCCGATTAAGGTCACAGTCATTATCGGCCTATAAGAGCCTATGAGTCAAAGTGAGGTGCATGGATTCTTAGGTCACACTGGGTATTATAGAAAATTTATAAAGGGGTATGCTAAGGTTTCTGCACCCTTGGAAGAGTTACTAAAAGGAAAAGGGACGTTCTACTGGGGAGAACCACAACAACGCGCATTCGAGACATTAAAGGAGAAACTTACTACAATGCCTATTCTGCACTTTCCCTCATGGGACCAACCATTTCATGTACATGTGGATGCCTCTAGCATGACCATTGGCACAGTGTTGGCTCAGCCTAGAGAAGGTATTATAGATCATCCTATCTATTTTTCTAGTAGAAAGTTGACTCTGCAGAGTAGAATTATACAACTATAGAGTGTGAAGCTTTGTCAATGATCTATGTGCTACATAAATTTAGACAATACCTACTAGCAACACCATTTGTATTCTATATCGATCACATGGCATTGAATTATTTCGTAAACACACCTATTTTAGAGGGGGTGCATATCCCAATGGGTACACTTATTCCAAGAATTTTATTTCACAGTTGTGGTAAAACTTGGGAAAAATAATTTTGGACTAGACCATCTATCTAGAATTCATTCAGAAGAAGATGCGTAGGTAATTGAAGATACAATGCCTGATGCATAGTTATACAAGTTATAATGCATGCCTTGAATTAGAGGACATTGTTGTTTTTCTACGAACATGTATGGTGCGAGAAGGGAGGAACCCTTAAAAAAGAAACAACTTGCTATTTCGCACGTAACCGTTTATGTTGATTAACGGTGACCTATATAAGTTAGTCCAAGATGAAGTATTACACCGATGTGTACTTGAACATGAGTGCACAAATATCATGGAGGAGGCTCATGGTGGTATTACAGGTGGAAACTATGCAAGTGACGCCACAACACAAGATTCTACTTGCTAGATTATGGTGGGAGACCTTGTATAAATATTGTAACCTACATATTGCAAGGCTTGTGATAACTTTAAAATCCTTAGAAAACTAGGACAAAGAGATGAAATTCCTTTAATACCTATTAGTAGTGCAAAACCATTTGAGAAATGGGCTATACATTTTTTGGGTCCTATTTCATGAGCTGCGTGTAGGACTGGATTGCACTATATCATCACTTGTACATATTATATAACAAGGTGGGTAGATGAAACACCTATAAAGGATTCAGTACAACAAATACAACCAGGTTTCATGGGGAAAATATTATTACAAGGTATGGATGCCCATTGAGTTTTACCAATGAAAGGGGTACACATTTCCTAAATGAGACAACCAAATTCTATTGAATTAATTCATGATTACACACCATAAGAGTACACCATATCATCCTCAATAAAATGGGATTGCTTAAGGATTTCAATAAGATCTTTACCTGACATTGACAAAAATATGTTATGTTAGAAGAAAATATTGGGATGATAAATTTTTGTAGTATCTTGTGGGCATACTGAACAACATACAAACAATTAAAAAATGCCACACCCTTTCAATTGGTGTTTTTCATGAATTAATCCTTCCTATAGAATTCATGTTACCTTCTTTTGTGTATTACACATGCTAGAGGACTAGTGACAAAAATGATTAGAAGAATTATTTGAACAATTGATTAATTTGGATGAGTGATGAGAAATAACATGCTCGAGTCAAAAGCAAGAGAAATCTAGAAAACAAGCATGGCATGACATGAATATTAGGGACAAAAATCTTAAGATAGGAAAGATCGTTCTTCTTTATGATTCTACATTTCTATGCCATCTAGGAAAACTCAAAGTACATTTGTTAGGACCATATGTTATCACTTACATAATTGAAACAAGAGCTTATCGGTTGGAAACGCTTGATGGAATTCGGTTACATAGTTACTTCAAAGGGAGTAGGTGAAGCCCTACTATAAATAAGTATTCTTGGTATTTGTACTAAGGTAGTGTTGACATTTAGATTAGGTTTTCAATTATGTATTCCCTTAATGTATTAACTTCTTTGTCGGTATGCTTTTTAAATTTAGTTGGTGTTTTTGAAATAAATGTGTTTGCGTGCCAAAAGCTAATTACAATTTGTAGTATGTTTATGCATAGAGGATTCGCATACCATTTGTGTGGGGTGGGTATTGAAAAATGGGTACACATAAAGGAACAAATTGATACAGTGTTATTCAATTTTGGAGAGTTGGTGGACGAAGATTGCTTCTAAATAAGGACCATAGATGGAGATAAACAAAGGAACAATATAACATGAGGTAAGTAACGACCGTTAAGACTATCGGGAGAAGGCACGGTGATGAGGTACTCAGTGCATAGAAGCATGCTGAAGAGAAGTCTATAACAAGAAGGAAGGAAGGTGTGTTAAACGGTTATAGCTTATGTACGGAGATGTTGGACAAAAATGTGAAAAGGGTAAATTAATGAGGAATTTTGGTGGATTAAGGAGTAATAAATGCACTAAATTTTTCAAAAATATATATAAGGAAGGGATGGGAGCTCATATTTACCATTGTAAATCATAAAAATTTGAATGAGATAAGTGAAAATTGTATTGAGTGAATCATGTTAAGGTGTGAAGAGTGTAAAACTAGATGTGGAGAGATGTTTATGGGAAGGAGAAGCTTACGTCCAAATTGGTGAAGGGTTTTAGTGAAGCAGAGCATTACGAAAGAGCTAGGGTATGCAATTTCAACTAGGGAACCCAAATTTGAGATAGGGTTTCGACTTTATCATCACATAAGATAGAAGGAAAGCATTTACACACTACGAGAGGAAAGAAATTTGTGATTTACAGATGGAACCAAAGAAAACACCAGTCGTAGGAGCCAAATGGTAGAAGAAAGTGGAAGCAGAGGCTTAAATCACTCCCAAGAGAAATTTCTCAGAGATGCAATACCCAGAAGGCATGATAGTGGGACAAGAATGGGATTATCATGTCTAGAAGTGCAAGATAAGTGATTACAACTAGCACACATTAGGTAAAATGGAATTGGAGGTGTGGTTAAGTACGAAGACAAACAAGTGCACAATAGATAACATGCTAGTGTATGATTACACTAGAGAGAAGTTACTAAAGTAGATTGGAGTCTTCCTATTATATGAGCTCCCATATTTCAGAAAATATGAACCTTTGTACTAGTGGTTGATGAGAAGGGTACATGAAGACTTTTTTTTTTTTCCGGATGAAGGGTAAGGATTATAGCCACATTGATTTCAACTATAACAAGATTAAAGGGCATAAGATTGGATCTAGATAGTGACTTAATAGATAAAGCAACAATTTTGGAGATGCAGAAGGAGTTAGGGTATACCAAGGGTCTTTGTAGAATGGATATCAAAAATTGAAGTACCCAGTGGTACAGGAAACTGCACATCTAGTGACCAAATTGAATGATCAAGAGAGATGGTCATAAGTGAATACAATGTGGCTACACATTGCAAGGAGAATATCACAGGGAATAATTTACAACATATCAAAATACATTGTGGAAAATATCATCAAGGAAATGTGCATAGGTGAGAAAATCAGTTTCAGCACTATCCTATTGTCCCTTGTATTTATGGAGATCAGAGTGTTCGATGGGCCAAAGAACAAGATTTGGGAGTACCCCATGCAAAATAAGTCCCTTGTGGAAATGTTTGACAAGTACTTGTGTGAAGGGTCGATAAGTGGACCACTTAAATAGAGGGCATAAATATGTTATGATCAGCTCCATGTGACATTTGAAGAGGAGTGGCGCATCCCTAAGGATTTACCTTTGGTGGTGGGAAAGGAAGTTCATTTTGCGGTGTATCAACACTTCGCATCATGTGATTTGTAATGAAGGATGGGACTTGGAGCCCCTAGTGTAAAATATCGTATGCCTTCATAGCGCGCTACTTCAGGAATTAATCCATCATTTTACCGATGATGTGCGCCGCTTGAATTTTGTTATAGACAAGGTAGACTATGACTACCACACGCTTTGTAGAAGACGTATGTATATCTAGGTCAGACTACCTATATTAAGAGGCTAATTTCAAACATGATAAGCATGAAGCCTATGATTTTGGTGATTAGAGACAATGGAGCCACACTGGTATACCTTCAACTTAAGCCTAAGTTGGAGGGTAATAAATATGTGGAGAATGAGTTCACTCTCCTAGGGTCGCCTAAGAGTAAGTGTACAAAGTGTAGAATGTACCAACTTCGAATCCCACTAAACCTATAGAGGTAGATGATGAGGAGGAAGAGTGAAGATAGTGGCAGCTTGGTATAAAGAGAACGGAGGAAACCCATAAACAGGGTAGAAGATGAGCACACAAGTACTCCACCCTAGGCATAAGACAAAGGAGATGAAGAATTGGGAGTAGGAGTAGACCACCGAGGAACACCACTTAAAGAGGGTGTTCATAAAAAAATAACTCATGGTGCTACTCCACACAATCGGTGTGAATATGACCAATACTTTCTCCATGTAGAAGGAGACAACTAAAAAGAGAAGGAGAAAATTGAAGCTGAACGACAAGGTGGAGGAGTCTGAAGACAGTGCATCTGGATTTCCTATACAACCAAAGGATGTCGAAGAGCCCAAATACAAAGAAATGAAGGTTGAATAATAAGGGGTACAAAATCCATGATAAAAAGCAAGAGACCATCCATGACATAGAGGGTCCAACAACAAACCTTGACACTCAAGTTCCCAATGGGCCAAGATCAAGGAGGGAAAGTGGAGAGTACATTGTGCCAGTCATGGGTTATGAAGAGGACAAAAGTGAAAATTTTTGTGCACGATTTCAGAATACAGTGGGCCTTAATGACTTATATGGATGGGAGTTTATGGACCCTGACATGGAAACCACCCACGTGAGGAAACAATTGTCATGGTCCATGAAAACTCATATGGACGAGCCTAATTTTGATGTGTGTGAAGAGTCTTTTCATCAAGGAGAATGAGGAAGGCACGCAAAATAGAAACATAACCATCAAGCCAATTGTTATGACTGATGAACATGTGAGTAATTCATTAGTGAAGATATCTACAAAGGTGGTGCACAAGAATGTAGATAAAGCTTCCACTATCAAAGTGCTAAGAGAAGAGATCAATGCCAATGATACATAAATAGTACATTTGAAAGCTAATCAGCATGGAAGAGGAGATCGAGGATCATGTCCTATAAGCAAGACTACACGTAGAGCCCAAGGTACCCAAAAATTTCCCTTCGGTTATGCAATATATGTGTACCTTATTTTATCGGTGTTTGAGGATGGACCAATTTGGATGATAGCAACAAAGGATCCCGAGTAGGAAGTAGAGAGGGAAAAGTATTTAGTAGTACAAAAGATTTAATCATATGAGGAATTTCTTCAAACTTTGTAGGAGGAGATGAAGAAAGTGGACCGGACATTGAACATATGTATAGTTCCACGAGAAATTAATAAGAATCGGGATAATAGTAGAAAATAATGAAGTCATAAAGGCAATTAAAGATGAGACATTGGGATGCATGGAAAGATTGGTGCTAGTCAAGAAAAAGCGCAAGGCCCTTGCAGCAACACAGGACCCCAGAAGGAAACTTTTGATGAGATTAGAAAACATATAGTGTTGAATATGGATCTATTAGAAGGAATAATGTCTACTATGTCCAACATTACTCTAGTGTTACAAAACAAGAAGGGATAAATTTCCCAAGATGAGTTGGAGTCTATTACAACAAACATTCCAGATAAAATAGAAGCCGTGTTAACCGAATGGAATACTTTGGAAGTGGAAATAAAAGAAGAATATCCAGAATTAATTATTTCAGTTGTGATAGAGGATGTTAAAGGGTGAGAGTTAATGCTTTTTACAAAAATTATTTCATTTCTTTCCATTTTTTATTCTTCATTATTAGAAGAGTGGCCATTTCGGGGTGGAAATGCGGTTTCATTTGGGGTTATGTTGTGCGGACAAGAATACGATACAATGGAGAGGGCGTATAGAATATTCATGTGTATGAGTAAAGTGCATTCAAAGGTGTGGAAGGATAGGAAAGGAAACATGCACAAAAGACAAGGGTAGATTCAGGACAAATATTTTCACATGTATGATCTATTTTTAGAGATAACGTCTGAGAGCACACAAACTGGATAAATACTTGTGCTATATGCATAGGATATTTTGGGAAGAGAATCTACTAAGTGCTTTACATGGGTTCGAGCTAATAATAGAGTTGCTACTACCAGTTAACCAGAAGATATTTATTATTAGCGCACTTGCATGTGTGCCTATTATTGTAAAGGCACATGGCTATTTTCAGCATGCAACCTATTTTGGGAATTATGCAATAGGTCAAGGGAAATTCCCCACCTATAAATATGTAGTGATCTACGTAGTATAAGAGGACTATGTAAGGAATGGATATGAATAATATGAGGTTATGATGTGAGATCGATGCATGTATGAATTTATGGTATTACCTATTGTAATAAGATTATGTGTATTTTTTTTTAATATAATGGAGTGTATTTGCTGAATCAAGGTGATAATAATGAGTATAACTGGTTCTTGCATGATTGAATTTATTAAGGTTATTATTTAAATCTATTAATATTTAGATCTAGATCTAGAAGATGCTCTATATAATGTTATATTAATTATGAATCTGAGTGCATTAAGTCTTCATCAAGCTAACATCCTACGAAGCAACCCTAAAGAGGGGCCTAGTACCTTTTCACGCTCGAGTGATCACTCGGTCTAGGTTGAGTGATGTACCAAAGTGCACACCTGGGTTATTACTAGTAAATTCTAGGCTACATCAGTTGATAATGTTTTAATATACCCAAATCAAAGTGTTAGCCACAGGACCTTTATTTCTCATATTTACTTTCATTAATTTTTTAAAAACAATGGATTGACAACCATCTAGGAAGTATAAAACTTCTGGAACTAGCAATCACTAGGCAATCCATTGTAATTTTCTATTTAATATCATTTGGTGGTCTTGCTTTGTATCTATAGGTAGTCCTTCCTAGACAAAAAGGAGTTCTCCATGATCATCTTGGATAAATTTAGTAACGTGTGCATTCAACCTTCAACCAACATATTACAGGTATTCATCCTTGACCTTTTACCTTATCTGTTTTATCACACGATTAATTGGTGAAACAATTTGACCATGGGTAGGTATGTGTTTATGTTATTTTAATTGCCTTGTGGTTATGTTATTTATTTTATCATGGATGTTTTTATCTTAACTGAAGTACTAATTTACCATTTTAACCCTATGTTCTATGTTTTTAATGTACCCCTTATTGACTATGTAATTTTTTAGTTTGAGCAATGTGTATGTGGTGACTTTTATTTTGTGCTAATGTTCCCCATATGGTTCTTATGTTTAATTTTTGTTTTGGTTTAATTATGTTAATTTGTATGGGTTAATGTTAATGTGATGGTCTATATTTGGGAGGACAAATATTCCTTGGAATATACTTTATTTCTTTCACCTCCTTTATTTGAATTTTAAATTTGGCATTGGTATGTGTGTCATTTCTAAACCCAATCTCGGATTTGGGCTTTGAGCCCAATTTTGAGAGCTTGTGGGACAAGTTTTACTTGTCCCACACTCTTTAGAATTCCCTCCTAACCTAACCTATGACCCAAGGGGTCAATTTAGGCCTTTAATCATGAAAATTGAGAGGAAAGAGGAAATTATTGCCCTCACTTTTGATCCTCTAAATTTAACTTTGAAATGTGCAAAAGTGAACTTGTGTGCAAATTTGGTGAAGGTATCTCCTCACCTACCTCTTTATGATGCTTTGGTTTGTGTGGGGAATGGGTGATGTGGATTTGAGGGAGATGAAGTGGCATCCTACATGGAGCCACATCACCTCTCCCTCCTTCTTGTCTATTTATTTTTATCCCTTTGATGGTTTTGGGTTACTCACTTAGTTACTCATGTTTGGTTACTTAGTTTTCTTGCTTCCTATTTTGTCTTGAGATTAGGGAGAGGAATTTCCTTGGATATTTTCTTGGGATTATAAATAATTTCTTGGAATTTCTTGAGGAGAAAGTGCCACATTATGGCAAGGTATGGTTTCATTCCTTGTTGTTTTCTTGTTTTAATTGCGTATGAAATGGTGAATTATATGTATGCTTGTGTGTGTTATGGGCTTTGGTAGTTTTTCCTTAAGAAAGGTGTGGGGAGTGGGAATATGGAACCATTGGGGAGATAAAAGGGAGTTTTGTGAGGTTTTTTTGAGGAGGGAGTGTGGGTAAGGTGTTCCACCTATGGGGAGAGAAAAGGTTTAAAATTGTTGCATTTTGCATATTTGCATCATGGAGAGATAAGGGATTATGAGTGTGTTTTGTGATGTGCACTTTGGAGGTTCTTGGGTGGACCCTTAACCCACATGGGAGGTATAAGGAGGTGGTCTCCATTATTCCCTCTCCTTTAGCTATAAATTGTGCCTTTTTGATGAATTAAAGTTGCAGGTTTTAAATGTTGTTCATGTGTTGAAGTAAATTGCTTGTATGTGAATGTGTAAATGTGGAAGCCTTTGTTCTTATCTCGGCATGGTTGTGAATGTGTTGCATTGTTTTATGGTTGGATTTTGGGGGCCAATGATGGGGTTATATTCACCAATTCATTGGAATTTGGTTGGGAGGAGAGTATTTCCTTGCTCTCTCCCTTGTTTGTGTGTGTTGGAGATGAAGAGGAGAAATTTTGATCTATTTTTGGGAAAATTTGACCATGTTGTCTCCATCTTTTTTTCGAGGGCTTGTATTAAACTTGTATTTTAACTATTGTAAACTCCTGGTTGTATTTGAAGTCAACATTGAGAGGACTTTAGTGTTTTATTAATTGTGATATATCCTTGCTATAAAACTTGCATTATTTGCATTGGAACAAACATTAATTCCTACATTCTTTGCATTGAAAACAATGTGTTGATGTAAAATCACAAGACCCTGGATGCAGATCGGGCTTCTAGGTTGATCACTCAGGCATCCAAAGTGTGATTGCACAACATTGAATCCTTTCTCAGTGTGGGACCTGTAAAATGAGAAAGGAATCTCCGAGAGAAGGCGGTTCTGCTCTAAACTACCCGCCACAAGCTATTCCGGTGCAAGCAAGCTAATCTAATCCTAATCTAACCATGCCAAGGAGACGAGAGAGAGAGAGAGAGAAGGGAAAAATAGCAAAATCCTACACTAAAACGGTGATACACCGAGAGAAGGAGAATGTTGGACATCTATCAAAACCCTGCCATGGGACAAAGAGAAGTGAGCAATGGGAAGGATGGACGAGATGCATCACGAGCCCAAGGATAGATTTCACACGAGAAAATGTCCCAAAACTCCATGAACATAGCTCCAAACCTGCAATGAATATTCAAACATGCACAAATACTGCAATGAAGAGAGGGAAGAAGAGAACAAACAAAAACGAGCAAGGATGGACGGATGCATCACAAAACACGTTTTTTGTTGCTCTAGAAGTTTGCTGAGAACATCATTCCATTAGTAAAAGGAAAAAACACCATTACAGGGTAGGGAGGAGGTTTGAGCTCCATTTTTAACCCTAGAGAAGAAAAGAAAGGAGGCAGAGCCGAAAAGATGAACAACTTGTTATGTCCCCATAAAATGAGCCAAATCGGCTTTATACAATGCATGGGTCAAGCCAGAGACAGAGAAAACATAGGAAAACATGTAAGTTGCCCAACCATTGACCAAAATGTATTCTTCATTAAAATCGGTGGTTGAGACATCACTTCGGCCATATCGAAGAAGAATGCGACCTATGTGCATTAAACCTGGTTGTTGAAAACGCGCCGCGGCCATTACCACACGTCGAGCCATTTCTCAATTTTCTCTCTCCAGAATGCACTAAAATTCGATATTGATCCTAGAATCATGTAGATAATTTCATAAGCTTTCCGTTGATATAAATAACGTGCAAATCCGAGCTCTGGATCGAAAGTTATGGAGGTCTGAAGTTTTAGGGCACAAAACAGGCGAAAACATGTTTTGAAATCTTTCCCGCCTCGCCACTGGATGACACGTGGCATGCATTGATTCACCGAATAATTCTCTCTCCTCCACCTTTCGGCGGGTTTTCTTTTGAAATTTCCTTGTGGGCCCCTTAAACTTGGACACGTGGCGCTATTTCATTGGTTGGTCGATGCTCGAAACTTTGCCCTTTGACTTTTGGACTCTTTACCCTGCGACACGTGTCGTGATCTCGGCGGTTGGTTCTCGGCCCTTTCGGCTCCTTCGGCCCTTCGCGTCCTTCATGTCTTTATGTCCCGGATTGTCCCAAATCGCTTGGGGCAAAAACTTTCGATCCGCCCGAAATGGGCTTCCTCGTCCCTCATTTGGCCAATGACACGTGGCGTTGTTTGATTGGCTTTCGGCTCCTTTGGCGATCCGCGCCCGCGCGCCCCTTCGCCGTCTGGATGTCCCAAGCGAACTTTCTCTATTTCGGGTGGAACGGCGGTTGAGCGTCATCACGGCCCAAATGTCCCAATTGCTTCCGAATCTGTTCTCATTTCAACCGATCCGGCGATTCGTGTACTTCACGTACTCTTGTCTGAATCGTCCTGCTTTCGGCAGATTAGTCATTTTCTTCCTCTTTCAGCCAGATCGGCTTCGCTCGCGCGCTGCGCGTACTTGCCCCTGAGATGTCCCTTTGCTTCACAAGTCACCTAGAGGCTTTTCGGCCAATCCACATCTTTTGCCCCACACGTCCCTACTTTATTGCAAGGACTAGGACTTAGTCATTTTTATGATTTTTCTGGCTCAATCTACATGCTTGGAACTACAAAACTCGATGCATGTTATCGAAATTTACCCCGGGGTGAAATTTTGACAATGATTTGGTGACTCGGTGGGGTCATCACTGCTAGATGAATGATCGTAGCTGAAGCAATCCATTGGGCATGGAGTCATAAGCAAGCTCGAAAACTGATCGAACTTTGAAAACTTCCTCCGAGCCACTTGAAACCCACCGGACATGGAGTTGTTCTTACCAAATGCCACTGGAACAAAGCGTGGCAACAAAGAAACCAACACAACAAAAACTATATACGTAACTGAAAATCATACATGCTCCAAAATGAAACATGCGAGTGTGCACAAGCACTTCTTCGCTGAAAGCAAACCTACCTACTCTACTCTAATGGAAGCAAAAGCAAGGTAAACAAACCTGTGATTGGTTGTGCAAAATAGCTTCCTTTCTTCAAAATTGGCATCCATGCAATTGATTTGGCATCGATCATGGCTGTTTGGATGGATGGAAAATCAACAAGAAGTTGGTCTTCTATCCAAATCATCAATGTATCAATCGAAAAAAATCCAATACCTCTTTTAGTTGTTACGCATTTGGATTGAAAAGGTATGGCAGTTGATCCTTGGTACTTTGTAGCTCGTCCTCATGCTCGAAGCAAGCATGACCGGTTGTGGCTTCTCCTTTGGCTCCAATGAAGCCAAATACACGATTAGGCAAGGTATGGTCCTTTGAGTATACCCACTGCTTGTGATTTTCTACTCCAAGAATGGAGTTCTCTTGTAGACCCACCTGAATGGATGATGTGGAAGAAATGGTGAAATCCTTCTGTCCTTTCTCTTCCTCTAATGGAGAACAGGAAGATTAGAATCTTCCAATTTTGACTCCAAAGAGCTGCTTTATAAGATGCGGGCTGTTGCAAATGAAATCTCTCCTTCATGATAGCAGGCTCTAGTGTTTGGAATGTGGATGATGAAAGAAAGAATGGTGAAAACTCAACCGGCTCTTTTCCATCAAAACAGTCCTCCAAATCTAACAGGTAAATTGCCTCATTGCTGTCCCGTTGTTCGTGTTCAACTTCCTCCATGGTGTCCTCTTGATCTATAACTTGACCACCATCATTTCCTTCACTCTCAATATTGAGTTTGAGAGATCAAACTCCTCTTCAAAGATCTTGGAACTTGAGAGAGGTGAAGTAGAAAGAAGAACCGAAGGTTCTCCTATAGCCTGCTTTGTGCTCAGAGCTCTTGGATCTGCACTTTTCTCCTCCACAACTGGGATGTGCTCCTCTTCTTTTGGATTTGGAGAAGCTTTTCTTTCCTCCAATGTTTGAAAACAATCTTGCTCTTGATTGAAATCTTCCTCCAGCATGAAGTTTGTCAAGTCAAACTCTTCGATCTGCTGCTCTAGAGGGCAAGTTGGGACTGCAAGATCTTCTTCAAAGCTTTCTTCCTCCATGGCTGATTGTGCAAATTGAATTGGATCAGCACCACGTTACGAGAAAACTGATTGCTGATCTCGCTTCTTCCTTTTTCTCTTCTTCTCGCTGCAACAAATTCAGTCATGACCACCATTTGTTCAACCTTAGCCTCTTCTTCGTAGGCTTAACCATCAAGGGATCTTTGTCATCCCAAACTTAATGCGGACCAAACCTTCAAGTAAATCTCATTTCTTTTATGTTGGGCTCCTCTTCTTGCTGTCCTTGATGACTGATTTTTTCAATTTCTTCTTCCCCACATGAAATTGGGAATGCAAGAGGAGGAATGGGTTGAAACTCAACCGATTTTACATTTTTTTGTGGTGGTGGAGGCAGTGAAACCTCTTGTTTCTTTGGAGGAGGGGGTATTTCTGTTAGCTCTTGTGGAGGGGATGACTATTTGGAAGGGAAAAGGAAAGAAGAATTGAGATGAGATGGAAGACTGAGAGGTGGAGACATGGATTCAACATTTGGGACAGCAGATGGAGGTTTTGAAACTTGACACTTTGCTGAAATGATACAGATTGGGAAAGAGGAAAAGAAAAGGTATGAGATGATGTGCTTACCCATTGACGAGGTTAGGTTTGAATACTTCTCTCATACACCTCTATTCCTTCTATCCACTTTGCAAGTAAAGGGCGTTGCAATCATGAAGTCAAGTTTCTCCCGAGGGCTGTAATGCCTTGGAAAAGGTCCCACCCATGGACAAGGTGCTCTGTAACCGATTCCAAATGCTTTCATCTGTGCTTGAGCCCTGGACTGCACCATCCCCACCTCCATATTTTGGATTTTCTCTAACAGACCAGCATCTTGGATCTGATGGTCTTCACTATATGCATACTCTTGCTCTTGGAAAGCTCCATAGCCAAACTAAATTTGGCACAGCTGCTCATATGGGTATGCATACTGATCTTGAATCTGCTCAAAATGCTGATTTGGAGGATTTGTAAAACATGTTGGAGGTGGAATATACTGCTGTTGTTGATGTGAATTCCATGATGGAAATGAAGTCATGATTGCACAACTTCATGGAATGGGAAAGAATGAAAGAGATGGAAAGAAAGATGGATGAAAATGGATGGAAAGCAGTCTGCAAGCTCGAGAGAAATGGGTTGTTGATCAGATGGAGTCGCCAGATGTGTTTGCAAGTGCCTCCAAAGGCTGAAATCTTCACAGGAACACACCAACCTGCAAAAGATGAAGTGGAAGACCTCTAAGGTCCCACCGGGCATGCCAAAACTGTTGATGCAAAATCACAGCACCCCTGGATGCAGATCAGGCTTCTAGGTTGATCACTCAGGCATCCAGTGTGATTGCACAACATTGAATCCTTTCTCCAGGTGTGGGACCTATAAAATGAGAAAGGAATCTCCAGAGAAGGCTGGTTCCTGCTCCTAAACTACCTGCCACAAGCTATTCCAGTGCAGGCAAGCTAATCTAATCCTAATCTAACCATGCCAAGGAGACAGAGAGAGAGAGAGAGAAGGGAAAAACAGCAAAAGCCTACACTAAAACGGTGATACACCAGAGAAGGAGAATGTTGGACATCTATCAAAACTGCCATGGGACAAAGAGAGGTGAGCAATGGGAAGGATGGACAGATGCATCACAGGCCCAAGGATAGATTTCACACAGAAAATGTCCCAAAACTCCATGAACACAGCTCCAAACCTGCAATGAACATTCAAACATGCACAAATACCTGCAATGAAGAGAGGCAAGAAGAGAACAAGCAAAAACGAGCAAGGATGGACAGATGCATCACAAAACACATTTTTGTTGCTCAGAAGTTTACCATGAGAACATCATTCCATTAGTAAAAGGCAAAAATGCCATTACGGGGTAGGGAGGAGGTTCGAGCTTCATTTTTAACCCTAGAGAAGAAAAGAAAGGAGGGCGAGCCGAAAAGATGAACAACTTGTTATGTCCCCATAAAATGAGCCAAATCTGGCTTTATACAATGCATGGGTCGAGCCCAGGAGACAGAAAACATAGGAAAATGTGTAAGCTGCCCAACCATTGACCAAAACGCATTCTTCATTAAAATTGGTGGTTGAGACATCACTTGGCCATACTCAAGAAGAATGCGACCTATGTGCGTGCATAAAGCCTGGTTGTTGAAACGTCTCTTCTAGCCGTTACCACATGTCAGAGCTGTTTCTCAATTTTCTCTCTCCAGACTACACTAAAATTCAAGATTGATCCCAGAATCATGTAGAGAATTTCATAAGCTTTCCATTGATATAAAGAACGTGCAAATCCGAACTGGATCGAAAGTTATGGAGGTCGAAGTTTTAGGGCACAAAGCAGTGAAAACGTGTTTTGAAATCTTTCCCGCGCTCTGCCACCTGGATGACACGTGGCACGCATTGATTCGCTGAATAATTCTCTCTCCTCCACCTTTTGGCAGGCTTTCTTTTGAAATTTCCTTGTGGGCCCCTTAAACTTGGACACGTGGCGCTATTTCATTGGTTGGTCGTGCTCAAACTTCGCCCTTTGACTTTTGGACTCTTTCCCCTGCGACACATGTCGTGATCTGGTTGGTTCTCGGCCCTTTCGGCTCCTTCGGCCCTTCGCGTCCTTCACATCTTTATGTCCCGGATGTCCCAAACTGCTTGGGCCAAAAACTTCCGATCCGCCCGAAATGGGCTTCCTCGTCCCTCATTTGGCCGATGACACGTGGCGTTGTTTGATTGGCTTTCGGCTCCTTCGGCGATCCGCGTCCCGCGCGTCCCTTCATCCCGGATGTCCCAGTACGAACTTTCTCTATTTCGGGTGAACCGGCCGGTTCGCGTCATCACGGCCCAAATGTCCCAATTGCTTCCGGACTGTTTGTTCTCATTTCGGCCGATCTGGCCGGTTCGCGTACTTCGCGTACTCTTGTCCCGAACTGTCCCGCTCAGCAGTTAGTCATTTTCTTCCTCTTTCGGCCGGATCGGCTTCTCGCGCCCGCCGCGTACTTCTGTCCCAGATGTCCCTTTGCTTCACGGGCCGCCTGGAGGCTTTTCGGCCGATCCGCGTCTTTCTGTCCCACACGTCCCTACTGTTGCAAGGACTAGGACTTAGTCATTTTTTATGATTTTTCCTGGCTCAATCTACATGCTTGGAACTGCAAAACTCTGATGCATGTTATCAAAATTTACCCTGGGGTGAAATTTTGACAACACAATGTACACTATTATTATTGTACTTTCGTATATCTTTGAAGTCTTAAATAATTGGGAAAAATGTTGTAAAAATATTACTTTATTGTAATGTCTACATTATTGCAAAATCTATAATTTTTGTACTTATTGAATTAAAAGGATTGTTTCTACTATATGTCATTGTAAAATATGCCTTACTAAGCAAGTTTGAAATTACTTTGAACTTTGTAAAATATTAAAACTTATAGTCTATACTAAGTTACAAAATCCTATAAATTATCGAAGGAAAATATCTACAGTTATCTGCAAAATGACATGGATTTCATTTGTAATTATTTTCTAAGTTTCAAGGGATTTATTTATACTTCTTGTATTCTTCCTTAGACAATTAAATTAGTTATTGTATGTATAAAATGTTTGATAATTCTTCTTGTATATATTTTCACATCTTGTATTCTTCCCTATAAATAAATCAGTTTATTGTATGTATAAACTTGATGTTAAATCTCAATATATACATATAGTAGATACATACATACATATATATATATATATATATATATATATATATATATATATATATATATATATATATATATAGATATATATATATATATATATATATATACATATATATATATATATATATATATATATATATATATATATATATATATGTATATATGTATGTATATATGTGTGTGTGTGTACTATATGTATACATGCATATAATACATATATATATATATGTATGTATGTATGTGTACTATATGTATGTGTGTGTGTATATATATATATATATATATATATATATATATATATTGTATATTTTGAAACATACATATATGTACATATAGTATATATAAATATTATAGAAAAATAAAAATAAAATAAAAACATAATATTGAAATAGGAAATCGATTTATACTTTGTTTTATGAAGAGATTTTTATTTTTTTAATAGTGAATCTAGGGGTGGGCGGCCTAGAAAACCCACCCTACTCTTAGTAAATGGAAGTGGTTCGGCCAAGCCACCCTCCCCAATAGCCGTGAATAGGGGTGGGTGGCATGGATGACCCACCTCAAACCTGCAACAAAATCATTATGGCACGGCCACTGGTAAATCAATGTGCCAGCCCTACAATGGACTTAATACCCTAGAAAAATGTACAACAAAATTATATTTTAAATATTACATAAATATTAGTACACATACACACACACACATATATATGTATGTATGTATGTATATATATATATGTGTGTGTGTGTGTTTGTATATATATATATATATGTATATATGTGTATATATATATATATGTATGTATATATATATGTATGTATATTTATATGTATGTGTGTGTGTCATATATATATATATATATATATATATATATATATATATATATATATATATATGTGTGTATTTTGAAGCATACATATATGTACATATAGTATATAAATATTATAGAAAAATAAAAAAATAAAAACATAATATTGAAATAGGAAATCAATTTATCCTTTGTTTTATCGAAGAGATTTTTTTAAAAATTAAAAATGTGAATTTGGGGTGGGCGTCTTTGCCAACCCACACCACTCTTTGTAAATGGGGTGGGTTGGCCAAGCCCCCAACCCAATACCCATGAATGGAGGTGGGTGGCGTGGATGACCAACCCCAAACCTACAACAAAATCATTATTGCACAGTCGCCTAGTAAATCAATGCGCTAGCCCTACGGTGGACTTAATACCCTAGAAAAATGCACAAAAAGTTATATTTTAATTATTACATAAATATACATGGATATATTACATTTATGGGTATATATAACCATATATATCTATATTTTATCTACTTCTAGTTTTACATCGGGAATATATGCTTTCAATCGGGGTAGAAGAAATACATAGTTAAAATACAATTGCAGATCTATTAAACTATGGGAAAAATTATAGAAAAGGAAGAGAATAGAAAAATGGGAGAGAAAAACCTCCCAATCCAATCCCGATCCACCATAGCCAACATAGTTTCAAACCAAATCCTCTTTCCTTCATTCCTATCTTCCTATAACTTGACCTACGCAAATGGAGGCACAACTAGCGTAAGAAAAAAAGATAAAGATCCCATAAGGATAGTTAGTGAAAAAAAGAATACCTAAGATCTAAGGGTGAAGAATAAATCCATCATACAATTAGGATTTAATCCTAATCCCTTTATGAGATGGGTGAGTAAACTTTAATAAATTTTGTGAAAATTAAAACTAATATATTCCTAAGATGTTGTTGTTGGAGTGTAGAAAATTAAAAAGGTAAGAAACTTTTTATTAAAGCCTTTTATTTAAAATATGTTCATGGGATGTTTATTTTATTAAATGGAAAATAAAAGGTTTGAGGGTAAGTGTAGAGGGGTGATTTAATTAAAGGGGTTAGAACTTTTATGTATCTTTAGGGAATTTTACTAAGGGTGACTTAGGAAATATTGTAAGTTATTCCAGATGAACCTTGTAGGTGAAATTTAATTAGTTAAGGTTTGAGAATAATTTAAATAAGATTGATTTAAAATTATTATTAAGTTAAGTGGGTGATTAAATGAAATTAATTAAAGATTAATTAATTTATTAAATAAAATTAATTTGGGATTAATTAATGCAATGGGTTAGTTAACGGAATAATAATGCCGATTAAATAAATGTAATTATTTAGAAAGGAAATGGATTTAATAAATAGCTTAATATAACCGTAATTAGTGTGACTAAGACTTAATCAACGTCTTTGGATTAATGTTAAAAAAAAATTTGTCATATTTTTCTAGTCGAGTGTGGTCGTTTCGGCATGGGTTGACGTGGCATTTTTTTGGGCGTCACACTTTGGTATGAGCCATGGTTGCAAGACTTGGACCCTAGGAAAACATGGGAACACAACCACCATTTAGCGAAACCTAAACCTAGTACACTTTAACCTCTAGAAATTAGAATAGTAATAAAAACAATAATATTTGTTTGAATTGTTGTATTCTCCTAAGTGGGCATCTTGTCGATCCTGGTTATTGGGA
This sequence comes from Taxus wallichiana var. yunnanensis, assembly GCA_018340775.1. Classification (NCBI taxonomy): domain Eukaryota; kingdom Viridiplantae; phylum Streptophyta; class Pinopsida; order Cupressales; family Taxaceae; genus Taxus; species Taxus wallichiana. Next base: position 922,738,976 of record CM031237.1, read on the forward strand.
GATGTTAATTATGTTTGATATTCTTATGAGCTTTAAAAGAGTTAGAATTTTTTTCCTTGTGAATAATGTTGGTTAATGGGTTCCTAGCTCTTGGTTATGGTCATGTGGTGGTTTGACCCGATAGAGACCCTCCCTTATCTAGATTTTTATTGTGTTTGGTGTAACTTTTGGGAATTAGTGCTAGAAGTAATGTTTAGGGGATCCATAGATTGATTAGCTACTTTGAACTCCCATTTTTATTCGGTGGTTAGGCAAGTTGGGTATGGTTTTTTGGTGGTTGCATACTTGGGTGATGTTTTTCACCTTGAGGAGTTAATCCCCATATGGGAGAGTAGATATATTGACATGATGTCATTTAAGTTCTAGTTTTGTGTGTATATTATTAGTTGTAAGCTCTATGTAGGGTACCAATACTAATGGCCCACAAAGGGATGCAAAGTGATTGTGATGTGGATATGTCATGTATTTTATATTTATAATCTTAAAATATTTTATGGAGGACAAACATTTTATTTTAATGAATTTGAGAAGCTCTTCTTATTATTTTTTTGATTACAAGAATTTTTAGAATTAAAATATGGCTACTTGGCCATTTCTTTTGATTCTTTGAGATTTCTTATATCTTATCTCTATTTGGTGAATTAGATCTTGGTTACCTCGATGACCACTTGGCTAAATGTCATCAAGAATTTTATGTGGTTTACTTCTTGTGTGTTGATGAGATAGTTCTATTTTCTTGTATTATGTTCTCTCTTTTGTATGGGGTACACCCTAGGTGTCTTGATTGTTTTACTAGGTGCTTCAGGTCATGCATTTGGTTTGGAGTGACATGAATTTTTGTGTCTAGGTCCTTGGAGTGCCCTTTCTATACTCAACCTTTCATAGGAAGAGGGTTCTTTGTGTCGTATAGTACATGCTTAGCGATTACGAGCATGATTATGTTCCGTTACGTAGCACTAGTTAAATATGATTATACTTAAGCTCCTTCAAAAAAATTCTTAAATAAGTATAGTTGTTTTGATCTTAAGGACCCATAGATAGATAAACCCTTGTCTTAATCTCTTGAATTGTTTAGCTTTTACCACACTATAATCCATTAGTATTAAGTTATGTTTAGGTAGATATGGGTGCATTGGGCTCCTTTGGACTTTGTGCTTAGAGATTTTGGTTTTTAGGCGTTAATTTTTTCACCATGGTTGTGTTTATGTCATGCTTTTTCATCCGAGGCTATAACTCTTGACCATAGAGGCTATGTTTTGAGTAAATCATTTGACTTCCCTCTTGATATTTTGTTGTCCTCTTGGTGAGGAAGTGTGGTGTCTATGGGGTAAAACCCCTCCTTTTTATCTTTGTTGCTTTATTGAGGATATCTTGGTGGAGATATAAATTTTTGGGAACTCCCTCTCTTATCTTGTGAATCTAATTTGAATTAAAACCATTAACATTGTTTTCTCCCTCATTTTGATCTAAACTCCTTAAACTTGTAAAAGTGAATTTATAAATTCATAATGTTCACCATCATCGTATATCTTATTAATACTTGTAGAGATGCATTTTGAATGCATCAGTGATGAATGTAAATCTTGGGAAAGCCCTTGTAAACTTGGTGTGTTCTATTTTGGGTAATGACCTTTTTTTTATGAACTTAATAATGTGATAAGCTTGGTTCTTCCTACTCAAAAAAAAAAATTCAATTGGTATTGTGATAAACCTCAACATATTATAACTCTAATTGGGAAGCTTGGATTTTCAAAAATTAATAAGTAAATTTTGATAGTAGGAAGATGGTTCCTTACTCTAACCTTGTATTTTAATAGAGGAAACAAAAAGAAACTATATGTAACAAATAATAAAGAATCGTCTCATACTCCCCTTAAAATTAAAATGAATAATTTTTCCGCGTATATAGAATGGCAAGATATCATGCCAATTGATAATACTTAATGACACAAGATATGGGATATCATAGTACAAGGAATGCATTAAACATAAAGATGATAAGAAATATGTTTAGCGAACATAGCCATAACTTGGAATATGGAACTGATAATTTTATGAATTTGAGCACAAGTAAAATGCACAAATACACAACCTTGATTATATAAAAATCATTTTTATTACCCTAAAACTTATATAGGACATAATCTAAATGGTAGAATTAATTGAAATTTTTCTTTGAGCTACTGTATGAGTATCTAATCTCAATTTTTCCCTAATATTTTGGGTTTTGAAATGATTGAGTACTTACCACACCTCCCTTTGTTATATCAAACAAAAAACATATGTATAATGTTTATAACACAAGTTACATACTGGTTCATTTTGGGACCTCTCACTAGTTAGTATGGAATTTTTAGAAGTATACATGAGGATATTATCACCTTGCTAGAATGGATTAATTTTTATGTTCGTATTGGTGTACCCTACATCCATATTAACAATGGTGGAAAATATTTTAACCTTTAAATATATCTACCTAACACGAATGATGGAATACCTTATTTATAGTGATGTGTCATAGCCATGTTTTTCTCCCTTTAGCATAGACATGTGTAACCCTCTTGGATGGAGCCTTTAGGTTGTCGTATCCCTTTTTACTCTTAATCAACAAGTGTATGGTTTGATATCTTTTAGGTGTGAGTCTATATCCCCATTTTTTAAGAGAGGCACCATTTTAATTTTTGGAATAGGTCATTGGTGACCTAGACTTATTGGAAACCTTAGGCAACATATGTTAAGGATATGGAGGAATTTTGGAATTCTCCTTCCTTTTGGGAAACCATGTTGTGGTTGATGTTTATCCTTACGGATGAACTGTCAGAGTCATTGGATACCTTAGGTTAGTGGAATGTGCACCCCAACATGTAACCTCCATATTTTAAAGAAGTTGGATCTTCTCTGTAGTGTGAGATAGAGTTAGGAAAAAGCTTGAAAGAAATGTAAAAATAACTAAGGTGATGCACCAGAATAGATCCTAAAGAGACAAAGAGATACCCAGGGAGACTATCTAGAATAGTTTGATGAGTGTTATAACTTGATCCAACTATTTAGAAATCGTAGATTTATCAAAGTCCAAGGAGATGAAGCACATGACAATGTATAGATAATAGATAAGTGAAAACCCAAGGGCGTATAACATGATAGACTTATTAATTCATCTAGAACTACTTAGAAGAAAAGAAAGAATTAGAATTTTTAAAGCTAAAGTGCATAGAACAAGAACTCTATTTATGGAGAAAATGATACATAAGGCTGAAATGGCACAAATTACAACTTCCTTCTATAATGAGTCTTGCTGAGGCTAGCTATTACAAAAACTGAATCTTGTATCTCTTTTACAACTTTTGTCTATTTTTCTAAAAAACTCCTCCTTTCTTCCTAGATCGGACATCCTTTTATAGATGTTCATGGCTCCTTCTTCAACGTCTGGAATTGGAGCTTCTACTAATAGCATTCAATTTTCTTACCCGATCTTCCCTTTCTGGGTCAATATCTCAACTACTTGTCGAGATATTTTTGATTCACCTTTAATTCACCCAATTTTCACTCCTTGAGTTGGTGATGATCCTTTTCTGCCACATGGAGAGTGGATGCTTGTTTGGGAACCTTTCTAGAACTTGATCCTCTAAACTACACCTGAAAGACACGTGGTGGGTGTGCGCTAGTTTGGGGGGCCTTCCTCTTTTTCTTTACTTGAAAGTGCGCTCGGGTGACACGTGGAGGCCTTGTTGCATATTTGTTATGCTTTTGAATTTTCAACCGTTGCTGGGGAAACTTTATCGGGTATTGGACATGTGGATAACATGATGTAATTAATAGAGCCTTTCCTCTTTTTCCATGCTCTGATTGTGCCAACAATACACATGGACACCTTCCACATTCAGATTCATATTTAGTCGATTTTAATCTTGAGAAGAAAAATAAAAAGAAAAAGGGTGACAAAAGATAGTGATCAATGAAATATTTTTATATAAAAATAACTCTATAGTTATGGCGACTCACCAAGGGACTCTATGCCATCCATGGAAGAATTTGACAATCTCATCAGCCTTCAAAAAATCAAAATGTGGCCTCGTAAAGTTCCACTCGAGATTTACGTAACGCAACACGATACCCAAGCCATTCCGGCTATGTTGGGTAAGTCCTTCTTTGCAAGGCCTGGAAAGCTCGATCCAGCTCGATTATCTCCTTATGTGAGAAATTTTGGAGGTTCTGCACTACTACATGTAAGTAGAAATTTAACTGCACGATGGGGTTTAGAATGGCTTCCACCTCAGAAACACTAGATCTCTCCTTTAAAGACTTAAAGAAAATCTTGTTTTGGAATTGAAAAATCGGGAGTTGTTGAATATGGTCCTTTGAGAGTACTATAGAATCATTGAGGAAGGGGAAGGGAAACCTAACCGAACTAATTTGTTTTTGCTATGCTTCCTCTCTTTGATTTCCTTCAGGAGTGTGTGAAGAGATTTACGGAATTTGATAGAGGCCTTGTTACACTTCAAAATCTCATTGATTTTCACAGTGATTAGTTGCCTATCAATAATCCCTACCCCTTTTAAGGGGGATTTGAAGCATCATAGTGTTTCTAAATCAAGAGTTTTGATTCAAGGACCTTGGGACAACTTTGCGCTCATGATGGTGAATGTAGTGGTTTCCACATTAGAGCACAATCCCTAAGCATTGGATATAAATCCAAGTGTGGGGACTAAATCCATTTCCGTAGTGGAAATTCAGTCACAACATGAAGCATATAGCTCTTGTACTAATGTTACAATTCCCCCTTCTAGGATTTTTGCCCCAATTTGCAAGTCAAGTCTTTGACCATGTCCTCAGATGATTTAAGCTTTGTTTGGAGGCTTCCTTTATATGTCTTAATGAAATACAACTTGGCTTGGATTGTTGTCACCTCTACATTTCTTGAATTTTCATGATGTTTGAGGGATCCCTTTTCCTACACTAGTGAATTGGCCGAGGCCTCGGATGTGGAAATTTTAGTTGCTAAAGTCTTAGCATCTCGCTTGAGATTCCACAAGGGCCTCTTGTGATGGGGCTTCCTTAAAATCCTTACGGAGCTGGTCAATTTCTCTACCTTTGGCCTTTATCTCAGCCTCATGGTTAGCCATAGTGGTCTCTACCCTTCAAAGGCTAGATTTCACCTTTTTCAGTTGATTGATGAACTTCAAGTAGTTTGTAGTGACTACTACCACCATTTCATTCATTAATTCAACCTTATCCCGAGGACGTAACTTTATACCACGATCGATCACAAAAGAATAGTGATAGAATACTCATTTGGTTGCACATATTTAGTGGGTGCTTGAGGGATGAGTCATACGATGACCAAATTTTCTTGATTTTTCATTGCCATTTCCTTCTTTTTCGTATTTCCCTTCGTCATCTCGGGCATCCTTGGCGATATCGACTTGAATCAAAAATTTAGAGGAAGAAGAGACCATTCCTCCTGCGAATATGAATCTAGTTCCTAGGCCATAAATAATGGTAACTTGTGGTTAGGGCATTGAATTTACTTAGGCCGAGAAGGGCATGTCACCGTGCGAGGGGAGAAGGTTGGAATGATGGAAGGAATTTTAGGAAATAAGGGGGCCCAAGGTAGAGGGAGAGTCTATGATGGAGTCACAGATAAGGGAATACTTTCCAAAGGGAAAATGGAGGAAGAAGGGGAGATTGTAAAGAATCCTCGGGAGGAGGGAAAGGTTGAGGAGAAATAGGAGCCATGACTGATTTTAACTTCTTGCATGATGGGCTTGAGGCTAATTCCTCCACAGGTTTCTCACCCGAGGGGATGATTGTAGGTTGTGGCATGGGAGCCTGGACTGGAAGATCTTGCTGATAAAATAAGGTGGAGGTAGAATAGGTAATTGTTGTTGTTTGACTATAGGATTCTACGGTAGATTTTGTGGCTCCAAAGTGATTGTGACCATATCCTCACTCTCCACATCAGACGCATGATCCACATCCCAGAACTCTTCCCACTTCTCATCACTGGAGATGACCTCAAAATTTAGGGTGGTCTAGCCAATATCCTACCTATATTTCCAATAGGCTTCAATTTTCTCTACGTACGCTCCAATCTCTCTTCTTTAGGGCTTCTCGGAGTCCCTTAGTCATGGTGAGAGTGGGGTCATATTTGTACTTGACTTGGTGGAATGCCTCCCCAACTCGGGGTCGGTATGTATTTGAGCTCGACAAATATGTCGGAAGACTCTACATGGGGTTTCGCCTTGCTTCAAAAAATTCCCTTGGCTCATGCTTGTAGGAGTTTGAGACCTTGTTACAAACCAAAGTTGTGGCCATTTCATGTATGGGTTGTACCTCCATGAGTCTTGAAATAAGGAAAATCATAGAAGAAAGTTTCTTTTATAAGGAAATGATCTCGCCTTTCTCTTAAGGAAAATGATTCCTCCCTTGCTCAAGGGGAGATCAAAAAGTGCCTTCTTCTTTCAGCCTGAGCCAAACTCAACATCTAGGAGTACTAGCTTCCTAGCTATTTTGAGGCCCACCACATGATCCGTGAGGACCCTGGGGAGCATAAAGGATTCTTCTTTGAAACCATGTAGGTGAATCATGGAATTTCTTTGGCAAAGAAGTAATCGTAGGGGCACAGAGTGTTTACTAGGATAGATTGTGTTGTGTCATTCTTCTTGTTGTTGATACCTTCAAGATCAATCTCGAGAAAGAGGGGCTCCACAAAATAATTAAATATTTCATATACATCTGATGAGTGGGACAATATATGGGTCCATGCGGACACTGGAATGATTTTTAAGGATCCATCTCTGTGTGCCATAGAGTCAGAGTCATAAATTGACTAAAATATTTGGCATTTTGATACGAACAACATGGAAAAATAGGATGAGTACCTAAATGCATTGATTGAGTTGTTTATAAATAGATTTTGCAATGAGTTCAATGAAATTGAAGCAATAGGTCTTATCCTTGTTGACAAACCTCATTTGAAATAAGGTTGCCATCTACCAATCCTCAATGCCTTTGTCTGAATATTTCCCAAAGATGAATGCCAACATGGAATATGCATCTTGAGAATCTGCTAAAATAAATTTCAATGGAATGGGAAAGCCCACGGTCACATAACCTCCCGCATCTACATGTCTAAGCTCCATATTAAGGAATGATGATTAATTTTTTCATTGCACCTAGACACTTTAGAGTTTAACCATATCATAGAAACTATCCATCAAGTTATGATTCAAGGCAACATGTCTCTAATAGCTTGTGGTGTAATCACCACCATTAAGTTTCTACCCTGGATGGTATGGGTTCTTGAATCAAAATAGTCCATGCACATCTGTATGAGTTATAGTGGGTGTGCACAGAGAGGCACCATGTATTGGGTGAGCGTCATACTCTAGATTCTAGAGCTGAAAGATTTAGAATTTCCCAGGTTGAGAAACCTAGTGAAGGCTGCCTCTCTTAAAGCTTTGGGCTTCTTGTTGAGGACCGAGTCAAAGACATCATCAACGGGGTCAGAAATCATAGTAGGGTCACTGAACCAAGACCCTCCATCAGGGAACCTTAACTTTGGTTGTAGAGGATGAGGGGGGATGGGTTGTCTTGCATAATATTTTGCTAGTGGTGCAAAGCTTGAGGTTTCCATGACATTTTGTCTGAATTTGGAAGAAGGCTAGGATTCTTTAGTTTTGACACTTGACGATTGATTCAGAAGACTCTAGTGTTTGAAATGATTCATTTAAACACTCCCAATATCTTAAATAGCCACCTTTACTTAGAAAGTAATCTTGCACGTAAAAAGGGTCACTTCACACAATGAACCCTTTCTAATTAATGACCTTAAGCGCTAAATTCTACGTTCTTTGAGATATTTTGTATCAATTTGAAATATTTTCTCTCAAGTGTCAAGGAAGTTGTTGGATCATTAATTTTGGGGAGAAACAGGAAGGTACACTCCCTCCAAAATTTAAAAGTGGGAAGGGGAATCCACTAAGGACATGTGTCCGAGACACTTATTAAAAGGACAAAATAGATAAAACAAAGAACAAAGAAAAGAAAAATATACATATGATACAATTTTACAAAGGGACTTACAGAAAAGGTTTCAAGTGAATTCCATTCACAGAATTGCTAAGGGATCTCCTTCCATAGTTTCAAGCTCAAACACATTGTGTTGCTTGCATGTTCTAATTCGAAGGGTCCCATCCATAATGGGTCAAAATTTCCATGATTTCCCAGCTTGGAATCCCTTGCATCCCATTTTAGAACCATAGTCCCAACTTGGAATTCGGTTCCGATGTCTTCTAATCAAACCAAGTCTTGACCACCTATTGGTGGCTAATCATGGCCTCATGAGAAGACTCGCATTTCTCTAGAGCTCTACTAGCTTGGTGAGTCTCACTTGCATCACTCCATTCTCTTATATCTCATCTTGTTTCAATAGTTGTAATGCAAGGATTTCTAGGGAAATCGGTATTACAGCACTTTTCCCATAGACTATCTCATATGGTGAAGTTTTTAGGATCTACTTTGGGGTGATCCGATCAGCCCATAAGGCTATTTTGATATGTTCATGCCATAATCTCTTATGCTCATGCCCCATTCACTTTATGAGTCTAATTAAGTTTTTGTTGGTAGATTCCGCTAGACCATTTCCCTGTGGGTAATAATTGGAGGATGTTTTTAGGTAGATCTCGTGCTTTACCGAAAATTTAGATACCTTGGCTCCCACAAAGGCCTTAGCATTATCTGATATGATAGTGTGGGGTGGGGGTGAAGCATGTAGTTATATCCTTGTAGGAGTCCTAGGATTACATTCTCAGTGGCCTCTTTAAGGGGGACTACCTCCACCCATCAGGTGAAGTAGCCATTTTTTGTGAGGATCCATTTGTGGTTGACACTTGAAGTTGGATTAACCATTCTGATGAAGTTCTAGACCCCATTGTGTGAAGGGTTCCTCAACTAGGATGGGGTTGAGAGGCAAGGCCATGTTTCTCTGGAAACTGGTGTAAACTTGGCAAACCTTACATCTGTTTACCTCTACTTGACTGTTAGTGAACATGCTTGGCCAAAAGTATCCTGCTTGCAAGATTTTCATGGTTGTAGTCTGGGTGGAAAAGTGGCCTCCCTGAGCTCCCATGATGTAATTATCATAAGACTCTTTCAACTTCTTCATTGTCCAAGCATCTTAGTAGGATTCCATTAAAATTCCTCTTAAAAAGGAAATTGTTGATCATAGTAAAATTGGCCCCTTGTTTCCTATAATATCTCCTCTTTTTCAAGGGGAGATGGCTTGGATACTTCCCGGTCTACATAAAATGGACCCTATCTGAGACCCAACTATCTAAATCACTTTCCTAGAGATATAGTATCTCCTCGTGTTCATCTTCAATTAGGGGCATGGAGTCCTATGTTAAATATTGACACAAACCCCTACCCCTCACAAGATTTGTGGGATTTACCTCAATGTCATACTCAAGGATCTTAGTAATCCAATTGGATCTTTTATCAGTTATCTCACCCTCCATTATGTATTCTTTGATGCATTGGAGTGAGCCACCATGACCTAGATTCTATTATGAGTGACAAGGTGTTGGAATTTCTTCAGGCCTTTAACTATGGCATAAGCCTATCTTTCTACAAAATTGTACCTTGTTTCATAGTCATGGAGGGTCTTTGAAAATAAGGTGATTGGATGTTCCTCTCCTTGTGACTCTCCTTTCTACGTTAGTACAGATGTTACTATGCTTACTTATCGTATACATACATAATGAAATATTTTGAGAAGTCTGGATTGTGCAGCACCAGGAGGATGCAATGTCCTCTTTTATAGCCTCAAAGTTTAGATGAACTTCAGATATCCACTTGAAACTAAGCCCTTTTTCAACATGAGAGTGATTGGGTGGATTTTCCCAGAAAAGTCCAAAATGAACTTGTTGAAAAAGTTGATCTTTCCTAGGAAATATTGGACCACTTTTTTATTGATTAGAAAGGGTAACTCTAGAATGGCCTTAATTCTCTTAGGATCAATGGAGATTCCTTCCTTTGACAAAATATGTCCTAGGAGTTTTCCTTGGGGTACTCCGAAGACACATTTCTTTGGGTTTAGAGAGATTCTTGAATTCTTGGCATTTTTTGAATACAACCTCTAAGGCATCGAAGTGCTCCTCCATGTTTTGGTGAACACCGTGAGATCATCAAGATATATAAGGATCACTTTGTTTATCAGTGATCAAAAGAGGAATCCATGGCCCTTTGAAAGGTAGCCCAGTGTTTGTGAGTCCAAAAGGAATTTTTACGTAAGAAAAAGTTCCCCATTTGGTTGTGAACGTCATCTTATGTTGATCCCTTTCTACGAGCCATATTTGATTATAGCCTGAAAAACCATCTAGTAGAGAAAACATCTATCGAGCCTGTGACTATCTGTAATATTTGTTCCATAGAGGGAAAAGGGTAGTGATCCTTCAAGGAGGCTCTATTTAGGTCTCTAAAATCCACACAGAGCCAAATTTCTCCATTCTTCTTTCTTACCGGAACTAGATTGGAGACCCACATCGTGTGCTTGATAGGAAATATTATATTGGCTTCTAGGAGTTTTTTCAGTTCCTCGGCCATGAGGGATTCAATTTTAGGATTCACATGCCTTTGATTATGTCGTATCATCTTAGCCCCTTCTTCGAGGTTAATGGTGTGTTGAATAATGTCTTTATTGTAACCATGCAGATCATCATATGTCCAAGCCATCACCTTATCGTACTTATGACATAGATCCATGAGTCTCTCTCTTTCCTTTTGAGTCACCGATCTTGACTTTAGTCTTCTCTCCTTAGTTACTTCTAGTTCGACATAGTCCTCCTTTATTGCTGCAAACTTCCTTTAGTCGGAACTAGCATCGTTTGAATCAAAAAGACTCTCTAGGGTTATTAACCCTTTTGGAAGTTTATTCGTCTTCAATTGGATAATCTGATCTCCATATGCTTCCTTGATCTTGGGGGAGTTGGTTCACAAATTGATCGGACTCTTTTGAAGGAAGTGTATAATCTGTTGATCACTATTGAAGACTTTCAATGATCAAAGTTTTTAGGGATAAAAGGATGGATGATCAGTTTTATGGTGTTCTCATTTGCTATCAAATCTGAATTGGGTCAAATTGCGACCCGATCAAGGCCATCCTATCAGCCTCCATATTTTGATTTTGAGGAATTACCTTGATATTGAAGGCTTCAAAATCATCTATGAGATCCCACACCTGATGCTAATAGGATCTCATCCTAGGATTATTTGTGGTGGCAGTGTTTCTTACTTGTGTCACTACCAATTCTGAGTCACCAAAGACTCTCAACTATTTGATGCCTTCTTTTGGGTGTAGTCAAGCCATGCACCAAGGCCTCATATTCTGCCTCATTACTAGTATAGGAGAATTGGAAACAAAATGACTGGAGTATATTTCTTCCACTTTGGGGGATAGCAAGAACACTGCGGCTCCTGAGCCATTCTTGCTTTTGGCCCCATAAAAATGTAGGGTCCATATCTGGGAATATTTGGGGGGATTCCATTTCTTTTTATCATATATTTTTCCACGTTAGGGATCACGGAGTCCTTGTCAAAAATGACATAAGTTCCCAAACTAGTGGAATCAAAGTTCCTAAAAGGATCACCGGGGAAGGTTGGATAGATGATCGTCACTTTGATGGTCTTCGTCCTCCGTGTATGATTCCTATTCTCTTGTGATCATAACATGGGAAGCTTTAATCTGAAACCATTTGGTTTGTTATATGTTCCTTGGTGAGGGGTTCTAACAAGACCTTCATTTTAGACCCATATTTGGTTTGTAGAATCAGATGAGACCAATCTAAGAGACATATAGCCTCAATCTTAGCTATGAAATCATGAGAGAGGAAAAGTCCAAATATTGGCGGGATGTCAATTACCATGATATCCTATGGGACGGTTATGTTTGGGTAGGAATAGAGTTGTAATGGGAGTCCCTTGATAGCTCCAATGGTTTGAACATACCTCCCATCCAATTGCATGAATCCTCTCTTTAAGGGTTCATATTTAATGCCCAAGGCATTTGCAATCACTTTAGGCATGACGGTAGTGCTAGCACCAGAGTCTATCATAGAATTATGCAGTAATTTCCTACCTATGATAAGAGTCATGAAAAAGGATTTGGCCTTGGTTTACTAACCTCTCCTTTTTTATTCAATAGTATCTTGGATCCATTGAGACTTGGGTGGATTTTACCCATTCCTTCTCCTTGCCAGAAGGTGGTTGGATCATCATTTGGTTTGAGCACTTCTTGGAGAAACTCCTTCTGCTCTAGGATGCTCAGAAGATCCCACAAGGATGCATTAGCTGGCACTTTCTTGAGTTGTTGGACCACGTTAATTGGTCTAGGCAAAAATAATTTAGATGATAACTGGTGTTTTGTTCCTTCATCGGTGGGGTGGGAGACATCTTGATTCTAAACAGTTCCTCTTAGAGATTCTTTTATGACAATAGGTGGTGATAGGGCTATAATGGTTGAAGGCTCTTTTTACATCTTGTCAGTCATGCTTGGGATTGGAGCGTTAGCCTCTATGATCCTTTTCTTAAAGCGAGTGTTGTAATTAAACTGAACAGGTTTTGAAATAGATGCTTCATTTGTAAATACAGATTCTTCTCCTTCTATCCAAGAGAAAAGAGCATGCTCTGGTGTGATCTTTGCTTCTTGTTCTAGGGACATCCCTTGAATTTGTGCGATGAAAGCAACATTTTGGACTCCCACAAACTGATAAGGTCTGGATGTATCCACATCATAGCCTTCTCTTGATTGTTGTTAAGGGAACCTTTTGTTGTAAGTTCCCTTGGGGAAGTCTCTTGGCATGTGGGAATTATTAAGGAAGCTCAGTGTTGGGGTCTTGGTCAAATGGTTTTGGCTAGGTACCATCTCTCTTCTGCTATTAGGTGGAACAATTTGGAGTGGCGTTGGTACAGGAACTAGCTAGTTAGATAGCTATGCAGGCTGTGATCTTTGGGTATTTTGGTATTGAGGGAATAGGTGGGCTTGCTACCTTGATAATTTTATAATTTTGTCTTGGATAAGCGTCCCTTGATTCCTTTTAATATTTACTATCTTGTTAGAAAAGTTTCTCATAATATTTTTCATTTCCTCCATTTTGGGAGAAGAAGATGATGATGCGGTAGTGGGAGTCAAATGAGAAGATGGGTAGTTATACAAGGATGTAGGGGCTTGAGCAGGGCTTGGTACTTGTGTTTGTGGAAGGGGGCTATCTCAGGGTACATTGGCAAAAGGGTCTGGGGAAGTTTCCCAACATCTATTAAATTGTTCTCAGCTTGGACAACAATATTATAGGCTTGCGGTAAGGAATCCCCTCCCAATGATTGAATCATTATGGAAATATATGAATTTAGAGATTTTAAATAAAAAACAATAGCCATACCTATGGGTGGTCTTTCTAGGACAAGAATCCTTTGCCAAGTTTTATGAAACTTGGTATTGAAATCTATCATCAACTCTTGTGGGCCCTTCTTGATGTTGATAAGTTTTTGTAGGAGCGATGATCTATCTCCTTTTTGTTGAATCTTGTTACCAACACATCTCCTAACTAGTCCCAAGTGCCGATAGTGTTAGGAGTTAAGGATTGGTACCAATCCAAAGCCTTTCCTTTAAAGGAAGCGGATAAAAATCGTAAGGTGATATCTTATTCTCTAATGTAATGTACCACGCATATTTCTACTATGTCTTGGAGGTGTTCTTGAGAAATTTTAAAGTCTTCTCCATTAAATTTTGGCAACACCTTTAGCACGTTAGCCATAATAGGATTCCACATGTCGTTGTGGGGAATGTGCGGAGAATGAAATGAACTGCCTCAGAGGTTGAGCTTGAAGGTGAGCCATAAAAATAGGTCTGAGGGTTCTAGTTGACTATGTGAAGGGCCTACCTAGCGGAGGTGTTGAGAGAGTCTGGTTTGGAGGAGATGGAGATCTCTGGATCTGTCTACCTCTTCTGTTGCATGGTGGAGATAATTACAAGTAGTCAAAGACACCTTCCTCCCTTGTTCTCACCCTTGTTCACATTCGTTTTGCAAATTAGAGAAGACCAACTAAATACTACTAGAATCAGTAGATCTTTGATGATGGAATATCCAGATGTGTAGATGTTGTCCCCGGGTGTGCCAAGAAAAATATTGACGTTTATCCTTGTGGATGAACCATCGAGTCATTGGATACCTTAGGTTAGTGGGACATGTGCCCTAAGGTAACCTCCATATTTTAAAGAAGCTGGATCTTCTTTGTGGTGTGAGATAGGGTTAGGAAAATATTGAAAGAAATGTAAAACTAACTAAGGTGATGCACCTAAATAGATCCTAAAGAGACAGAGAGATACCCAGGAGACTATCTAGAATAGTTTGAAGAGTGTTATAGCATGATCCACCTATTTTAGAAGTACCTTAGATTTATCAGAGTCTGAGGAGATGAAACACATGAAAATGCGTAGATAATAGATAAGTGAAAACCCAAGGGCATATAACATGATAGACTTCTTAATTCATCTAGAACTACTTAGCATAAAAGAAAGATTAAAGTTTTGAAAGCTAAAGTGCATAGAACAAGAAATCTATTTATGGAGAAAATGATACATAAGGACAAAATGACACAAATTACAACTTCCTTCTATAATGGAGTCTTGTTGAGGCTAGCTATTACAAAAATGAAATCTTGTATCTCTTTTACAACTATTTTTAGTTTTTTTAAAAACTCCTTTCTCCCTGGATTAGACATCCTTTTATAGATGTTCATCAATCCTACTTCAACGCCTAGAATCAAAGCTTCTACTGACAACATTCAATTTTCCTACCCGATCATCCCTTTCTGAGTCAATATCTCAACTACTTGTCGAGATATTTTTGATTCACCTTTAATTCTCCCAATTATTGCTCCTTGAGTTGGTGATGATCCTTTTTTGCCACGTGGATAGTGGATGCTTGTTTGGGAGCCTTTCTAGAACTTGATCCTCTAAATTGTTCTGAGAGACACATGGTGGGCACACACTATTTTAGGGGCCTTCCTCTTTTCTTTACTTGAAAGTGCACTCAAGTGACATGTGGAGGCCTTGTTGCATCTTTTCTTTTATTTTGAATTTTCAACCCATCGGGGTTGCCTTTATCGGTGCAGGACACTTGGATAGCACAACACAAGTTTGAGATCTTTTCCTCTTTTTCCATGATTGGAATGCGCCAACAAGACACGTGGATATATTCCACATTAAACTTCATACTTAGTCTATTTTATGCTTGAGCGGAAAAAGAAACAAGATCCAAGGTGACAATAGATAGTGATCAATGGAAAAGTTTTATATAAAAGAAATCTATAAAAACCCCTTGTCCTTCGGAAGTAGAAGGGATGGGATATATTCATAAGTGTCTATAAGAATGTCCAGTATGCTTCTCCAGTAAATTTTTAGTTGGATATCTCTTGTTGTCTATTTTCCCTTAGCTCTCTTGAGTACTCCTATGTGTTATAACATTAAGTTGTGTTCATTTAAGATTCTTTTGAGCTAGGTTAGGTTTAAAATTAAATTTTTGATTTGCTATATAAAGTGAACATAATATCTTGCATTGATATGATATAATGGAAAAGATTTCCTATCACCAAAATGGAAATTTTGTCTAATTGATTGGGTTTTCTAAATCAGGATTAGCGGATTATGTGTTATGGTATTTGGGGACAAATTCAAGTTATGGAAACCTTGTGTGTCCATGATCATGCTTAGTGTTACCATGAAAATTTAAGGGAATTATTCTGAATTATATTAAGTACTTCTAATGAATAATTTACATCCCTAGAAATGATTTTGTTTAAATTATATGTTTTTCCTTGTTGTTAAGCCTCATTTTGTGTAGCCCTCAATTTGTTGGCCCTATATCAAGGTGTGTTTTCTGGTGCAAAATTGAAGGTCATGGTTGGTAATTGTTAATCTTATCTAAAATAAAAAACCTTGAAGAGTAATTCAAATTCGGAGGAAGTCTTGCCCTTTCCTTTCTTACCATGTGTTGCACCCATGTGTGGCTACATGGACACCTTGTGTACACAACTTTTCCTATTCTTCATGGACCTTAGTTTTCATTTATTGGGATTCCATGGACATTTTCTGTTTAAATGTTTTGTGTTGTAGCTTGGTTAACCTTTCAGAGATTATTCTTTAGATTTGAATCTTGAAAATCTTATTTGGAGGAGGTTAGTATCTGTACCTTATAGTATCCCTCTCTTTCACAATAGTGTTAGACCAAACTTGAGTTCCGAGGGACACACTCTTGCTTCAAATTAAAGAATCCCCATAGAAGGAATGTATTGTATTTGTATACTTTTCTTTCTTACCTCTTTCCATGACTTCAAGGAGGAAGTCGAGTCTAAGGGGAGGGGGATGTAGTGCCCACTCCTCTTCAAAGCACCTATTTCTTCTTTGATCACGTTTATTAGCTTCTTAAAGACATGGATATTGGTATAGTATTTAGGATAACATATTTTTAGAATATATGGATATTTGATTATTATTGTGATTTGACTCTTATAATAGATTATGTGCATCCTTAGCTAATTTTGGTAGATATTGAAGCACCTTTTTGTGACTCATGTTGTTTTACTTCTATCGACATCTTAGATTTATGGCATTTGCGACTATGTTTGTATGCATCATCTAACTATGGGTACATTGATATTACGGTTTATTAATTTTGTGATGATATTAGGTGATTATTATGTGAATTGCGTGATTGCCATAAAATGTGATTTATGATTATAGATAATTGTAATTGATTGATTTTTGTTAGAATTGTGTAATCTTGAAAATTATATAACTATGATGTATGATGAATATATAATGGATTATTTTTTTATTTTTTTATTTACTTGACGTATTGATGTGGCCTTGAGGCCAAAGGTGGTTTTATTTGTGGTTACAGGAAACAAAATCACACAAACATGGTGGGACTAGGAAGACCAACCACGAAGGAATGTCTCATGTTTACAACACAGTCACCTTGGCATTCGTCATTTTTTTTGTTTTTTGTTTTCTTCTTGTTTGTCATGTGTTTGGAGGTCTCCATGGGGGATGAACTTACATGTGACCATGGGTAGGTATGTGTTTGTTTTATTTTAATTTTCTTGTGGTTATGTTATTTATTTTACTATGGATGTTGTGATCTTAATTAAAGTAATAATGTACCCTTATAACCCTATGTTCTATGTTGTTAATGTACCCCTTATTGACTATGTAATTTGTTAGTTTGAGCAATGTGTATGTGGTGGATTTTATTTTGTTCTAATGTTCCCCTTATGGTTCTTATGTTTAATTTGTGGTTTGGCTTAATTATATCAAATTGTAGGGGTTAATGTTAATGTTTTAATGTGGCTTTGGGAGGAAAAGATTCCTTGGAATATCCTTTCTTTCTTTCACCTCCATTATTTGAAGTTTAAATTTGGCATTAGTACATGTTCCATTTCTAAACGCAATCCCGGATTTGGGCTTTAAGCCCAATTTTAAGAGTTTGTGGGACAGGTTTTAACTGTCCCACACTCTTTATAATTCCCTCCTAACCTAGATTATGACCCAAAGGGTCGATTTAGTCCTTTAATCATGAAAAATTGAAAGGGAAGAGGAAATTAATGCCCTCAATTTTTTATCCTCTAAATTTAACTTTGAAATGTACAAAAATGAACTTGTGTGCAAATTTGGTGAAGGTATCTCCTCACCTACCTCTTTATGATGTTTTGGTTTGTGTAGGGAATGGGTGATGTAGATTTGAGGAGATGACATGACATCGTACATGGAGCCACATAATATCTCTCTCCTTTTATCTATTTATGTGCATACCTTTGATGGTTTTGGGGTTACTCACCTGGTTACTCGGTTTTGGTTACTTTCTGTTATCTTGCTTCCTATTTTGGCTTAAGACTAGGGAGAGGAATTTCCTTGTATCTTGGCTTGGGATTGGAAAGACTTTCTTGGAACTTCTTGAGGAAAAAGTGCCACATTATTGAAAGGTAGGGTGTCAATCCTTGTTTTTTTCTTGTTTTTAATTGTGTATGAAATTGTGAATTGTATGTATGTTTTCGTGTATTATGGGCTTGGGCATTTTTTCTTTAAGAAAGGTGTGGGGAGTGGTAATATGGAAACATTAGGTAGATAAAAGGGATTTTTTAAAGGTTTTTTTAGGAGGGAGTGTGGGTAAGGTGTTCCACCTATGGGGAGAGAAAAGGTTTAAAATTACTGCATTTGCATATTTGCATCATGGAGAGATAAGGGATTATGATTGTGTTTTGTGATGTGCACTTTGGAGGTATAAGGAGGTGGTCTCTATTATTCCCTCTCCTCTATCTCTAAATTGAGCCTTTTCATTGAATTAAAGTTACATGATTTAAATGTTGTTCATGTGTTTAATTAAATTGCTTGTGTGTGAATGTGTAAATGTGGAAGTCTTTGTTCTTATCTTCCATGGTTGTGAATGTGGTGCATTGTTTCATGGTTTGAACTCAGGGGCCATTGAAGGGGTTGGCTTTACTCCTTCATTGGAATTTTCCTAGGAGGAGAGTGTTTCCTTGGTCTCTAACTTGTTTGTGTGTGTTGAAGATGAAGAGGAGAAAGTTGCAAGTTTTTAAATGGAGTTGCAGAAATTATTTTAGGAAACTTTTTCCATATTATCTCCACCATTTTGGTGGAGGGCTTGTTTTACACTTGCATTTTAATTACTGTAAACTTGGTTTTATTTGAAGCCAAAGATTGAGAGTCTTATGATAAATACATTATTATTTTAATTAATTATGCATTGCATAGTTAGATTATTTATTTATTGTTATTTGGTTATATTTATTTATAACTTGTTGTATTGTTTATTTGTTGCATTATTGTTGTAACTATATTTGTTTGTATTTAGTTGGTTATTGCTTCCGGATGTATTTTGGAAGTTGTTGTAACAATTATATTTGTATTCATCTATTGTACAATTCCTATAAGAATTGTAGCACTCCATTGTATCTTTGGTTGATTTGATATTAATAATTATTATCGAGGATTCCACCCTAGTTACTCTATTTACATTTGGTGCGAGTTTGTTGAAGCTCCTCGCAAGGTTGGAGAAAGTTCTCAGAGGAAGGATAATTCGTGGAGAAGAAATCTGCAATAGCAGAGATCCAATGCTACCTCCAACAACTTTCCAGACCTCTCTACAGAATCACAACCTCATGTGCATTCTCTAGGTAAACAGAAACAATTTTTTTCTCCTCGGTGCTCTCTACACCAAGAAAATTTTCTTTTTTAGCATTTTCTGGTTTATAGAATTTAGATTAAAAATAATATCTTTTTATCCCCATTAGAGGTTTTACCTCTAAACTTAGAGGATCCTTTGGTATATACTAATATAACAGTCTACTATATTTTGGGAAGTCTTTGTATTGGGTTATACTCTAAGCTCTTTGACCGAGCTCACACTAAGTTACTCGAGCTATTTTTATAGCTCAAGTCACATTTTGTTTTAATGTATTAAAGACCCTACACACCAAAGGCTGAGCTATGAAAACATTGGGTTGATCCATTACATAAGAAAGTTGAGCATCATGCACTTGAAGCGGATGTGACCGAGCCATTATTGTTGAGCCATCACAAACCCCCGTGACTCGCTTATTGTTAATTGGGCTGAGTTGTATGTGAATTGAGCTGCTTCATGTATTATCAATGAGCTCATTGTTCGATGACCGATCCATCCTCCACTCAAGCATCAAATGATCTCGCATGAAAAGCGCATCGAACCATGGCCGAGCTATGTCCTCACCTTATGGCCTAAAATAAAGATCCACCACCTACACAAAAAACATGGCTTTACACTCCATCGTATACCCCGTAGTCTCATAATACAAATGGAGGCAAATATTCAACAAAATAACAAGCTGTATAAAATTAACAGAGGAGTTTATCAAAGCTCCAAGAAACAAATTTTGAATAACTTCAACACTAGCTAACCCGCAAAATCAAATCAAAGAAATGGCGAACCTACACAAAATGGTGTTACCAATGAAAATGGTTATTCCAACAAATAAGAAAAGGTAGAAAACAAGCGGAGATAAGGTGCTCAGATCCTCATTTTGAGGAAGCCCTAAATCTTGCACTCCTCTATGCATGCCAACCACATGGAGCTCCACATCATCACGTCACATTTTCAAATCTTAGTTCCTTTTTTTTAATTATTTAAATACAAAGTTCTTCAAAATATATGTAAATTTCATTGGTGGCTTAGTTAGATAGTGCAAAACAACTTGGGTGGGTAACGTGCAAGGTTTAAACCCCACCCCCAACAAAAGTTTTTTAAACAATTCGAATTTAGAGAAAAAATAGTGAAACGACCAACTATGGAGGTATATTTGGTGGAAAAACCATCACTAAACTACTTAGTCATAACTAAACTGCCCCCAAACTTTTAGTGAGAAAAACCTAATTTAGGGTAAAAAAATGTTTTTCTCCTATTAGGCTTGTTTTTTCATTTCGGACAACATTTTATAAAATAAGACTATCTAAAAACTTCATTTTGAGATATGTTTTAATGGTTTTTGCATTGAGGATAATTTTGGGCTCCAAAGGCCACCAGAGCCCACAAATTTAAATTTTTTTTCCCACCATTCAATTTTTTTCCAAATTTTTTAATGTAATTACATGCTTCAGTATATTATACTAATTTGCAGGTTGCCATAGTCAACCACAAACTTTGTAACTACTTAGAAATCGGTAGAATATTGTAATAAAAAATAGTAAAATTTTGTTCTAAAACACTCATGAGATCCTAGATCTCATTTGTAACATTCGGTATATATAGTGCCTCTGGGAAGCACTTACGGGTAAATCCATCATGACTACTACTGCACTTAATTCCTAATATATCTACAACAACTTCATCTGGGCATCAACCTTTTAAATCGATGAGGAGTAATAAGGACACACTACACACACTATGAGCCATCCCATCTATTTGTGAATGATTACACGACATAAATCTAAAATGAGAAATTATCCAAGTATATAGCGAAGTTATGTGTGCGTATGAGGATATTTCTTTGAGTCGGTGTCAATAATCACACAGACCCCTTTCAGTACTATCTTGGTACCACGTATTGAATTCTTTCACGTACGTTAATGCCTCTTTCATGTATCGTCGGGTTTATAGAAAGGGTAAGTTTCTTCCACGTATTTTTGGGTATATAAAAAGGGCAGGTATATAGAAAGGTCCGGTATATAAGAGTAACGGTATATAGATTGTTAGACCTTATACCTAGAGTGATAAGAGCCAAACCCTATCAGTTATTTCTACAAAATGGGCACCATTGCCCCAAATTTTTTTCTTTTAGATTCACAACTACTCAAAGGAAGTGACTATGCTGCATGGAAGACAAAAATCAAGACACGGCTTGAGTTTGAAAATATTTGGCTTGTTGTGAATGGTAGTATGAATGGATCAACTACGATACAACACAAAAGAGATAGTTTGATAAAGCAGATGAGAAGGCCAAACTCATCATCTTGTTTGGAGTTTCTAATGATGTGTAACCCCACATTTAAGATGCCAAAACAGCCAAAGAAGTGTGGGATAAATTTGAGCATAGTATATGAGGCCAAAAACAAGAATGTCATACTAAATTTACAGAGTCAGTTACACACACTGAAGTTCAAGAAAAATGAGAAAATCAAATCTTTCTTGAGAAGAGTTACAAAGTTTAGGGCTTCACTTCTAGACCTAAGAGAATTATTCAGATTATGCTCTCATCCTCATTGTTTTGAGAGCAATCCCCTCTTCTTACCACACTTTTGTAACAACACTAAACATGTCAGATAAGACAGTTAGTTTTGACAAATTGGTAAACCTACTATAACAAGAGGAAGCCATGCACAATAAGGATGATGAGGAGGAGAAATCACTTTCTTCACATCAAAAATGGAAAGGAAAAGGTAAAGGAAAATCTAATTCCTATCAAAATTCCCAACATCAGAATCAATATCAACATCAAGGGGGAAAAAATAGAAGAAGAAATGTTCAATTTGTAAAAGAGGACATAACTTAAAATATTGTTGGTATAATACTTACAAGAAAGGTTCATCAAGCAACTCTAGACCTCCATAAAAAAATCTCACAAGGGAAATTCTAACTACAATCAAGGGAAGAAAAAGGGGAAATGGAAAAGAAGACCCCATCAGCAAGGAAATATTGCTAAGTAATAAGAACATTCAGATAATGAAGACTTCTTGTACATTTCTCAATCAAGTGAACCATCCATGTCATCTAGTGATGTATGGTATGTTGATTCAGGAGCCACTTGCCACATGACCGGACACAAACTTGGTTTACCTTAATGAGGGACATGCCTTTGAGAAACCATGTTTCGTTTGGTGATGATTCTTCATATATAGTTAAGGGGGTTGGGAAAATTTCTCTACCCCTTGGTTCATGCAATTGTAGACTATCAGATGTCTTATATGTCCCTAGGTTGACAAAGAATCTACTTTTAGTCAGTCAACTCCTAGATCACAACTTAAAAATTGAATTTGATAGTCATTCCAAGCAAGAAAACATGTTTGATTTGAGATAAATCATGAGGATTGAAAATAGTTGCAAAAGCCTCCAATGTGGGATGCATGTTCTAGCTTGATTTTTTCCACATAGATGATCAAGAACTTGTGGCTAAGAACTCTACCTCAGCACCATTTTGGCATTAGAGACTTGGTCATGTTAGTTTAAATTATCTCGAGACACTTTACCAGTGTAATATGGTACATGGGCTACTATCTCTTCAGAAGGATACAAACAAGTTTCCTCACTACCTAGCAGGAAAACAACATAGAGATTCATTCTAGAAGAGAACATATTGAGCTCATGGTAAGTTTGATCTAGTTCATACTGATCTTTCTAGTCTGATGTAGCCAATTCATTCTAGATTTCGAGACTTCATGTTATGTGTTGACGACTATTCAAGAAAAATGTGGATTTTTGTCTTTACGAGAAAAGTGAAGCTTTTGAAACCTTCAAAAATTTCAAAGTAGTTGTTGAGAAAGAAACTAGTCATCACATCGAAATCTCTATTCAGATCGAGGGGGAATTCACCAAGATTGAGTTAAAAGACTACCTACAAACTCATGGGATTCATTGAAAAATGACTCCTCCACACACACCACAAAAGAATGGTGTTGTTGAGAGAAGAAATCATACTATCATGGAAATGGTACGATACATGATTGATGACTTTGGAATTGTAAAGACAATCTGGATAGAATTAGCAAAGACAATGTGTATTTGTTGAAGAGAGTGCCCGTAATTTCTCTTGAAAGAGTAACACCACAAGAAGCATGGTCAAAGAGGAAACCATCTATTTCACACCTTAAAGTATTCAGGTGTAACGAAAGTATGCACATACCTAAGGAAAATAGAAATAAATTAGACATGAAGCCACCAAAACTCATCTTGATTGGGTAAGGTGAAGAGACGTTTGAGTACTGATTGATGGATCTAAAGACCGAGAAAAGTCTACACCAATAGAGATGTTTAATTCTTTGAGAAGAAGGAAGCATAGGCTCCTCCTTCAAACTCACACGATGTAGATTCTTCACCAATTATAAAAATGAAGCCGATTTTCCCACAGATGATGAAAATGATGATGGGGATGATGGTGTTGATACGATAGAACCATGACCCACAGAGCAGTTCAACGTATGCCCAAGTGGTGTACTAGCACATTACGAGATGCAAGAATGGATGCTACACTTGATACATCCACCCCTGAACCATGGAATCATAGTAAATAAAGAGAATAAGTAAGCTTTGATTTGATGAGTAGAGATATTGATTCGATGAGCCATTTATAGTCCAGGAATCCCTATAGTAAAAATCTTGGAAAGATGCCATGGACTCTAAATATCGTTAGTAATGAAAAATAACACTTGGAAGCTTCATCGATCTTACACCGGGGAAGAAAACCATTGGATGCGAGATGGATATTCAAAATGAAGTAAAAATAAAATGGGAGAGTGCACAAGTACAAAGCGAGACTTGAAAGCAAAGGGGTATGCACAAAAATAAATCATTGACTATAAGGAGACATTTTCTCCCATAGCTAAGATCACAATGATCGGATGATATCTTTTCTAGTAGCTGCACGCAGTTTGGTTGGAAAGTCCACCGGATGGACATAAAAAGTGCCTTCCTAAATGAATATTTACAAGAAGTCTACATGACTCAACCTAATGGATATGTAGTACCTAGTCAAGAAGCAAAGGTATGCAGACTCAAGAAATCTCTGTATGGCCTCAAACAGGCACCCTAGGCATGGTACATCAAAATTGATGAACATCTCATACAACATGGATTTGTTAGAAATCCATACGATCCCAATCTTTACCTCAAAAAGTAAGGGGAGATTGTGATTTTCATTATCTATGTCGACGATCTAGTCATTATTGGAAGTTCAATGAGGATGATCGATGCAACGAAGAAATATCTTAATCGATCATTTAACATGATAGATCTCGGGCTAATGCACTATTATCTTGGATTGGAAGTATGGCAGAAAGAGAATCACATCTTTGTTTCTCAGATGAAATATACCAAGACAATGCTTGAGAAATTCAGGATGATGGATTGCACACCGATTGATACACCTATGGAGAACATATTAGAGCTATCTCATTCATATCCGTCTCCTGAGGTAAATTCCACTCTCTATCGACATTTTATTGGGATTCTCATTTACCGGACCTACACTAGACCAGATATCATCTTTGCAGTAATCTATCTATCTAGGTTCATGCAAGAACCCAAATTTTGCATTGGAAAGCAGCAAGGTGCATCTTGAGATATCTCAAAGGATTAGTGGATCTTGGTCTAGAATATAAGAAGAAAGGCAACTTATTCTTGACAGGATATTGATTCAGATCATGCAGAAATATTGATGACAGAAAATCCACTTCAGGATTTGTATTCTTCATGGGATCTAGACCAATATCATGGCGAAGCAAGAAACAACACTTCATTTCTCATTCTTCCATAGAATCTGAGTATCATTCGGAGGAGAAGTTATTTGTGAAGTGATATGGATACATTGCATGTAGTCTAAGGACTTTGAATACCACAAGACAAACCGAACACCATGTATTTTGACAATGAAGGTGTTCTCAAACTTGTTTGTAATCCACTTTTTCATTAAAGAACAAAACACATGGAGGTACATGTTCATTTCATATGTGAGCATGTGTTGAAGCACAACATACAATTTCGATTTTGTCCAACTATTGAACAACAAGATGATATCTTCACGAAGTCACTTTCACATGACAAGTTCGAGTTGTTTAGAGAGTTCCTCCCCTCATCCCTCGAGACATTGGAAATTGAGGGGGAATTTTAGGATAAATACATTATTATTTTAATTAATTATGCATTGCATAGTTAGATTATTTATTTATTTTTATTTGGTTATATTTATTTATAACTTGTTGTATTGTGTATTTGTTGCACTATATATTTTGTTATTTAGTTGGTTATTGCTTCCCAGATTTATTTTGGAAGCTTTTGTAACAATTATATTTGTATTCATCTATAGTATAATTCCTATAAGAATTACACATTCCATTTTATCTTAGTTTGATTTTGTATTAATAAATATTATCGGGCTTCCTTTGTTTCTCTATTTACAGAGAGGACTCTATTATTTTAGTTATTGTGATGTCTCCTTTTCTATAAAATATGCATTATTTGATCATGTAGTTCCTACATTCTATGCATTGAAAAGACTATACATTGTTATTATTGTAAGATTTTATATCTTTGAATCCTAAAATCATTGGGAAAATTATTGTAAAATGATTGCTTTATTGTAAAGTCTACATTATTACAAAATCTGTATTTTTTGTACTTATTTAATTAAAAGGATTATTTCTACTTTACGTCATGGTAAAATATGTCTTAATAGGCAAGTTTGAAATTACATGGAACTTTGTAAAATATTGAAAAATTATAGTCTATACTCGGTTGGAAAATCCTGTAAATTATCTAAATGTAAAGATTTTTGGTTATCTGAAAAATGTCATGGATTTCATTTGCTATTATTTTCAAAGTTTCAAGGATTTATTTTTACTTCTTATATTCTTCCTGTAAAATTAAATTAGTTATTGTATAAATAAATGGATGATAAATCTTCTTGTATTTATTTGAACTTCTTGTATTATTCCCTATACAAATAAATCGGTTTATTATATGTATAAACTTGATGATAAATTTGTCTATATAGATATAATATATATATAGATTTGGAAATATACATATATGTATAAAATATATATAACAAAATAATATAAAATAAAAACATAATATTGAAATAGGGAATCAATTTTTCCTTTTTTTATTGAAGAGATTTTAAAATAAAAAAACAACAAAATGTGAATCTTGAGGTGGGTGGCTTGGCCCACCCACCCCACCCTTTTTTAAAGGGGGTGGGTGGACAAGCTGCCCACCCCAATACCCATGAATAGGGGATGGGTAGCTTGACCCACCCACCCAAAACCTACACCAAAACCACTACGGATTGACCACGTGGTAAATCAATGTGCTATCCCTACAACATGCTTAATACCCTACAAAATGCACCAAAAATAATATTTTAATCATTACATAAATATATATGGATATATATACATACAGGTATATATATCCATATATATCTATATTTGATCTCGCTTCTTGTTTTACACCTAGAGAATATATGCTTTCAATTAGGGTAGAAGAAATACACAATTAAAATAAAATTACAAATCTATTGAAATATTGGAAATAATTATAGAAAAGGGAGAGAATAGGAAAATGGGAGAGAAAACCCTCCCAATGTAATCACAGATCCACTATAGCCAACATAGTTTCAAACCAAATCCTCTTGCCTCCATTCTTGTCTTCCTGTAGCTTGACCTATGCAAATGAAGGCACAACTAGGGTTAGAAAGAAAGATAAAGAGCTCATAAGGATAGTTAGGGAAAAATAAGAAAACCTAAGATCTAAGGGTGAGGATTAAATCCATCATACGACTGGGATTTAATCCTCATCCCTTTATGAGATGGGTGAATAAACTTTAATAAGTTTTTGAAAATTAAAACTAATATAGCCCTAGGATGTTATTGTTGAGTCGTAGCAAATTAAATACATAAGAAATTTTATATTAAAGGATTTTATTTAAAATATGTGCATGGAATGATTATTTTATTAAATGGAAAATAAAAAGGTTAGAGGGTAAATGTAGAGGGGTAATTTAATTAAAGGGGTTGGTATGGTTTTATGTTTTCACAGGAATTTTACTAAGGGTGACATAGGAAATATCGAAAGTTATTCTAAATGAACTATGTGGGTGAAAATTAATTAGTTAAGGTTTGAGAATAACATATGTAAGATTGATTTAAAATTATTATTATCTTAAGTGGGTGATTAAACAAAATTAATTAAGGTTTAATTAATTAATTAAATAAAATTGCTTTGATTAATTAATGGAATGGGTTAATTAATGAAATAATAATGCTAGATTAAATAAATTGAATTATTTAACAAGGAAATGGATTGAATAAATAAATAAGCTTATAATAAGCGTAATTAGTGTGACTAAGATTCAATCAACGTCTTTGGAGTAATGTAAAAAAATGGTCATAATTTTCTATCGAGTATGGTCATTTTGGTGTGGGTTGATGTGGCAATTTTTGGGCATCATAGAGTTATGGAGATGTTTTGAGAATTAGGAAAAACCATTCAGGCTCAAAAAAGCCAACATAGGATGGATATGGCGGATGAATCGGTGTTTGGGGCATACATTGCAATCTGACAATGAAAAATGGAGATGGGTTAAAGTGGGTACCAACTCGCTAGGTTAGTGAAGCATGTTCCATTTTTCAAGGGTGATTAAGCTTGAAGAGGTGAAAGTTTACAACCTGCCATGATAACTAGTGGATTTCAAATGCAGAGCTTGGTGAGCTACTCACCGAGATGGCTCGTCAATGAAGACATTGCACAAACCCATATTGACAAAAACCCATTTGACTAATGGAGCTATAACTTGAGCTCAAGATATCCATTCCTCATGCAAATATAGTCAACGGAAATATGAGAATGAAATTTTCATAATGGAGACAAGAAAAATTGATTTTTGGAGGTTTTGAAACCACGAAATTTGTAGACTCCCCAAAAACCTGAAATGGCATATCCTCGAGCATGAATTTCATGTTTTTCACAAGAAACTAGGCATTGGAATCATAGTGAAATGATCTACAACATGGGGTCCTCCAAGGGTGAAATTTTAATGTTATAGATCTCCAAAATTGAGGAAAAGTGAACATTAAAGGGTAGGTGAGGTTTCATTAATGAGGGTATGGGCACGCTTTCTTCTCCAACAAGGAAAGGTACATGAAGATATGAGTTTTGCAAATTTTACCATCCTCTTTATAGGGGTAATGATGATTTTTGGGGGTAGTTGAGGTATATTTTGGGTTTCCTCTCTCTCCCTCCTCCAAAATTTCTTCTATAAAATGTAAAAGGGTTCATAACAAACAAAAAAATTTAGTCATTGTTTCCTATTGTGCACCCCTATTCTCCATTCCTTTAGCTGGGTTGTTGTGAATTTCATGGGGCTTAAGGCCTTCACACTAAAAATTGTAATGAAATTATTTCCTTTCCCTACTACAATGTACTATGTAAATTCATGTGGAACAATAGAACTATGTCTGTGTTAATCTTCTATCCTTTCATGATTTGATTCTTCTTTCTCACCTCTAATTGTTATTAGGTGTTTTGTGCAAATTAATGTTTTCATTGCAGGGTTTTGGTGTTGTTGTGTTTGTTTGGAAATGGTGTAATGTGTGAAATTTGGAGATCATGTGGTGCATGACCACCCTCTCCAAGTGCATTCTTTTCCATTTTTAGGTTGGGATCTATATAGAAACTCATTTTATTGATGTATCACCACCCTTAGTGTGGGATTTTATTTTCATGCACTCTCTCTCCCTATCTCCTTGGTATGTTAGAATAGGTTTAGATAGATTTTTCTTGCATTAGGAGTAGTTGTGGCAGGTAGGATTAGGAAGAGGAATCACCCTTCTCTGGAGAGCTATCCCATTTCATAATGTACCACACTTGTGGATAGCTCCTTGTTGTGCAATCACACCAAATTTCCCATCCACAACTTGGTCATTCAAGAGGTGCTATGATATTTCATAAACGTTTAGGTTACACCAACGCAGTGGAATAATCTATGACCTTAGAAGCCTCTAGGCTTCAAATATCATGTGATAGACTTTGAATAACATATTAAGCTCAGAATAAGTAGGTTAAACAACATTTTTCTTGATTGATTTTGGAAAAAGGTACATAAATATATGAGTACAATATTTTATTATATATTTCAAAAATTCTAAACTCAACCAATGATATGTAGCATAATAACAAATTTATAGCATAACATAAGATCTATAGAATGAATATATGTTTTAAAATAGAATGATTAAAATTTATATTGAATGATACGATAAGCACATATAATGTTCTTACCTTTTATTAAACATAAAAAAAGCTTGTTAAAGACATTACATTTAACTATTTCTATGTGGGAAAATGAATATAATTAACTATATATATCTACACGGTAATAATGTAAGCATTGAACATTGAAATAATTAGTCATGAATATTTCTTTCATATTAAAAAAATCATTAAAGGAGGTCAAAATGATTACCTAAACTATACAAAATCAAACCATTACGATTTTTAAAAAAAATGAATATGTGACTCATGTTTTGCAATTGGGGATAGATGCCACCACTTATAGGAAAGAATAAATGTAGGAAGGAGAATGGAAAATCCACAAAAATTAACCAGAGAGACACATAGAAGGGATAAAAAGGGAACCCGTTTAACAAAAATGAATATGTGTGCTACGGTTGAACATAAAAAATGGGTTTTCCGAAAGAAAAAATATTGTAAAAGGGATTATAATTTATTTTGTCTAGGTTAGAAAAAAATGTGGTTTCATGTAGATCAATGCATTTCTAGAAGGAGATGAAAAATAACTGCAAATTCGGTAGGGAAAGGCGGGGATAAATTGCGGTGTAAAACATAAGAACTTGATGAATACACGTCCACTGAAAGTTCCCGCCATCAACTATAGAACACATACAATAGTATATATGCTTTTGATAAATACATGTTTTATTAGTATCTGAAATTTTTAAGTGATTCATAATGACTGTTAAAGCTATGTATTCTCTCTTAAACAAACTATCTGCGAGATTCTATATGGAACTAATTTTTCTTGTCTCTTTTGATTACGTCCTTTGTGGGCCTCCCGATCTCGCACCCATACCTTTGATTTATCCAAAATAACTATATTTTTATAGTTTTTCTGCCCCAAATGATATTATAATCACCGCCTTAGTTTTCTATTCCAAAAATGGCCATGAATTGAGCACTGGACCAAGTAAATTAGTTGCTACGCGTGTTGTATTATGATTTAAGGAGTTCCTTTTTGTGATTTTCAAAATAAAAAAGAAACCCTAATATATATTTCTTCGGTGTATTTCATTTTTTCCCAATACATTCAATGAAACAAATTATGAAAATTGAAGAAAAGAGGGATTAGAAAAGTTTCAAAATTTAAATTTCCTCTTCATAAAGTGAAAGTGCGGGATTTTGAAATTTCAAATATTTTTATTCAATGAGGGGAATTTTGCATATCAACCTTAGAATGTACCCCTCATTAATATTTGAATTTAATTTGGGGGATAGTGTGGGATACATGGAAATCAAATTTACTAATTTTTTTATAGAAACAAATGGGACGACGATAATTGTTTCTTTGCAAACTCACGAGAAAACATCAAATATTAATTTAAGCATAGTAATTTTTTTGGAAAATAGAAGTTGTCAAAGCCACGTACGTATTATAATTTGCTGATAAAATGCCTTTGATAGATTATGTTTTTTTCAATATACATATTTTATTTTGAATATTAAAATTGTGATGAAATCATATTTTTACGGCATTTAAATTAATTATTTTTTAATACAAAGAAATTTTAGGTGACCTATTACTTGGGAAAAAATTAACCATTTATAGAATGCCTATGTGCCACCATTTCATTGGTTGCATTTTTATTTAACCGATGTGACTTGTTTTATTGGTTGGTTTATATTTAATTTATAATTTTGAAAATGACATGTGGTCACTTTAAGTGAAACAACCAATGGTACATTCCCATTCACAAGTCATTGGCTCATACATGGTCATTGGCACATTTATTATTATTTTTTATCAAATGCGAATTTGATATTTTTAAATATTGTTCACGTTAATTTAAAAAAATCCAATAAAATGTTACATCTTGCAAATTTGAATCGGTTAATTACAAAACTATATGATTGACACATTTATTAAGAAATTTTTAATTAACGATAGAAT
Organism: Taxus wallichiana var. yunnanensis; assembly: GCA_018340775.1. Classification (NCBI taxonomy): domain Eukaryota; kingdom Viridiplantae; phylum Streptophyta; class Pinopsida; order Cupressales; family Taxaceae; genus Taxus; species Taxus wallichiana. Next base: position 922,770,479 of record CM031237.1, read on the forward strand.
TAACAAATACTTATTACCTATACAAAAATCCATATTAAGTTATGACTATAATCCATTAAAATGTTGGCACGTGGCATGAAATTTCTAATATATATTATGTTCATCAATTTTAATATTCAAATTTCTAATTTAAATTATTTATTATTAATTTTTATCGAATTCAACTTCAAAAATTTAAATATAGCGCACGCTAATTTAAAAAATATATTGCAATTAAATGTGAGACGTGGCAAGTTTGAACCGATTAATTAAGCAACTATATAATTGATGCATTTTAAAAGAAATTTTTAACCATCCATAGAATTAACAAATAATTTTAACTTATAAAGTCACGCCATATTAATTTGTGAATTTCATCCTTTAAAATGTTGACACGTGGCATGAAATTTCTAATATAGTTTTTTATCATCAAAATTTTCATGTTATTTACACTTTACTCTAGAAAAATTAAAACAGATTTTATGCTTCAAAAGAATTTGAGAGTACCTTAAATATAAGAAAGAAAATAGGTACCGCTAAGATCCATTAGAATGATATTTTTGCAACATAGAATTCAAAATAATAAATACTTAGATTTTATAGGGGACCAGGCTATTCTTTTCAATACATGGTAATGAACAACTCGGCATGTCATATGTTGTCCATCTATTTGTTGAGTATAATCCTAACATCCACTAATCTCTAAAACTCGTAGGTTTCCTTTTCAACAATGTAAATAAATAACTCTACAATTTTGGATCAATAGTATTTTCATTAACTATCGTCATATATTATTTTTTATAAAATCCTTGCACAACCAAGTGCAACACTACATACCCTTGATGAGATACACCAATTCTAATATAACTCATAAGTTTTTGTGTCTAACACATAATTTATATCGATTCGTATCTAGTAAAATACTTAGCAACCACTAAACTATATTACTTGAACAAGATCAATTAAATAGTTTGTATGAAAGAAAATGCTTAGTGACCGCTAAGCTCAAATACTTACAGAAAGGAATGATTGTGCAACAAATAGGGTAAAAATATTTTTATTTTTAACATAGCGCTAGAATAACAAATCATAGTAATATATATTAGCGATCGCTAGGAATTTTCCATAATATATTTTGATGAAAGATATGTGAGATATGGACAATTTTTATTGTCAAAATATATGGAGGTATTTGCATAGTCATGAAGAAAGATTGTTATTAAAAAAATTTCGGGGTGCTCAAATAACATCATAGTGAATATTAGGCACACACCTTTGCATCTTGTCTTTTTTAACACATTGGTAGGCATCAATGAAAAATCTTAGCAACCACTAAGCTCTAATACTTATTCGAAGTAGTAGATTAGTGACCACTAGGCTCAACTGAATTTAAATTTTAAATATAGAGATAAAACAACACTTCGTATTAAATAAAATGCTTAGTGACCGCTAAGCTCGAATACGTACATAAAGAAATGATATGGCAAAAACTAGGCTAAACAATATCTTATTTCAAACATAGCACTCTAATAATAGATCATAGTAATAGATAGTATCGGTCGCTATAATCTTTTTATAATATATTTAGATGATAAATATGTGAGATATGAAAATTGTTAACTCTCGAAAGTTATGGAGGTCTTTCATTAAGTAATATATTAGCGACTTTAAAGATAAACTACTTATTCATTTCAAAAATAGATATCAAAAATAGTTCGTATTAAAGAATATGCTTAGTGACCACTAAGCTCGAATACTTACATAATATAGTTGTCTAGGCTAATTGTTTATTTTTTATTGAGAAAGGAATAGATTAGCAGCCTCTAAGCTAAATTGTTTCTTAATTGTGAAAATAGAGATCAAAATAAAGTTCGTATTAAAGAAAATTTTTAGCTACCGCTAAGCTCAAATACTTACATAATGTAGTGCTCAGAAAACATATCATAGGAATGGATAAAATGCTATTGGAATTCATGTTTCATGTCGGTTCATATCAAATAAAATGCATTGAAACCATGAATATGCATTACTTACTTAAAGGAGTGGGTTGGCACTCACTACGCTCTAATGTTTCGTTTTTAAAAATATTGACCTAATAAAAATCTTTCATGCTGCCTTAGTGAAAAAGATAAGAGTTAGAGAATAATAATAGAGGTACACATTTTAAACTGAAGATGTATCCGATCATCTTATCCCTACATATTTCTATAAATAACTCATTAAAAAAATTATTCCTAAACAATTTACTTTAAAAAGGGTGAAGACGAACACCAATCTTACTTAGGAATAAATAATGAGTGCGGGAAGATAAATGCATGTTTTATGTTATCGATTATTTGTTGATTAGAAGGCTATCGATTGCTAGCCTATAGATTGTCGATGAATCCATTTTAACAATGCAAAAAGAAATATCAACAGGTGTGTTGTCATTATTTGTGATTATGCTATATTTGATGCATTATCCCGACAAATCCAAGTCCTTGAATACATACTTTTGAGATGTCCGACACCTCACATATTTCTCATTTGATATAATTTTCATAAAAATAAAAATGCTTTGCAACTGATAAGTGTCATTAGTTAATGAAATGGGCGCTTTTCCATTGCTACGATCAATAATTTATCATAATAAACATAGGCACATAGTATGGAAAGGTTCGATCATCGTAATGGATGTACATCATTTAAACCTAAAGAAGTATATTGTTTGTTTTGTCCTTTCATATTTTCTTAAAATTACCCTTCAAAGAAAATATACCTAAAATATCTATCATATACGCAAGGAAAAGGTGAATAGGATTCTCTCGTAGGATTAAATGAAGAACTTATATTCCATTGATCTAATCTTGCTAATATACTATTGTTTTATATCGATTTATATGATTTCTATTATGAGGTTCCCCAATTGTGTTTTTGATAAAGTCAACAAATGTTTGTTGGCCTATCTCTGACAAGAAACCAAATAGACCATGAAAAAAACTATTATTAAATGGGTCGACATTTCAGTTTTGTAAAGATCACGGGGAAGTAGGGATTGTGAAATTGGAAAAACAAAAATCTTGGTATAAGTACTAAATGTGTGTGGAAGCCTCTCTCCAATCTTTGAAGCATGTTTTGCAAGATAGCCATGAAAAATGTGACCTTCTTCTAGAGGTCAATCTCATAATTAATAACATGACTAATGACTATAATTTTTGTAAATTAATTATGTATAAATCAATAAATTAAAGTGTTGCACCATTGTTGGTATGTGGCTAATTACTTGAATATTAATGAACTAATTATTGGAGGTGGCTCTCATATTATTACTAACGTCGTAATCATAAAGCTTGTGTGAATAAAATTCATTTTTATTATTTCAATAATTACATATTTGACCTTAAATCTTATGTATTGGGAGGATACTAAATAGGAATATTTTACGAGAAAATTGAGGGACTGACCAAGCATTTTGTGATAAGACGGGTAATAAATATGTTGATTGGCCGGACTCGCCACCTTATCAAATAAAGGTTTAAATTAAAGCCCCTAACAATCGTGTATTCATTTCAAGCATGAGATGACATAGTCACTTCACATATTTAGTGATCTTCTCTCCCATATTTTCATACCTTTTCAGTTTAATTCAATGGATTTAATTTTATCGTAATGTCCTTTCCAAAGTTTCCTTCTATGCCATTTTCCACGTCATTTCCTGAAATGGGATTTTATACCAAAATTTCACACCACCATTTGAAATCCATTTTTTGGATTGAATTAGAGAAAGACATGGTTGTTATTGAGGAGTTCTTGGAGATGAATTTCTCTTGAGATACGTCCGAGGATAAATATGGATGTTTAGGGTTCATTTTAATACCCCCTTAGAAAAATTACTTTAGAATTTGTGGTGAATCTCCAAAATTGGTTTTCCTATCAATGGAAAATTTCCTAAAACTCGCGTTTCGTGGAAAATTTTACTAGGTGGAATGGTCATCCATTGTATTTCATACAACCTAGGTTTGACACCATCCAACCTAGGTTGGATGGTCTTTCATTGTCTATTGTCCAACCTAGTTGTCCAACCTAGGTTGGATTGTCTTCCATTATATGCCATCCAACTTGGGTTAGAGGGTTCGGTTGGATGACAGATAATGGAAGACCATCTAACCCAAGTTGGATGGTCATCCATTGTGTGTCGTATAACCTACATTTGATGGCTTCCAACCTAAGTTATATGACATGAGATGATGGATGACCATTTGATCTACTTGGGTTGGATGTAGAACATTATCTATCATCAAACCCAACTATCTTACCTTTGTTGAATGACCATACATTATCTTATATCCAACCCAACCCTCTAACCTGAGTTGGAAGATCATACATTATCTATCATCTAAGCCAACCTTCCAACCTAGGTTGGAGAAGCATACATTATCTACCATAAAACCCGGTTGTCCAACTCGGGTTGGACAATTACTCATTGTCTGCCATCCAACCCAACCATCCAACTTGTGTTGGACAACTATAAATTATCTATCATCCAACCCAGCCATCAAAGCCAACCCTCTAACCTAGTCATCCAACCCTTTTTTTCCATCATTAGTCGTCCAACCCGGTCGTTGAACTCGGGTTGAGCGACTATACATTATCTCTTATCAAACCCAACCATCCAACCTGGGTTGGATGGTCATACATTATCTGCCATCCAACCCAGGTTGGATGGCTAGGTTAGATGATAAACAATGGATGACCATCCAACCCAGGTTGGATGGCCATCCATCATTTGTCATCCAACCTAGGTTGGATGGCAGAAAATGGTTGTCCATCCAACCTAAGTTGGATGGACAATTTCTCTTTGTTGGATGTCATTATTAAATGGGTACCCCTAATACCCCCCAACCTCAAGGATATGTATTATATCTCGGAAAATGCACGCATAAGTTAATTTTTACATATAAATAGTAGGTGAACTGACCCATACAAATGACTTGTCGGCTGAAATTTTTAGTGAATCTGGGTGGAAACCGACTACTAAAAATTCACCATTTCCAATTTCCAAAATCCCTAATATTCATGAGTTTACATAAATATTTCACTAAATTTTTCCCTACATAAGTTTCTTCAATATTCGTTTGTCATATTCTTATCATACATCTAATGAAGGATTAGGTTTTGGATATGGGTCATCACTAGATCAAGCCATCATATAGGGTTGACATAGATGTGAAAATGGAAAAAACATGTAGTGAATCATGGCCCTTGCTTTCTCAGACTCGTTATATATAGGAAGGTTTGATGGATGTGGCCATTTTTTTAGAGTTGTACAATTAGTTTGACATCCTAATGCGTTTCATGTTTGGTGTGTCCAAATGGGGTGAGAGACTGAGGGCGGGACCTAGTTCACTCCACTTTCCTAACCTAGATGATATGTTTTCTCCATTGTAATAGGAACCAACACATTGGGATCTTCTTCGCAAGAAAGGTCGTGAGGTGTACGATTGGCTAAAGAGTCGGGATGCTACTAGAAAAGAGCATCTTTTCCCAGTAATCGCCTATGAAAACTATTTCAATCCTGTTAATGTGGATGTTATATATTTGTCATTTGATTCAATTAAATAAGTGCTTCTAGAATTTTCTAGTTTGTATCTTTGTTATAGTTTTTTTCATAGCATTTTCAGTTCCATTATTATTGAATCATCCTATATGTCTTACTATTCTAGTGCGTTTTTGTATTCCCAACCACTTGTGTTTTTGGCATAGGCCCTTACGTTGTTTCAGAAAGTATTGATGGATCATTCGGTTTTTAATATTTATCCTTTTGCTATATATTTACTATAAAAGGAAAAGGGACCCTTTAACCCTCCTTTAGTTATACAAAAAAGAAATCTTTAATAAATTTATTTTATACGTTGCACTAAGTAATTTAAACAATTAATTGCTATTAAATTTGGTTTGTTTCAAGTTTTCAATTTGTTGCATAACTTTTCTTTGCATACCAATTTTGTTTTTGTTTCTTATGGTTTTTGGAAATCAACAATTAACTGATGCAAGAAATAGTGTTTATCTTTAAAATAACTCAATTTTCACAGACATTCTTCTATTGTTATCAAAAATTTGGAAAAATTGGACATGTATGATGTTGTGTAGTGAAATTGTGGCCCATTGTAATGAACAAAATCCATCTCAAAACCATAAATTGTTTGCATATGTTTGGGATCAATACTACTATTATAGTTGTGTAGCATTCAAATAATCCATACACATTTACAAAAGGGTCTACAAACAAAATGGAGCAAGGTGTTAAAACTAATATGACTAGACATGATTTCATATTGCATAGATTATCAAACAACAAATCAGAAAGAAATATCTTATTACAATTTATTTATTAACACATCTATTTGTTACATTTAGGTTCTTCAAGGTTGGTCATACTCCACATTAACATGGATCTTTACATGTACGACATCGACATAATGAAAATTTCAAAAATAATAAATGAGAAATATGTAATTTCATATGGTTTTAGAAGCACCATTTATAAATGTGATCTAAATAATTCTAATTCAATGTCTATTAAGAGAATGTACGGTCAAGATCGACTAAGATTATGTGTATTTGAAAATGTTGTGGAAATAGTTGGAAGAATTAAGCATTGAAACCGTGAAAGTATACATGAATATTTGTTTCCTCCACTTGGAAACTTGTTGTTTTATGATTACATGGTAAACGAGAATCATTGGACATCCTACATAGTGATTAAAATGATTATGTTATGAAGAAAAATGGATATGTACATTATAGATTCATCTTTTGAAATTAAAATATCCAATGAATCTCTAACCTTCATATTAAAATGGATTGTTGGAAAATCTAAAGAGTTTTTTTATAAATTTTTATTTTCTTATAGGATCATCAAAAAGATTAAGCTAGACTGGAATGCTTAGCTAAAGATTTTTCATGGTGTGAAGAAGGATAACCATATATTCATTATGACGGTAACTCACGCACCATTCACAAGGATGTGAATACTTATAACATTCTCTTGGATTATAATTTTGAGGCACATTTATCAGATGCTTGCATTGATAATTTGATTCCTCAACCAAAACCATGTACCTATACCATTGGTTACATTAACCCATAATATGGAAGAACGTCAAGGATTAATGAGAAATCATGTGTATACAATAACTTGAATCTACAATTTCATGGCACATTTACAAGGCTAAGAGAATGGGCTACAAGAGGGAGACTTGTGAAAATAAATAGAAGAAAAGCATTATACCACATTAAGGGGTGTGATGCAAATGTAGCTCATTCACATGGACCAACATTGGGAAAAAGGTGTTGGCATTTCTTGACTCACAAAGAATACAATTGTGGCACAATGAGTCTTTTGATTGATGTAAACTATAAAATATTGGTTCAATGTATCTCTGAGGGCGTAAGAATGCGTTTCTCACAAACATTTTTCTTGCATTGTGTCAAAGGATTATTTCATTTTCTTTCTCACAAAAGTGACTCATCATTTATATGGAGAATGGAACAATTTACAAGAATAAATTATACTATCTTTCACAAGTAATAGAATTTTTGATATACATAAACTCCCAACTATGTTTTTTTCTTTTAATGATTACTCAAAGATATAGTTTATAATAATAAACACTAGTGAACTTAATGTCATGTACAATCTAAGAAAACAATACTTGAGTTGTTACAAGGTATATTTCGGGGTGAGAACATAAATTTATTGTAAGTTCCACTAGAAATCAAAATAACACCACTAGCATTTAAGGCCAATGTCAAATTTAAGGATGCACATAATAAACATTGAAAGTGTGAACCTTGCACTCTAAAATTCTGAGCCTCACACTTTGAAAGTGCAAGGATCGCGCTCAAATTTCTAGCCTCACAATTTGAAATTGTGAGTCTTGGAATTTCAAAGTTCAAGCCTCACTTTTAAGCATGCAAGGATTGGAATTCAAAGTGTGTGGCTCACACTTTTAGAGTGCAAGGTTCACACTTTTGAGTGTGGGGCTCATAATTTTAGAGTGTAGGGCTTGTAAATAATTTTTATGTGTGAGGCTCATGAGCTTGATAATGTGTGCTCACAATTTCAAATTCATGGGTCTAGTATTTTTACAACTTTGAAAGTGTGAGTCTCACAAATTTGACAATGTGAGGCTCACCATTTGAAAGTACACGGTTCACACTTCGAACTTGTTATTGCAGGGATTTATTGTTAGTTTTTATTTTTAATTTAATACTGATAGGATAATGACTTAGAATAATTAGGGGTCGCAAACCTCACATTGAGGCTTCTGCACTTTCTTTTAATACAACATGATCATCACTTATAATAGTTAGCATCATCTAACCTTACATCTAGGATTTTACACTTTCATTCAATGCCACGTGTTCATGACTTATAGTAAATAGCGATCGTTCACCTTATATCGAGGCTTTTGAAGGAAATTATTGTTAATTTTTTATTTTTATTAATCAAACGGGCTCATGCCTTGTAATAGTTAGTTGTTGCTAGGCTTACTTACACCAAACATGAAATTATAAAAAAATGGAAAAAATGGAACCCAATAATAACAATATTGGAATCCATTAATAGAGAAAGTAGAATCCAATAATAGAGAAATTGAAATCTAATAATAGCGAAATTGAAATCCAATAATAGTGAAAATGGAATCAAATAATATTAAAATTGGAACTCAAATAAGTCCAATAATGACAATATTGGAATCAAATATTATTACTAATGTAATCCAGAAAAATTAATAATGGAATCCAGTATAGACAAGTGAAATCTAATATAGGAAAAAAGTGATAGATTTGTTCAAAACTTGTAACATTGGAGTCCAAATTAACTTAAATATGTCTAGATTTAGTGAAATAAGCATTTAGTGAGTGAAAATAGGGAGAAAATGAATTGGGAGAGGGAAAATAGAAGTGCCAAGTCTAAAACAACATTTAAATCTCCATTTTTGTGGAGTACAATAGATTTGAGTCTTTGCAAAAGAACAATTTTGCACAATTTACTTTGCAAATGCAATGGAGGGCATGAAACACAATAAAATACAATCCAAGACATGAAAATACACAAAACATCAATTTTATTGCTCAAAAGGATGGAAAATACATTACACGGTAGAAACAAGGCAAAAACCTTTGCAGAATGCCAAATTTTGAGGCATGCAACTTCACAAGCGTTCAAGAACAATTTTTACATAGTTCCTTTACATTTTCAGAAAATCACCCCCATCAAAAGGAGGGGATTTTAAATTATATAAAGAGAAATCCTTAAATTTTCCTCACCAATTGACAACCAGCATTAACTCTCTAAGAATATGTATGGGAAACCATATAAATTCACTTCCCAAGGGCACCTTGCTTACACAAGAAGCCATGGGTGTCATACCTCATTAACATATTTCTTGACCTATTTCATACCATGCTCATTAATTCCCAGTCAATCATTAATACCCATGTATGATGCATGAGCATCAAGGGCCAAGGCATAAGAATGTCATATGAGACCATTAAAACATGTTAGTCTAGGTGTGAGTGAATGAATGTTAAAGTTGAATATGTTGTAAAAGGTGAATGAGTGCTTGTAAGAGAGTTGTAGGAGTGAATTTGACATAGTAAAAGAGTAATATTGGAAAAATAAAGCCATGTCATCATGTAATAGTTGTCTTGTACAGATTACATGAGAGTATTAAGGTGATCTACACGTGATTCTATGTTGAGAAGGTTGTTGAGTCTTCTTAGGAGTGTGAGTTGGCTTAGGAGTCAGTTTAGGAGCTTGTTAGAGTCTTTTCTTAGCTAATTGACACCTATTTCATAGGTGATTCGAAGACTAGTATTAGAACAAAGGTTCTCAATGTGGTAGAAATGAAGAATAATGGATGTATGATGTTTTAGAGGAAGAATATACCTCTGTTGGCATGAAATGGCATGTTTCTAAATGGACTGTGTTGAGAACCCTAGTAGGGGAGCAAGCTATAAACCCTCAATACCTTTTAAATTATGTAAAGATCATGACTAATAATATGGAAAGAATCTACAAGTAACAAGGATCACCAACATTATTTTTAGAAGGTTTGAAAATGTGTAATTTAATTGTATTTGCAAAATGTGCCTTCTCGGGCCTGATCTAGGGCTTTGTATAAATTTTTATTGCGTGGATGAAATTGCTTGAAAATTTCACAATACCTCTATCTTGATGTGATCTACCAATTGTCCAAATATTGTGGGGAATGGTTTTGTGTAGCTCAAAATATAGATGACTACGTTTTTGAGTTATAACAAGGAATGTACAGTGTACAGTTAGACAAGGAAACAAGCAGTTTTTGCATTACAACGTGATAGATCATGATCCTAGATTGTTATAGAAGGTGGATCTAGGTATATTTAATGTGTTGGAGTGATCATAGGGGTGAATCAATGAATCAATTACCCTTATTTCATATAAAGACTGACTGTGCAGGCTTAGGACTCGTATTGGGCAACAAAGGAAGACTGCAACTAAAAGGAGTTGGGCATAATATGATGAAAATACATTGCATGAAGGTTTGGAGGGCACCTATCCAGGTATGAATAACATATTTGAATACTTATAAGGAGAAACCTTCAATGATATTTCCTTCATTTTGTGTAAGACATGACTGTGGGACTAGTAAGACCTCTAGAAGGCTTATCTAAATGTTAATATCCAGAAATCAGACTGGTAAATGCTTAATTTAAGGATCTAGAAGAATGAGGAAGATCTGAAATTTTGTGTGGAGAGGGTTATAACATTTAAAGACCTTATGTAAAAATTTGGAGTCCTAAAACAAAGACCCAAAAAGTTATGAAGGATTTAGGACTGTCCCAAATGAGTTAGTTTTTCAAGAGCAGGAAATAGAAAAAAATGAGATAGAGGTAATTAGACAAAATTTTAAGCCATGAAACTTTAGGAGAGGTTTTATGGGAAAATGAGAGGCAATGAATCTTTTCGGACCTTCTCGGGTATTCATGAAATTCTAAAACAAGACAATAGAATAGTGAGAGTTAAGATGGTGCACCACTATATTTATCAGGTTGCACGCATTTTCCCCTGACGGTAGAATAATTTCTCTAATTGATTGGTTACATAATCTGTATGGTGTTAGATGAGAGTATGATCTCTGATTTTGGCTGGTTGCATAACTTTACCTTATTCCCCTGTTGCTGGTTGGTTGCGAATAGTCAACCAATCGGTAGCATGCTTCCTTACAATCGATCGCAAGAGCTTGACCGATCCTGATTTCTCATTTCCTAATTAGCTTTGCCTTTGAAACGGTCAAGTAGCATAATTTTTCTATCGGACAAGTAGCATGAATTTTCTACCAACCGATAGATGTCATGTGTGCCATTGACATCCCTCACATCACCACCTAACCGGCCACCACTTCCATCCTCGTGCTACCGTCTACTAGCACCGAACATGCTACTTGTTCTTCTACACCATTTCTCACATGCAACATGCATATCCTTTCACAACGAATTTCTTGTGTTACCGGCGACCGTAGTAGGCTATAATGTTGTTGACTCGTAGTACCGAACAAAACAAGCTATTGACTCTGGTAGTATTTTTATTACCTGGCTAATTTTCTCAACCTCAACCAACTTGGCCACAACTCAGCCATCATGAATCTCTTAGCTCCCTACATTTACTAGAATTGGTCCATCTCGGCCGATCCATCCATGACTTACCTTGTTCTCTCGAAATACATACACACCATTGATTACCAATTCCTAGGTTCATTAATTTGCCCATTTTTAGGTGGTACAAAAATGGATAATGCTTTGGCACACTCGGTGGGATAGAAGTCAATATTTCCATTTAGCCAAGTTTAGGTGTGTATCTTGGTAACATCTTACCCTTTAGAGGATTTGCAACAACATATCTCGGTCACTCCAAACATAATTTCAACTTATTTGAGAATTCAAAGTTCTTCAAGTTCATGATATGAATTCCAAAAAGTTACAAAACATCAGAGTCTTTGAGTACCTTCAACTATCACCCGGGAGGGGAAGAAAAGGTAGGACAGATTCAGAGATCACAATCTCCACCAAACAAAAATTTGTCCACGTAACCTCCCGGTATACCCTTGTCACACACCGTACAAGATTTCTCGTGCCTATCGTAATAACATCACAAGAAAATTTAGGGTTTGTTAATTTTACTAGTAGTATTCCTCTTGGTCTTATTTCCAACAATCTCATTCTAGCATCTAGACATTAGAACATCCCTTTCTTCACTAGAGAAAATCAGACTACTCCAGGTTGACCGCATACAAAACATTTTAAATGTTTGTGTTATCCATCAAATTGTTTAGTAGGATGTGGCTATTACAATTTTATTTTCTTTATTAAAGGGAAGAGATTTACAATGGTTTATAAGCTTAATAATGTGGTCAATCACCAATTGGAAACAATCGGGAATAACTATAAGAAATATATTTGGAGAAAATGAAAATAACCTCTCCTTGTTTTAATGATTTGAAAACCATAAAGAGGGCTCCCATCAAGCTCATGGATGACTTCAATTTCAGGTTTAAGAAGAATCGCGAGAGGATTCAAGCCCTTTTCAAACCAACTCTGAAGGTGTTTTATCTAGTTTTTAAGAGATTTAAAATTTGATATTGTTCTAATGATTCAATCTATGGTGGGAGTAACACTACCCTAGTATTTATACCATTTCCATTAGAGATGGAAATATTTTAATTCAAGATGGGAAATTTACTCCCTGGACCTCTCATGCCTATCTACCTAGAAATTTAATACCCTAATTAAGCCCCTGAATTAACACCTATCACAACACCAAAAACCAAGGCTCTAGTGAAGTATCCACCTCCTCGTGTAATTCAACTAAATTGCAGGAAGTAATGATACAATTATAAAATTTCAGAAATGATTTGGTATCTCTCAATCGAAAACAAGCTCAACATTTTAGGCCTTATCACCTCCTTACCAGCCAATTAAGCCCTCTTACCAACCAAATAAGCCTCCATCCCGAGCTGCAAATAAAAATCAAAACCCATATCCTCATGCTAGGATATTTCAAACGCACACTCCCCATGTAATTATTTCATCCCAAGATTTGGTTCTGTTCAAAACAACCTTGTGAAAGATTATGAGTGGTGTTTCCTTATCATCTTCTACACAACAAAAAAACATGCCCTAATGGAATTTTGAATGAATATTTTGTGGTGAAAAGTGAATTTGTTTCCCAAGAGAGACATAAAGAATAAAATCAGCAGAAATTATTCATTCAAGAGGCAACTCAAAGTGACTCTTCACTTGTAGATTGGAAAATAAAGACTTTTGTGCAATCAATCAGAATCTCCCTCAAGTTATGTCTTCCAATACTATTCCTAGAAGAGGGCTCTTTAGGAAGGATGATATGCAAATGTAGGACCTTCAACAATGTAAATGACATCTCAAGGAGGAAACAATTCAACACATGGTTCCAAAGATGTAAAATCAGCCTAAAGTTCTTTTCATACTAGCCCAAGTGCAGGAAAAGGTTGTTCAAGGTAAGATGAAGAAAAGAGATAATCCCACTCCTTTCAACATTATTGAGCAGATGAAGAAAACAATGCGAGAACATATATGTGGGAGTCATTGGAAATTCTAGGCCAAACAGACCTCTTGTGGGAAGCGATGGCTAATTTTCCTATCGCAAATGAGCCATCTAGAGAACAAGAGAAAGTTCTCACCTATGCAATGCAATAGAAAGGGGATTGACCAAGAAAAAACATGAAGCCTCCACCTTTCTATGTGTCATTAATCAAACGGATTAAATTTTTTCATAATTGTATGATCAAATTTAGATAAAACAACTCAATGATGCCAAAACAAATTATAGACCAATTAGGCCTCAAATATGAGCCCCTTTCAAAAGGTGTAGTGCAGTTGGATGGAACAATAGTAGGAAATTTTGGATTTATCAGAGGTCTAAGCCTCACATTGCATGCATTTCCAAATGTTTTAGTTTCTCGGGATGTGTGTATAATTGGACTACCTTCATTGTTTGTTTTATGTTTATATAGGGATTTCACTACCAAAATTGGGGGCTATTTATCATCAAATTGGTCTCATATGCTCTTCAGGACCATGTATGGCACTAAGGTTACTATTAAATCTGAATCACTTAATTTTTACCATGTATAACCTTACACCACTAGTCCTATTAATGAAAATTGCACAATATTTGATGAAGAAGATGGTCCTAGTACTCAAGAATATGACACTCAGATTGGGGCATCCCGACCTTATACTTGTTAAATGGGCACATAAGAAGCATAGTTATGATCCATATAAGGATCTTGAAGAATTTTAACTCTCTGCGAGGAACTAGAAAATTGAAGAAGCTAGTCTTTAATCTATTTCTTCCATGAAGAGAATGCAACCTTGCCTAGTGTGACCAAACCTAATGATGGATGTTATTTGATGGATCAATGAGTAAGCAAGATGTAGGGGCGGTGTAGTTCTTGTGTCTCCCAAAGGTAGATTAGTTACTCTTATTTAATTTTTAAGTTCAGTTTCTCTAACAACACAATAGAGTATGAGTCTTGTATCCATGGGCGGTATTCGGCAAGGAAGAAGAACATAAAAATTTTGCAGGCCTTTGGGGATAGTGAATTAATAGTATACCAGGTTCGAGGTTCCAATGTATCCAAGAATGATATAATAAAATCATATAAGGATAGAGTGTGGGAAAATTTGGAGGATTTTGAAGCCTTCAATATTTAGGCCATCCCAAGAAAGGAGAATGAGTCTGATGATAAATTTGTTGCACTTGGGGAAAATTTTAATGTTATTACGGATGTTAGGAAATAAAAAGTTTAGCCTCATATTAAGGTGATAGTAAGACCTTCTACACAAGATAATAACACAAGTTTGCATGTATTTGGAAATGACCATCAAATTTTCAACTTCATTCAAGAGGATGTCGATTTTTCTATAAAAAATTAAGAAAAATTAGAAGAGCGACATGGGGACTAGGTTGTAAATATTAGAACAAGCAAGTTTCCTAAGGGCTTAATGACATTAGAGTCAATCTTCAACTCCAATAACCATCTTAGAAAAGATAAGGAAAACATAAAGTTCAAGGGTGATGATATAGAGTCTATCTCAATGGGTTAAGGTAAATCTCTTCAATTGACAAGGTAAGCACTTCACAAGAGAAACACGACTTTGCGAAACTTTGTCAAGAGTTTGCTGATGTTTTTACATGGAGGTATGAATATCTCAAGGGTTTTCACATTATCTTATCTCAACAAAGGATTGAGTTGGAGCCTACTATAGACACCAAAACCATGTCACCTTTCATCCTCTTCCTCCAAAATAACTTAATAACCACATTCTACACAGGTGATCGATTTAACCCTAATTCAATCACTCATAACCCCTTTCGCACATCACAAATGACCCTCATTCACACACTCAAGGATTTAATTAACATCAATTAATTAAATTCCCCCTTCTTACCCACTCATCAAGCCACCTCACCATGCCACTGGACCGGCCACCTCACCCAACCACCTCACTCTTCCACTACCCCACTTACCCCTCCACCTCACTCTTCCACTACCCAACTTGCCCCTCCACCTCACCATTCCACTTCCCACCTTACCCATACCTTGCCCATACCCTTCTAGAAAACCCTAATAGTGGCCACTCCACTCATAGGACCCCTTTCTGTCTTATTATCCATGCTAAGGGTGAAGGACGCATGTGCTCCACCACTCAAAATCGAGTGGGCAAGGCATATTCCCCAATTTTCAAAAACAAGTCTCCTCGACATAACCGGTGTCAATTACAGTTTGACCGATGTCGGTCGGATGGGACCGGTGTTGGTCACTTGAAAATATCTAGTCCTAGCTCTTTCCAAAAGGTTGGTTGATTTTCATGGTTGGAAATTCGCTTGGTTGATTGGTATTCAGTGTGGGTGTTTGCATGATCATTTGCAACTAGTTGGAACACAAAAATCCTTCAGAACTCCCAACTGATACCATCGGTGGAAGCATTCACAAGAAATATTTGTGAGAACATCCATTGGAGGAACCTGAACCAGACAGAGCTCAGGAAAGAGCTCTCCAACCAACCTACCAGCCTTCATCAACATCCATCACTCTTCTCCATCATCTGCTCACTCTCCGACGCATATTAGAATCTAGGTAAGTGGATCCTTGTATCTTGCACTTGTGTTTTGGTAATTTTCTTCTCTATTTCACTCCTCGATAGTAAAAACTCCTAACCTACCACATAGACCTCACCCATTCAATCTACACTCACACCCATGACCCTCTACACCCTATTCCACTCCTTATCAACCCTCTGTCTAGTCACAAAAGACACCCTAATCCCCATTTCAAAACTCTGACCCAATATCAGTGACTGTCATCGGTTAACCACTAACCACCATCGGTCAACCACGAATGCTATTGGTCACCCTTCTATTTGTCACCTATCCACCTTCTACCCAAATACACCCAAAATTACCCCCATAAGCACCCCAACGCTCGGCCTAGACCTACCACTTGCATAAACCTCACCCATACCTTCTCAACACTCTATCCTAAGATAGAGTGGGACCCAAACACCTCCCACCTAGACCTCTGTCACTTCTACAGTGACCGTGACATGGTCATCCTTAACCAGGAATCGGAAGTCTACCCTCAACCGGTGTTGGTCCGTGTCTACTAACACAGAGTAGACCAGCAACCTACCTCTTCACCCAAATAACCTAAAATACCCTACCCAACCCCAACCTAACCCTGTCTGTGACCTGTAGACCACCTAACCTACCTAGAACCTGACCCAAACACCTTTTACCCACATAGTTTAGTATTTAATTGAATTGACGTTGATAGCAACCTGAGGCACCCAAATCAGAATGCTAGCACTAGATTCCATTTATTTACATGCTTTTGTCATTTAATATTAATTTATAAAATAGTGGATTGACAACCCTCTAGGGAGTACCACACTTCTTGGATCTAGCATACGCTAGGCAGTCCACTGCATATGTTGTTTAACTCTCTCTTGTGGTCTTATTTTCTTATTTTAGGGTAGTTCTTCCCTGACCAAAAAGGAGTTCACATGATCAACCAAGATCAGAAGTCTACACGCGTGCATTCCACCCATCAACCCAACAATAGGTAAACCTCCTACACCCTTATCTATTTTAGTCTCCAATTGTACGCAAAAAGGATCGAAACATTTTGGCATGCCCGGTGGGACCCATTTGGGGTTCCTTGCATTTTTCATTCCTAGGAAAAAGTTGTATGTCTGTTTCCCTTTCTAAAAGGCTTTCACATTAATCTCCTTCTCTATAATATTTTTATCCTTCTATTATCTAAAAGAAATCATCTTTTGGTGCTTTAAAATGAACATTTCTTCCCTTTCATTAGTATCACATTAGTGAAAGTGCATCCCTTCTCCTATTCATCCGTTGTGACATCAAATATCATATTTCGATTTGGGTTTAAAACACTCGCATTTCATTCTACTTTACTGCATTAGCTCACATTAAATGAGGGAAACCTATATGTTGGAAGTCATGCCCAAATCTGATGGTTGACTAATTAATCGTAGAAAAGCACTTTCTTTCTCTTTCTCTCTCTCTGAGTCTTACCAAATTGCACAAAAATTCAAAATACACATCATTCTTAAACAACATCTCACCCGGAAGAAGTTGTAGGTGATCACATGATTGTGGCACAGTGGGCACCCATCTTGTTACTTCTTTCAATTCATTATCTCAGAGGATGGCCTACCCCACCATAACAAACTTGAAACCTCACCTTTAGATCTCCTTCTTCGTAGGAAGCCTTCCTTGCCAAAAAGTATGTTTTCTTTTAGCATTCTGCTTGAAGTGTGTTTTGAGGTGTGAGAGTACATTTTCTCTATTTTTTTCTTCTTTTCCTTTTTGCACTCCCCACTCACATTTGTGTATTCCGACTCTTTCTGAGGGTGCCAAGGCTTCATTATATCATCCACCAATCTCTGGTTTGATCATTCTTTTGATTCAAACTTACCATAATACAATTTTCTACAATTTTTCAATCTACATAGTAACCGGCATTGGTTTACTCATCACCAGAATCGGTTATACCATACTGGCATCGGTCTCTGTTCTTTTGAGTTAACTTGTCCAAAAGACCCCTCTTTTAGTTTCTTTGTTGTCTCAGTTCTTGGAATATTCTATACACTTTGTGTCCTACCACAAAGCTATCACAGAGCCTTCCCACCTGATCATCATCACTTTGTTGCTTCAATTTGATAAACCCCTCTGTCTCTCAGTAACTAGTAGTGGTTAATTATAGCCGGCATCGGTCACCCCTAACCAGTGTTGGTTCTTAACTAGCACATTTACCCCATCTACCTACAAATACCCATTCTCTTCATCCCTGCTACTTTCTGTATCATCTGCAGAGTACAGTACTACCTGATATACACCCCTTTCACATGGTGTTGACACGTAACCAAGCCAATGCACTTGTGTTCCATGCTAACCTTTGACCTCTTCCACCTAGTCCTTCACCACCTTTCATGTTGTCCCCTATGGACCCCGGTTTCACCTCCATTGTTAGTATGGGTGACATGGACTTCGCATGATTCTTGGACCAGAACCCAGCTGCTTTACAACATTATCTAGCCCATGCTTCCACTCGGGATTCCTCGGGCCAACTTATCTATGGTATGCCGTGTCCATCCCTCCTACTCTCGTACCTACCTCCATGTCGATACTTCTAACTTAGCTATACCTACTTCTACCTTACCACTAGTGGTGTCTCAACTTGACCCTACCACGATGGTATCTACCCCTATACGACATTTACCACACCTTTGATGTCTTCACCCTTCATGGCACCTACCATGCCCACATCCATGGCCATTAGTCCAAGTAGCCCCACGCTGACCACTACCTACATACCTATTCCATCTCAACCATTGCCGGTCTCAAGCAAACCATACCCCCGCAAAATTTAGTGTTGTATATTCCCCAATCACTTCCTCTTGTTGTTACCAGAAGGGTTACCCCGACCCTCCTCTATACACCCACTTTTAACCTCCGCCCGTAGCCTCTACCTCCTATTCAACATATTACCCGCCCTCATCCTTCTCCTCACACATACCTCCACAATTTTCATACGGGGCTCCTTCGCACAACATGATGCCTTCCACATCATATTCTTCTTACCTTCCTCCCCCTCTTGGAAGTCAACCTTCATCACAACCGACCCCCGACCTGATCAAAATGATGATGGATAAGATGCACACACTAGAGGCATCTCTTTCCGGTTCACACACATCTCTGACCTATGAGGAGATTTGTAATGAGCCCATTCATTTCTCCATTCCTATCCGTCCATACCCCCACATTGGGAAATGCCAAAATTCAACCGATTCCACAACAAAGAAGACCCACAAGTAACACCTAAGGTCTTTTAGACACATGTGTTACCTCATTACTCATGATGACGCTTTGCTATTGCAAACATTCCCCATGTCCCTCAATGGACCTGCTCTCGATTGGTATAGTGCCCTACCTAAGCACTCTATCTTCTCTTTCAACCAGGTGGCCCAAGCCTTTTTGGATCACTTCTCCATCAATGTAGCCAAGAAAGTCACCATGACTGACTTGTATACCACACGTCAATATGATGACGAGTCAATCATAGACTTTGTCGCTTGTTGGCATGGCACGATCAATCAAATCACATTCACCTTCTGTGCAGATCAATTGATAGAGTTGTTTACACAGGCCTATGCTTGCCACATCTCATCCACCTTATAAATCCAAATGTTTTGTACATTTGACGAGGCGTTCACCATGGCCCAAAAGCTCGAAATCTAAGCCATCAAAGAAAAGAGGATTCAATTGCACAACAAAGGCACTCCTTTTAAACCACAAGAACCCTCTTCCACTACCAAAACACCACCAACCGCTCCTCTCAACCCTCCTAGAGCCAAAGGCTCCGCCCATGTGGTAGTCCTGAAGGCTGGCCTGTCTCACCCATCTAACCTACCAAAACCTCCGCCTAACCTCTCGCCAGTGCAAACATTCCTCTTCAAAAATGAACAAAATAAATATACCCCCATTGTTGAACCATACCCTACTATTCTAGAAAAAATCTGAGCAGCTGGGGCTATCACTCTCATTGACTATCAAACCACACCCATCTAATCCCCTCATGGTATAGGGAAAATGAAATCTGTGACTACCATCATACCTAAGGGCACAACACCAACAACTACATCACCTTCAAAACCATTGTCCAAGAAATGTTAGATAGAGGAGATCTTGTTCTGGACAATCCCAACGCACCTACAAACCAAAACCTACACATCTTCCAAAATCTATTTCCTAATCATACCTCTCCACCCAACACAACCATTCTACCATTGACAATGACAATATCTAGGAGGTTCATGCCATCTTTGATATCCTACCCATACCACTTGCACCATACCCCCTAACCACACCTACAAAAGAACCTCTCAAAGAAATGCCTTTACCCATACTAGCATCTTCACCCTCTTCACCATTACCACTAGAAGTTAATCTAGTGCAAACAGATTCCTCTTCTTCGGATGTCATAACTACCATACTTGACCATGTCATCGACCCTCCTACCCCCATGCTTGACGAATCACCATTGACACCTGCTTCCATACCCATAGAGGAGTCGAAAATACCTTCCCCTTCCTCCACCTCACCCCACATCGAGGAAGATCCTTCTTCATCTACCTTACCCACACCTCACCATGAAGAAGACCCTACTCTAAGAAAAATCAACTGCTTCCATCTCCTCCAACATTAAATGATCTATTCTCATCCCTCCCTCCTACGAATCACATGTAGAGGACTTCCTTGTTTCACAAATATCCATTTTGTTCATAGGGATCACCACCAAAGCCACCCTCATCCCCTTCATTTCCTCATCCCCCATTCGATGGCCCCTCTAGAGTATGTTGATCATTCATTACTTTAGGAATGCCTTCAAATCCCCATCTCCACACAGATGTAGACCTTACCTACCGACTCAACCCCTATTTACCCTACAATAGTGGTGACATCCACACATATTCCACCCACGAGAGGTGATTGCAAAACCTCCCACATTACCTCGACCATACACATACCTACATCTCCCTCATCATCTACATCATCACTTCCCAACCCCTCAACAATCTCCATCATTTCTTATATCCTAGGGGTGTGACCCACATCGCGCCTTACCCATCCAAAAATCAAAATTTATCTAACTACTCCCTCTCACCCCCTCACCATAATTACACCGCGCATGAAACCAAACCACCAAAACCCGGATGCCAATACTAGCGCCACCTACTACCTCTTTATCCCCTTCACCACTACCGTCCCTCTTGGGTCCCCATCCATCCAGCCTAACTATAAAATTGCATATACCCAATACAACCACAAATCGACAAATGCCCCACTTATCACCACCTCCTCTTCTACCCAACCCTATGAAGTTGCCTTTACCTATTAGGTAACACCAACCACCACTACCGCCTATCACCCCTACCCCCACAGCGTCACCCCTCTCACCTTGGGTAACTCGTCCTCTCCCACATTCGGCATACCCCTCTTCATCACATCGTCATTCTACATTACTGACCACCCCACCCCTCAAAGTGACACCTAAACCCAAAACCAAATCATCCATCTGCACCCTTACCTAACAAGGTGTGGCCCACACCCCAACCCAAACTACCCAGACCATCCCCACACCATGACCCACGACACCCACCTCTAAGTCACTACCGAGTTCCTCACCCAAAACCATACCCACTTCACCGTGCAACCCAATGGTAGTATCCTATGCAACTGTCCTAGCTAAATTAATCACCTCTTCCCACATCACCTTACTACCCATCCAACTCTACGACCCACTCAAACCAAAACCAAAATGGTTTGATGACTCCCAGATCTGCGCCTACCATCATGCACCAGGGCATAACGTGGAGGATTTCCAAGATCTCAAAACACTCCTACAACTCTTCACTGAGGATGATTTTTGGACACAGATGTAGCTCCTCCTACACCCATAATCACCCCATCTATACCATTACCAGCTCAACCATCATCATCCCACACATCATACCATTCCTACCCACCACCCATATTTGAAATCAATATGGTTCGAATAGCCACTCGAGCTCAACGTGATAAAATGAAAACAAGAGCAAATGAACCTACTGCCTCCACTATACCTTGCATCACACCAGTGCCCACCCCTAAAATCACCATTCGAGGACCTGCCTTCCCTATCTCCAATGGAAAGCCCATCGTTCCATGATCAAGCAACTCCATCAGTCATCACTCAAAATTTCCTTGTGTGACCTCATCCAAACTTTTGAATCTCATCGTCAGGCCCTCATTTAAGTCCTACAATCTATTAAGGTTCCACCTAATGACCCCACACTTTTTGCATCCATCATCACACCTTTGAACCACGTGACCTCCCCGATTTCCTCACCTCCTACCTTGAAACCTATTGCCTCATCTCAGGTGGTTGCCCTCACTTTCTCTAATGACAAGATCAAACCTCACCAAATGGAGGACCATGATCCCACCTTATTCATCTCTACCTTTGTCGACAATATATGTGTTAGACATATTATGATAGATGGCAGAGCTAGCATGAACATTATCTCAACTCATGCATTCAACCAAATGTGGATTCCTTCCAATTGTATGCAAAACAATCCATTTATGTTGCGTTCTTTCAATGACGCCATAACCACTACCTTGGGGAAAGTGATCCTACACATTTGTGTTGGTCCCCGTAGAATCCCTGAAATCTTCTACATCTTGGAAGGAGAGTTCTAATACAACATGCTGCTTGGATGACCCTAGATTCATGCCATGGGATGTGTCCCCTCCACCCTTCACTGTTGTCTCAAATTTGAACATGAGGGACACAACTACACCATCCCCATGGATCCTTCACCATTCAAAACCTGTAACATGTTATACCAGCCCAACGATGTCCTCATACCTATCACCGCTCCCACCTCCACACCCACTTCCGCTACCACCACCTCTACCACTTCTTCTTCAACCCCTACATCACCTCTTATCACCACCACCACAGCTCTTGCAGAACCATCCGCTACACCACAACCCGCAACCTCCTCATCTCAAACCCCCATAGAGACATCCATCCCCACCACCCATATCCTAGATA
This sequence comes from Taxus wallichiana var. yunnanensis, assembly GCA_018340775.1. Lineage (NCBI taxonomy): Eukaryota > Viridiplantae > Streptophyta > Pinopsida > Cupressales > Taxaceae > Taxus > Taxus wallichiana. Next base: position 922,793,713 of record CM031237.1, read on the forward strand.
CTAATCCACTAGAAGGTGTTTTTCAATGCCTGACACTGGGGGAGTACCACCTCTACAATGTCGATACTTTCCATACCCCACAAGAGTATGGAAACCTTCAACAACATCCCCATTATGACCCCTGCATTGGTGAAGTTCTCACCTATGGACCCTCACACCTCCACACCAATATAACCTATGGAGGCATTGACACTCCCACTTACACACCTGAACCACCTACCCCAACCCTACCATTTACCACCACCCTTCCCTCGTTAACCAACATGTGCTTTGCCCATACCTTCCTACATCATTGTGCTTGGAAGGGTTTTGGCTTCATCTTTATGAACAAGGTCGTCACACCGTTATCCCTTGCACTACTCGCAAGCACAAGGACCATAGTGGGGTGGGATTTGTTGAGCCTATGCTTAAACAATCCTGTGTCGACCTCATTATAGAGACACCTCAAGCTAACAACCCCCCGCCTAGTTCACCCAATTCACCCACAGAGTCTATAGACCTAGAGTCTATTCCTCCTACCTTTTTTCCATAAACATCATTTCCTTGGGACCACTCACCATTCAACGAGATGATGAGATTTCTACTTATTTTCCTATTCTCTATCCTAATATGATTGATGAGGATGCCCCTTCTATCAACGTTGTATAGTGTCATAACGACGAATCCATTCTCACCTACTTGGGTATGAAGGACTCCTCTCTCCACCGCACACTACCTTATGAGACCCAAAACATGCTGAATCAATCCACTATCAACATCAACATCCACACATTGGATGACCCCACATTCTAAAGATAGGCCAATCTTTGGACTCTACTAAATAAGAAGCCTACACTTCTTTCCTCATGCAACCATAGCAATGATTTTGCTTGGTCATACACCGATATGCCTGGTAATCGACCTAATATCATGGTCCATAATATCGTCACCTTCCTTAATTTTAAATCCGTCAAACAGAAGCTGCGTAAGATGCACCCACGCATTTCTCTTCTCATCAAAGAAGAGCTCCAATGCCTCCTCTATCTCCTTCATCCTACCCATCGACTACCCATAATGGATTTCCAACATCATACCCATTACCAAAGCAATGACGGGACTCTGTATATGCACCGACTTCCGAGACCTCAACCTAGCTTGTCCTAAAGATGAATTTCCTCTACCTAGCATCGACCAATTGGTTGACCTCACCACCGGACATGAGATGCTATCTCTCATGGACGGGTTCTCGAGCTATAATAAAATATTACTCGCCCCCGGGATCAACACAAAACCACCTTCATTACCCCTTGGGGGACCTTCTACTATCACGTCATGCCCTTCACTGAAGAACATAGGTGCCACCTACCAACGAGCCATGACCTATATCTTCCATGACATCATGCATCACATCTTGGAAGACTATGTCAATGACCTTTTGAGAAAGTCCAAAAGTCACGCCAACCATTCACCCATCCTAAAAATCATCTTTGACCGTCTCATCTAGTATTGCGTACGCTTTCAACCTAAGAAGTGCATCTTCGTTGTCCTATTTAGTAAACTCTTTGGCTTCATTGTTTCCTTGCAAGGCATTGAAGTTGACCTGGCCAAAATCAAGGCCATCCTAGAGATGCTTCCACTCACTAACCTCCACCAACTTTGAATTTTATAGGAAAACTACAATCTATCTATTGATTCATTTCGAACTTTGGACCGATGCGAACCCTTGCACCACATCCTTAAAAATGACATCACCTTCCGGTGGAACCATGTTTGTCATAAAACATTTGAAGCCTTGAAAGCATATCTATTCCAGCCACCCGTGCTTATCCCGCCTAAGGATGATCAACCATTATACCTCTACATTTCTACCATTGACCATTCCTTGGGTGCTATGCTCGCTCATTGTGACGACCAACACGGGGGAAAAAATGGTCTATTACATCATTCGTACCCTTGTGGATTACAAGACTCGATATACACACGCGAGAAAAATTATTCCTCGCTTTATTCTTCATGGCCACCAATCTTCACCACTACCTACTTAACCACACCACCTTCGTCATAACCAACACCAACCCCTTACATTAAATGTACTCTAAACCATTCCAAAACCAACGCATTTCAAGATGGTTCATGCTACTCAGCGATCAAGATATCACCTTTCTTCACCAAAAATCAATCAAGGGTCAAAGGCTATCACCGATCAACTAGTGATGCCAAACTCTCGACCACCAACCCAACAAATTTGAATTTTGTGATGAATCCATTGCTACCCTTTCCCTCAATGAGAATGTCGAGGAACCTCTACACTATCAAACGACCCTATTCTTTAACGGATCTAAGTGTCAGCGGGGTGGAGCTAGAATCATCCTCATTCTACATGTTAGTGAACCCATACCCCTTTCATTCAAACTTGACTTTGAGTGTACCAACAACATCATCGAATACTAAGCACTCATACTAGGTCTCCAAACCACACAACCTAGATGTTAAAACTATTAATATCTACGATGATTCTCAATTGGTAGTAAATCAGGTCCATGGACTATACCAATGTCGCAATGAGTAATTACAATGGTACAAACACCACATACACTTCTTGTTAGCTTGCCTTCACCAATATAAGCGCAAACCATTCCCCACTCTACAAATAAGTTTACAGATACCATGGCTTGTCTTACCTCACAAATACCCTCATCACCTACCAATTCACAAATATTTGTTATTGTCCGGAGATTGCAATCACCCTCCTACCTCTCTCACATGGTCAATCTCATTGAGAACCCTACCACCGACCCATCAGACCTCTGGTACCAACAACACTCTAACTACCTCTCCCTTTCCATTCTTCCTCCGGACCTTACCCTGATGGCCGACGTACCTTCCCTCTAAAACATCTCTCAAGTACATCCTCATGGGAGGTCTCCTCTATAAGTGTGTCTTCGATGGGATCCTTCTTTGATGCCTCACTAGCTCCAAAATACCCTATGCCATCACAGAAATACGTGACATAATTTTTAGGGGTCACATCAGTGGCCTAGCTATCGCTAAACATATTATTAACCTCAACTATTCTTGGCCTACCCTCATTTGTGATTGTTGTGACTATTTCAAATGATGTGTGGAATGCCAAAACACTCGAACCTTCATCATACCCCCTGGTCATGCCTTAAAACTCATATGAGACCTCCGGCCCTTTTCTCAATGGGGCCTTGACCTCATCAATGAGATTAACTATTATTCTTCTCAACACCACCAATGGATCATAATCACTACCGAATACTATACCAAATGGGTAGAATCCATTCCACTAATCTCTATAAAAGCCGAGAAGATTTGTGATTTCATCAACTAGCACATTATTTGTCACTTGAGTGTTCCTCACATCCTTGTCACTTTGTAACACCCTCAATAATTATTATATTCGTCCTTTTCATTTCAAGTGTTGACATGTGATTTTATTCTAAAGATGTGTTCTTTTGATTGTTGGAGATGATGTTTGATATGGATAAATATTTTCTGTTCTTAAGATCATTATACTAGAATGAAATGGATTCCTTGAATCCATTTTTCACTTCTTGTAGGTGAGTTGTAATCTGGTTTAAGAGTTACAAACTTATCTCTTTATCGACTCATCCTTGGATTAATTTTAGTGATCCAAGGAATTTTTAAACCTTCTCAATTGAATGAATAGTAAATTGACATTCCATAATTGAGGGACATAGAGGATTGAAATTTTTATTACAATTTCTTTAATCTTGTGTGAACGTGTTTCCATTCGGTTATATGTTGTGCTTAGGTCCTGGAGATCGATCTTGGTAGTACATTGCTTTGACAAAAATGAAATAAAACCTATTCATGAAATAGGAAGGATTTGGAATCCTAAAACTAAAGGATTAGCTTACGAGAATCCTAAGTTGGGTAAGAATATTTACTACCTAGCTATGTTACTTAATTGAATTTTTATTCTAACCTAAGCTTCCTATTCTACTTTTTTGGGTTGGCATCCAAACCTAAAGCTTGTGCTAAGGGAATATGGAAAGGTTGTTAGGCTATGTAAATTAACCTAAAACCTAATGCTATAAGGTTATGAGATGATCTAACCTATTGCCAAAAATAAAAGGTTGTGAATTAATCTAACCTAATGTTGGAATTACCTAAGGTATGTGTTAAGGCCTAAGGTAATTATCCCTAAACTAACCTAATTTTTAAGGGATCTATCCTAATATATTTAATTGGGAACCTAAAGGGTTGTATGCCTCTATGGCGGCAGTTCAATGGCAATGAATTTGTTGATAAGGTTTTTAAGGCATTAAGTACTGCTAGTTTTGGCAGGGGCTAGTTGACTTGGTGGAGGATTATGTGGAAGCTCCACTAAAGATAAAATTACATGTTAAATGGGAATTGGCATTCGTTAGATTTGGGAGGAAGTGGAAAGGAGAGATAAGGGGGAAAATTGGAATTAATGAAATTAAATGGCCGTGGCTTTTGTTCACAAAACATCTTGAAAACTTGGAAGGTGGATTTGTGAAAGGTTGTTGGTTTTTTCATGCTTTTCAGATTTCATTCTTCATGAGGCAAACTAGTTCTTCGAACGGTGGTTAGACTTTCACTTCATTTCTATTTTTAATTCACTGGTCTATTTTCGATCATGGGAAGGTATATGAGGCATTCTAAGGAAAGTTGTTGGTTGGTTGATCTTTCATGGAGAAGAAAATGAGTTAGAAGCTTGGTTTGGAAGTCTCCTTGATTTGGAAAAAGCACTATTAGGCATAATAGGCTCTAACCAATAAGATCTCTTGCTTTCTTCTAAATGTTTTCATTAAAACAACTTTCTCTTATGAGATCCTTTGTTTGCATGTTTTATCTCGGTTATTTACTTGCTAGGTTTTATAAATCTCTAGAAATTTGGGTATGAATCCATGGAAAATTAATGTTAAGTCTTGGAAACTTTCTTTGTATGGGTTGAATAACGAAACATGCATGAGAAACTTATTCTTTGTAGTTCGCTTGTCATTTCTTGAACCAAGTATTCAAAGAGTTTTGTTTTTAATCTGACCTTCATTCCTGTTTATTTGGTTTTGATTTTTTGGGAACCTTGAGTCATGTCTAATCTTACATTGGAGCTCATGTTTTGTTTGAGCTTGAGCTTGTATTTGAGCTCATGTTTTGTTTGAGCCTGTATTCGAGTTCATGTTTAGTTTGATCTTAATTCGGGGTTGATATTTTGATAAGAATTTGAGTTGGAGGTTCTTGTTAGCCTAAAACCGTGTTTGGAATCTTGGGTAATCCTAGACTGTTGTTTGAAGTCTGTATGTAGCTCTGTACTTGTGTTTATTCTTGTTATTCTGGACTGATAATGGAAGTTCATAATGTACACATCACTTCATATTTTAATACATGTATGGTTCTATATTTTGGTTATAAGTTCATGTGTCATTTTGAAGCTGGTATGAGTTTTCTTTGTTTAAAAATACAAACTAGAATGGGAACTTGTTGTTGCCCTAAAACTATGAATATTTACTTGAATGGTTCTAAACACTTATGTGAGAAACTTGTGTTTCATTTTGAGTTGGAAATAGGGTTTCTTGTTTATGTTATAAACTGGTTAAGTTTGTTCGTATTATATTCTAGTCTTGTATAACAATATTTGTATATATATGTGCTCATGTTTGAGACTTTGTGATTCTACACTATACATGTAATTTGGTACTTAGTGTTTAGAATTTATAGCTTGAACGATGTGTTGGTTCTATTCTGGTATTTTTGAGTTGGTTTTAAATTGCATTCAAGTTTAAAGCTTATAACACTTTTAATTCAAACCACTTACTCAAAGTAAATATGTGGAAGTAGTATATTCTGAAATTTGTTTGAATATATCTTGGAGATTTAATTGGAATCACTTGCATTTGATAGTGGATATGGAAATTCTTGTAAGATGAGTTTTTACCCATGCTTAGAAATTGTAGTGGAAGGATTACTTAACTCTATTGAGTTTGATTTTATTTTATAGTTATAAAAGAACTATGAACCACTTACTCTTAAGTACAATGTTGTGGAGAAATTTTAAAGGAACTTCAGTTTTGAGTTCGAGGATACTCTTGAACTGGTTTAGTTTAAGGTTTAAGGTTTTGTATTCTTGTTGGGATCAATAAGTGAATACTTGAGTCTTTTAAAAGAAAAAGGAATTTGAGAATTCTTAAGGACAATGTGTCATTTTTAACTTTTATTGTTTATGTTGTTCTGAACTGAAATTGGAACTCATGCTTTTAAATGATAAGGATTGCAAGGGAGACTTGTAGTACATTTTCTTTACAATGAGTTCATTTTGTTCTCTCTTTTGGGAACTAGCGTATGAGATTATTGTTTGGATTAGAAAAGGGAATTTTTGTTAAGTGTAGAGAAATTATTTAAGATTTGAATTAAGTTATGATAAGATTCCTTTCCTAACTTGTTGGGATTAGTTCATTTGATTGTACCCTTCTATTAGTAGTTCTCTTGTGAAATGGAGATTTATTATAATTGTTTAGTCTTCCTTGTTCATATCATTTGTTGAAGTGATGTAGGAAGAGATTTGATGTTCGGTTTTTTGAACAGAAAATATAGTCTTGTTGGAAGATTGTTTAATTCTATATTCCTTCTTAGATTGATATGGGATTCTATTCTAATGAATATCTTAAATGTTGAATTTTAAGGTAGTTTCCCTTTAAACGAAACAGTTAAATTCATGTGATGAACCTGTTTCTATTTTCAGATATTTTTGTGTTGGGGATAGTTTTGAATGGTTATTCTTCTTCCTTGCTTAGGGCTAGATGAATCATCCTAATGGGAACTATGTTATAATCCCTTCCTTTTCTTATAGTAAATTTAAGTGTTGTATTCTATTAAGATAGAATTGGGAACAATAGGATGTCATGATTTGTTGTTTGTTTAAAGGTAATTGATGGGATCAATTAAAATTTAATTTTGTAAGACATATATTGTGGATTATAATCTGTTCTTCTCTTAGAAGTGAATTAACATTGATTAATGTACTTCTTTTCGATTGTTATTAATTATACTTGATATGTAAGTTATATTAATTATTTCATTAGAGTTGTTTTAATGGAACAATTAGTGGAATGCACTTCATTTTAAGGCTTAGTGCTTATCATGCTCAATTCGTTGAATTGACCCGTGCTAGCAATTTTTCTGAGATGGACTTCGTAAGTGATAAAAGAAGGCAAAATTTATATGATGCATTGGCTTATTTAAGTCGATTCTTTGTGAAGAATTTTGATTCATTCTTGAGTTGTATTGAAAAAAGAAAAGTTGTATTATTGTTAGAATGAATGATTTTTGTTATGTAGTATACCTAAAATGCATAAGTCTTGTAAATGTATAAGTTTAAAGATAAATTGAAAGTTGGGAATTTACTTGTATTGGTTGTGTAAATTATCTTGTACTTTTATGAAAGAGATGGAATTCTATCTTGTTGATATTCTTCATATTATTTATATGCTTAATTAGTTACCTTTTGATAAGTTGGATAAAGGGATTTAGTTATTTCCTAATTAAGAAGCAACTTGGTAAGTTGCAGAATATCATGTTGTTTATCTAAACAATTGAACATAGTAATGTAATGTGTGTTGAACAACGCAAAGTAAAACTATAGAAATTGTAAAAGATAAGGAGGGTATGATAAACCCTAACACTAATTCATGAAGAGGAAGACTCTTCCCTAAAAAAAATAATGTAAACGAAAAGGAAAGGTAATGTGATTACTAATCATTAGACTTCATATTTAAAGAAGTCTACCTAGTTAAACCTATGTGGTTTCTACACCTCCCTAATTGGTTAAGTTATATTATAATGGAACTTATGTTGTTGTTGTCCTATTTTTGGTTAAGCTGTTTTTGTTAAGCCGGATAAGTGACATTAAAAAAGCAAGCTTAAGTTTAGGAATTTATTTAACGATTAATTGAATCTCATATGGAAAAAAACTTAAAGAGTGTTGGATTAGGATTTGGCAAGGCTGTTGTAATCTGTTTTAATAATCCAAATTAATTATATTAATAACCTCCAAAGAGTATGTACATCTTGATGAGGTGTGTCTTTAGGATGTTAGTACACATGAACTATGAGGTTTGTACCTTGGAGAAGATATGGATCTTCTTGAGGATACAACAATGCGATTGACATGTGGCAACACCCTTTACATTGATCATCTAGATCTACACACATCTGGACTTGAAATTAGTTTCTCCTAGGTCCGATAAGTAGCATTTTTAGGATAGGAGCGGGCCCCTAAGACTCATGGTACCTAGCACATGGGGTTGACTTAGGTTTACCCAGTATGCCCATTTACCCTAAGTCTTCGTGAGCCTCTTCCTATCATAAATTATGTTGTTAACTTGAACTAGAGTTAAACCTTGGGAAAGTGGGATAACAAAAGTCAGTAAAGGACATTCTAGATAACAATAAAGTGGGGTGAAGGACCTATTCTTGATTGACGAGTATGTCTTCAAGGAATAAAAACATGAACAATATGTTAGAAATCTTTGGCCAAAGTATCACAAGATGCTGGTTGTGTTGTCGTATGTTAACTAGCCTAAGGATCATGATGCAGATGAATTTTGGTAGTATATATTCAAATAGGTTCCTTAGATAGATCATTTAATACCTAGAATAGGGTAAGAAAACCAAGTATACATAGTATACGAAAAGTATTCAATACTTAATGTTAATCATGAATAGATCGGTAGTTCACCGAGTTATGAAATGAATAGATCGGTAGCTCACCGAGTCATTACAATTGCATATGGTTATCTTCTATAAGAATGGTGGTTATGGAATGTTTTTCTAAATTATGTATTTAGAATAGAGAATATTATTCATTAAAAAAATCCCCTTATTTGTAAAGTCTTAAAATGGGATTGTTACATCTTGGTATCAGAGCTGAAGGTTATAGCTCTTGGACCTATTGTGTTCATAATCTGATAAAACTTAAATTTTCTTGTAACAGAACATGGTTATAACAAGAGGAAACATTGCAAATAATGCTCCACCTGATGAAGGAGCAGAAATAGCCCAAAAACTTGATGAGATATTTTTGCCTATTAGACACAAGAGATCATTTGGATGTGCTTGAACAACAAGTAATGGGTAATGAGGAGGAAGAAGAAGATGATAACAATAATCAACCACCTCCGAGGGACAACGCCAATGTGAGTGTTGATAATAACACTTTTAGCATACCTATTCAGCCCGAGAACAAAAAGGCTAGGCTAGCAGAGAACTCACTAATGACATAAAAGGATAAGTCCACCCAAGTTTGATGGCAGCACATTAGGAGATGGGGTGAGAGGCGGCTCAACGAAATAGAGAAATACTTTGTAATAAAAATTTCTTAGAAGAAACAAAGGTGGTTGATATGGGGAGCATATCAATTTTCTCATGAATTATCTTCATGGTGGGATAGTCACAAGGCTAAGTTGAACATTGATGAATCTAATATTACATGGGACCAATTTTAAGGTTACTTTAGGCAACGATGGTTACCACAACTTTACTATGATTAGAAAATGACTAAATTTCAGAACATAGCTCAAGGAAAGCTAATCTGAACTCGAGTATTGGGGAACAATTTACAAAACTCCTAAGTATGTGCCTTAGTATTAAACTCGATGAGAAGTTCGGGATATGGAAATTCATCATGGGATTGAATCCCATTATAGGGGAGAGGTGGATGTTCACAACCTAACCACGAAGGAAGGGGTTGTTGAAAAATAACCATAAGGCAGAACAAAAATTAAAGGAAATTTCTACTCACAAGGAGGAAGTAAGGAAGAAGAATCCCAACTCCTCTTCATCATCTCTTGCACCCAAGAAAGGACCATGGAAGAAATTCAAAATGAAAAGTAAGTTTTCATTTGATATAAATAAGAAAGCAGCAATAAACAAGTTTGTTGGTAATGCACGGAACAACTTTGCCAAGAACAATAATAATGGAAAGAAGTCCTATGGGGGTCAGAATGATAAATCTAAGGATGGAAATAAACCTGAGCCTAGGAAGGGACCTATAGGAGGCTATTATAAGCTGTGGCAAAGATCATTACGCAAATAAGTGTCCTTTGAAGAAGGATGATCGTAATCGTAGTAAAGATACATGCTACAATAGGTGATAAGCGGTGAGAAACATTCCACACCCATAGAAGTTCGGGTAACTTATTTGGCTTACTAATAACTATTCTTTTTGATAACTGGAGTTTGAATGTTTTATTTCTACTAAATTAACATAAAAATTAAAAAGAAAAGATAGAAACATGGATAAAACATGATGGTATAATATATGTGAATAATGATGTTCATACAGTTAGTATGTGTCTTTTAGAGCACTCCTTGATTTACCTAACTTTTCCACTTGAGGTTGATCTTTATGTTGTACCTTTGGGGCTTTATGATGTAATCATAGGTGTTAATTGGCTAGCATAACATAAGGATAAAGTAGACTATTTTGAAAAACACATTAGTTGTTTAGATGACTTGCAAAAAACAACAGAGATTTAAGGTGTGAAACGTGAGATTTTTTTGTTAGAAAACTTTCAGCTATGCAACTTAAAAAGAACAAAAATAAAGGACGTACCTTATATGTAGTAATAATTATTGAATCAATGGAAGAGAGTGGCGATATTATGGAACGATATCATTATTACAAAAATTCAGTGATGTATTTATAGAAGAATTGTTGGGTCTTCCACCCAAAAGGGAATTTGATTTCATGATTGAGATCAAACACAGGAATCGAACCTATTTCTAAAGCACCATATCAAATGAATACTACATAATTAGTAGAGCTTAAGGCTCAATTGCATGAAATTTTTCTCAAGGTTTGATTAGACAAGTGTTTCACCTTGGGAGCACCCGTAATTTTTGTGAAAAAGAAAGATGAAACACTTAGATTGTGCATTGATTACAAAATGTTAAACAAGGCAACAATCAAGAATAGATACCCACTCCCTAGGACTGATGATTTATTTGATAATATGCATGGAGCATCAGTATATTCCAAGATATATCTTCAATCTGGATATCATCAATTGTGAATAAAGGATGAGGATATTCATAAAACAACTTTCAGAACAAGGTATGGACATTATGAGTTTACGGTTTTACCTTTTGGATTAACTAATGCACCTGTGACATTTATGAATTTAATAAATAATATCTTTCAAGAATACTTGGACAAATTTATGCTCGTATTCTTGGATGAAATTCTCATATATTCAAAAAGCATTGAGGAACACCATGAGCATTTAAAGATAGTCTTGGGAATATTAAGAAAGAGACGACTATTTGGTAAGTTGTCTAAATGTTCTTTCTATGACATAGAAGTGCACTATTTGGGACATGTAATAAGTAAATATGGAATTGTTGTAGATCCTTCAAAAATTACAGCTATAACAGAATGGCATGTGCCTAAGAATGTACATGAAGTTAGAAGCTTCATGGGACTTGTTGGCTACTATAGGAAATTTGTAAAAGATTTTTCTAAGATAGTTGCACCAATAATTTGAAGAAAGATAAAAAGTTTGTAAGAGTGATAAATGTGAAATTACATTTAAAACCTTGAAGTAACAATTAACTTTAGCACTTATTCTTGTAGTACAAGATCCTAATGGAGATTTTATGGTGGTAATGTATGCATCTTTCGGTGAAGTTCTAGGAAGTATTTTGTTACAAAGTGGTCATGTCATAGCATACTATAGTACAAATGGAAGGTAATAAGCATGGATTTTGTACAAGTGTTACCTATGTTGAGAAATAAGCATGATGTTATTTTAGTAGTTGTGGATAAAGTAACAAAGGTAGCACATTTTATTGCTAGGAATTTGAAGGATGATTCTCCTATTTTGGAAATAATATTTGTACACGAAATTTTTTAGACTACATGGAGTACCTGAGTTAATCATTTCAGATAGAGATCCTAGAATGATGTCAAGATTTTGGAAAACACTTAATGCAACTCTAGAAATTAAGTCGAATTTCAATTATTAAATCATTTGGAAATAGATGGGAAGATTGAAAGAGTAAATCAAGTTTTAGAAGATAAGTTACGGATGTATTGCATGGATCAAAAGTATAAGTGGGAAATCTTCCATTAGTTAAATTTGCATAAAATAATACATATCATGCTTCTCTTATGATGGCACCTTTCGAGGCATTATACGGAAGAAAATGCAGAACCCTTGTTAGTTGGGATAGCATAGAGGATAGAGAGGTAATTCAACCTGAAATTCTTACTGAAATGGAACAAGTTAAATTGATTCATGAACGCTTGAAAGAAGTATGAAATTGGCAAAAGAGTTACTGCCTGACTTTATAAAGAGGGTTGATAGGAAATTTGAACTTGGTGAGAAATTCTTTCTTTGGGTTAAACCAAAAATGATTTCTATAAATTTTGGCAAGGATGCCAAGTTATCACCTCATTATGTGGGACCTTTTGAGATAGTTGAAGTAATCAACCATTGAGCTTATCCTTAGCATTACCTCCTAATTTGTCATGAATGCATGATGTTTTCCATATTTACTTTCTTAAGAAATACATTTCATATTTATCACACATGTTAAACTAGAATTCCTTACAAATCCAGGACCTAGGAATAATCATGGTTAACCCATACGAGTTCTTGAAACTCGCCAATTGCATTTGAGAAATTGATAAATAAGTCAATGTAAAGTCCAGTGGGACTAGTTTAACGAAGATAGTGCAACTTGGGAAAACCTAGAGGATATGAAAACTTCTTTTCCATATCTATTTGAACAAAATTGATTATGTAGACTATGTAATATTTTTTTATGATTTTCTTCTTTATATGACAATAAGTATGCTAGTTTTGGGTAGATATTTATATGAATTGAATAAACAACTATTTAATGTTGATTTCTAGAACTATAAGGTTTTGATATATTTGACTTATGGTAAGAGAAGTGAATGAATTGATTATCCTTGATGTAAATTGTTAAAATGAGGTAATCATCGGGATGATGATTCTTTTTAGGAGGGAATCATGTAACACCCTCGATAATTGTTATATTCCTCTGCATTTCAAGTGTTGACATGTGATTTTATTCTAAAGATGTGATATTTTGATTCTTGGAGATCATGCTTGATATGGATAAATATTTTCTATTCTTAAGATCATTAGACTAGAATGGAATGGCTTCCTTGAATCCATTTTTCACTTCTTGTAGGTGAGTTGCATCTATTTTATGGTTTAACTGGTTTAAGAGTTACAAACCTATCTCTTTATCTCGACTCATCCTAGGATCAATTTCAGTGATCTAAGGAATATTTTAAACCTTCTTAGTTGAATGAATGGTAAATTGACATTCCGTAATTGAGGGACATAGCGGAATAAAATTTGTTATTACAAGTTCTTTAATCTTGTGTGAACGTGTTTCCATTCAATTGTATGTTGTGATTAGGTCCTGTGGAGATCGATCTTGGTAGTACATTCTTGACGGAAATCAAATACAACCTATTCATGACATAGGAAGGATTCAGAATCCTAAAACTAAAGGATTATCCTATGGAATCCTAAGCTAGGTAAGAATATTTACTACCTAGCTATGTTACTTAATTAAATTTTTATTCTAACCTAAGCTTCCTATTCTACTTTGTTGGGTTGGCATCCAAACCTAAGCCTTATGCTAAGGGAATATGGAAAGGTTGCTAGGCTATCTAAATTAACCTAAAACCTAATGCTATAAGGTTATGAGATGATCTAACCTATTGCGTGAAACTAAAAGGTTGTGAATTAATCTAACCTAATGTTGGAATTACCTAAGGTAATGTGTTAAGGGCTAAGGTAATTATTCCTAAACTAACCTAAGTTTGTAAGGGATCTATCCTAAGCTATTTAATTGGGAAACTAAAGGGTCGCATGCCTCTATGGTGATGGGTCCAATGGCAATGAATTTGTTGATAAGGTTTTTAAGTCATCAAGTAATGTCAGTTTTGGAAGGGGCTAGTTGACTTGGCGGAGGCTTATGTGGAAGCTCCACTAAATATGGAATTGCATGTTAAATAGGAATTGGAATTTAGATTTGGGAGGTGGTGGCAAGGAGAGATAAGTGGGAAAATGGGAATTAATGAAATTACTTGGCCTCGAGTTTTTTTCATAAAATGTCTGAAACTTGGAAGGTGCATTTGTGGGAGGTTGTTGGTTTTTGCATGCTTTTCGGATTTTTCTCCGCATGGAGAAACTGGTTTTTGAAAAGTGGTTTCACCTTTCACTTCATTGTTGCTTTTAACTCACCCGAACTATTTTCGATCATGGGAAGGTATATGAGGCATTCTAAGGAAAGTTGTTGGCTCATTGATCTTTTGTGGAGGATAAAAGGAGTTGGAAGCTCACTAGAAGTATCCTTCGATTTTAGCGAAGCACTATCGGGCATGATAGGCTCTAACCATTAAGATATCTTGCTTTCTTCTAATTGTTTTCATTAAAACAACTTTTCTCTTATGAGATTATTTGTTTGTATGTTTTATCTGGTTATTTTCCCTCTGGGTTTTATAAATCTCTGGAAATTTAGGTATGAATCCATGGAAAATTAATGTTAAGTCTTGGAAACTTTCTTTGTATGGGTTAAATAATGAAACATGTATGAGAAACTTTTTACCGTAGCTCTTCTTGTCATTTCTTGAACCGGTATTCGAAGAGTTATGTTTTTAACTGACCTTTGTTGTTGTTTATTTGGTTCTGATTTTTTGGGAACCTTCAGTTCTGTCTAATCTTACATTGGATATCGTGTTTTGTTTGAGCTTGAGCTTGTATTTGAGCTCGTGTTTCATTTGAGTCTATATTCAAGTTTGTGTTTAGTTTGAGCTTGATTCGAGGTTAGTATTTTGATAAGAATTTGAGTTGGAGGTTCTTGTTACCCTGAAATGGTGTTTGGAATCTTAGGTAATCTTGGACTGTTGTTTGAAGTCCGTATGTAGCTCTGTACTCATGTCTATTCTTGTGTTATTCTCGGCTAATAATGGAAGTTCATAATGTACATATCACTTGTATTTTAATAAGTGTATGGTTTTGAACTCTGGTTAGAAGTTTGTGTTTCGTTTTGAACTGGTATTAGTTTTCTTTGTTTAAAAATACAAACTAGAATGGGAGTTTGTTATTGCCCTAAACATGTGAATATTTACTTGAATGGTTCGAACACTTCTATGAGAAACTTGTGGTTCATTTTGAGTTACAAATAGGTTTTCTTGTTTATGTTATAAATGGTTAAGGTTGTTCGTATTATATTCGGACCAGTATCATGATATTTGTATAAATATATTCCCATGTTTGAGACTTTGTGATTCGACATTGTACATGTAATTTGGTACTTAGTGTTTGGAATTTATAGCTTGAACGATGTGTTGGTTCTATTCTGGTATTTGTGAGTTGGTTTTAAATTACATTCAAGTTGAAAGCTTATAACACTTTTAATTCAAACTACTTACTCAAAGTAAATCTGGGGAAGTAGTATGACTGAGCTGTTTGAATATCTCTTGGAGATTTAACTAGAAACAATTTTGTTTGATAGTGGATTTGGAACTTCTTCTAAGATGAGTTTTGTAACCATGCTTAGAAGTTGTAGTGGAAGGATTACTTAACTCTATTTAGTTTGATTTTGTTTTATAGTTCTAAAAGAATTATGAACCACTTACTCTTAAGTACAATGTTGTGGAGGCATTTTAAAGGAAATTCAGTTTTAAGTCTGAGGATACTCCTGAACTGGTTTAGTTTAAGGTTTAAGGTTTTTTATTCTTGTTAGGATCAATAAGTGAATACTTAAATCTTTTAAACGAAAAAGGAAATTGAGAATCCTTAGGGATAGTGTGCTATTTTTGAACTTTACTGTTTATGTTGTTCTGAACTGAAATCTAAACTCATGCTTTTAAATGATAAGGATTGTAAGGGATACTTGTAGTACGTTTTCTTTACAATGAGTTGTTCTCTCTTCTGGGAACTAGTGTATGAGCTTATTGTTTGGATTAGAAAAGGGAATTTGTTGTTAAGTGTAGTAAAATTATTTAAGGTTTGAATCAAATTATGATAAGATTCCTTTTTTAACCTGTTGGGATTAGGTAATTTGATTAAACCATTTTGTTAGTAGTTCTCTTGTGAAATGGAGATTTATTACAATTGTTTAGTATTCCTTGTTCATATCATTTGTTGAAGTGATGGGAAGAGATTTGATTTTCAGTTTGGTTGAACATAAAATATTATCTTTTTGGAAGATTGTTTAATTACTATATTCCTTTCTTAGATTGATATGGGATTCTATTATGATGAATATCTTAAATGTTGAATTTTAAGGTAGTTGTCCTTTAAACGAAACAATTAAATTCATGTGATGAACCTGTTTCTATTTTCAGATATTTTTGTGTTGGGCATAGTTTTGAATGGTTATTCTTCTTCCTTGCTTAGGGGCTAAATGAATCATCCTAATGGGAACTATGTTATAATCCCTTCCTTTTTCTTATAGTAAATTTAAGTGTTGTATTCTATTAAGATAGAATTGGGAACAATAGGATGTCATGATTTGTTGTTTGTTTAAAGGTAATTGATGGGATCAATTAAATTTAATTTTATAAGACATATGTTGTGGATTATAATTTGTTCTTCTCTTAGAAGTGAATTAACATTGATTAATGTACTTCTTTTCGATTGTTATTAATTATACTTGATATGTATGTTATATTAATTGTTTCATTAGAGTTGTTTTAATGGAACAATTAGTGGAATGCACTTCATTTTAAGGCTTAGTGCTTATCATGATAGTTCGTTGAATGAATCATGCTAGCAATTTTTGCGAGATGGACTTCGTAAGTGATAAAAGAAGGAAAAATTATATGATACATGGGGTGACTTAAGTCGATTCTTTGTGAAGAATTATGATTCATTCTTTAGTTGTATTGAAAAAGAAAAGTTGTATTCTTTTTAGAATGAATGTTGTTGTTATGCAAGTATGCCTAAAATGCATAAGTCTTGTAAATATATAAGTTTCAAAGATGAATTGAAAGTTGAGAATTTACTTGTATTGTTTGTGTAAATTATCTTGTACTTTTATGAAAGAGATGGAATTCTATCTTGTTGATATTCTTCATATTATTTATACGCTTAATTGGTTACTTTTTGATAAGTTGGATAAATGGATTTAGTTCTATTTCCCTAATTAAGAAGCATCTTGATAAGTTGCGAGAATATGATGTTCTTTATCTAAAAATTTAACATAGTTATTTAATGTGTTTTGAACATGCGGTAAAACTATAGAAATTGTAAAAGATAAGGAGGGTATGATAAACCCTAACACAAATTCATGAAGAGGAAGACTCTTCCTCTCAAAAATGAATGTAAATGAAAAGGAAAGGTAATGTGATAATTAATCATTAGACTTCATATTCAATGAAGTCTACCTAGTTAAACCTATGTGGTTGCTACACACTCGTTGATTGGTTAAGTTACATTATAATGGAACTTATGATATTGTTGTCTTGTTTTTGGTTACATGTTTTTTAAGCCGTTTGTTAAAAGTGAACATAAAAAGCAAGATCAAGTTTAGGAAGTTCTTTAACGATTAATTGAATCGATATGGAAAATAACTTAAAGAGTGTTGGATTAGGATTTAGCAAGGTTGTTGTAATCTATTTTAATAATCCAAATTAATTATATTAATAACCTCTTAAGCGTATGCACATCTCGATGAGGTTATTTCTATAGGATGTTTGCACATGCCAACCTAAGGTTGTACCTTCAAGAAGATTAGGATCTTTTCGAGGATACAACAATGCGGTTGATATGTGGCAACACCCTTTGCATTGATCATCTAGATCTACACACATTTGGACTTGAACTTAGTTTCTCCCTAGGTCCAATTAGTAGCATGTTTAGGATAGGGAGCAGCCCCCTAAGACTCAAGGTACCTTGGCACATGGGGTTGACTTATGTTGACCTAGTATGCCCATTTACCCTAAGACTTCGTGAGCCTCTTCCTATCATAAATTATGTTGTTAACCTGAACTAGGGTTAAACCTTGGGAAAGTGGGTGATAAGTCGGTAAAGGACATTCTAGATAACAATAAAGTGGGGTGAAGGATGGATTCTAGATTAATGAGTATGTTATCAGGAATAAAAACATGAACAATATGTTAGAAATCTTTTGCCAAAGTATCACAAGTTGTTGGTTGTGTTGTCCAATGTCACCTAGCCTAAGGATCATGATGCCAGATGAATAATTTTAGTAGATATTGAGATAGGTTCCTTAGAAAGATCACTTAATACCCAAAACAGGTAAGAAAACCAAGTATACATAGCATAAAAAAAGTATTCAATACTTAATGTTAATCATGAATAGATCGGTAGTTTGTCGAGTTATGAAATGAATAGATCGGTAGCTCACCGAGTCATTATAAATTTGCATATGGTTATTTTTATAAGAATGGTGGTTATGGAATGTGTGTTCTAAATTATGTATTTATAACGAGAGAATAGTATTCATGTAAAAAAATTCCCTTGTTTCTTAAGTCTTAAAATGGGAATGTTACTGATCCTTGATAATGGAAAAAAATTCAAAAACAAAACCCTCCGTAAACTCTATGACATATTTGGTATCCAACTCGCTTTTTTCTCCACCTTACTACCCTCAAACTAATAGCCAAGCTAAATCAAATAAAAATACTATTAACAAAATCCTCATGAGAGGTCAACGATATCTTTGGGAAGGATTGGCATACACACATTCCTTTTGCCCTATGGGCATACCACACTAGTATACATACAACGACTACTGCTACACCTTTTTCTCTCGGTCTATGGTACCGAGGTTGTCTTGCCTCTTGAAGTTCGATCCCATCTCTCTCGTATATCACTCACAAACTTGCTCACCAATGATGACTTTTTCCAAGATCGTTTGGCACAACTAGAGTTGTTAGATGAATGACATCTACATGGTTTAAGTCACCTCCAAATATACCAAAAACATATCAAACGCACTTATGACAAGCATGTCCACTGTAGACACCAAATTCATGTCTTACGACCCCTTGTGACCCGCATCCCATTTCGCAACCTAACCTCATTACCTAAACCTTACACAATTATTTATTAATTACCTTGTAATTGATAAATCCCCATCACCTCACCTACCACCTCATTTTTCCACCTCATCATGACCTAGCCCTAATCCTAAACTAACCTAATTAAAACCTAAAACTTGGTCTACACCTACACCCATGACTAAGGACCCCTTTCTCGCACCTAAAACCGACCTTCTAGTCACTTGACCAAGCCCGCAACTAATCTCTCGGGAGAAAAGCAGGGAAGGTGGGCTGTTTTACTAAAAATAGCCTACTTTTTCCTTACCGATGCCGGTTCCTACTCGACCGCCGTTGGTTATGTAACCGCCATCGGTTCCCTGTAAATGGCCTCCCCAAACCAAAAACAAGGGATCAGAATTTCATTTTTGGATCAGAGAAAAGGATTCTTTGAATCAAGAAAGAGCATCAGGAGCGATCGAGAAAACCCTGATCTTTACTTGACTGAGCAGAGACAAGTGAAGAGACAAGGAGAGTTAGCAGCAAGGGAGAGCAAGCCCAGGACTGCAACTGGATACCAGAGCCCTGTGATACTTAGCTGATTTGATCTGCTGTGTGCCAGACCATCCTACCTCAGTTCTGCCTTTGCCATCAGAACTCTTGGACTTGCATCTCCGCGAATAATCAGTAAGCTACTTCTTGCATGTACTCTTTAATAACATTTCTTCGACTTTTTGAATCATAAGTCCTCACAAATCCATTCTTGGATCCACTACCCAACGTGTCATTGCATCTAACTGTCATTCATCTAGATCTCATCACCCTATTTCCTAATATTACCTATATACAGCCCTACAAATAACACAACTACCAAATAACACCACCACCCCACAAAACAACTAACCTTCAGATCCTAGACTCTACCGATATTGGTCATCAAGAATCGCCATCGGTTATCAAGAATCGCCATCGGTTATCGACTATAACAAATAACCACCTTTCCCTACCCAGTTCAACAAAGCAATTTAATTGATATTTTATAGTCTTTTGTGTCAATTCATATTAGCAAGGGAACTGACCACCTTCGAAAGGAAGTTTTATATTTCCGTGCCCAAGGCAGTTTCTCATTTATTGTCTAATTAAAATCTTGTGGTCTTGTGTTCTTAATGCGGCAGTAGTCCTTCCAAGACAAAAGGAGTTCTTCGCAGTCACTGATCTTTCTCTAGGACGCGCACATCATCTCGACATTCTACAGTGTATTCCTCCTAGCCCCAACCCTTATCTGCTTTTAAAAGGAACGAAACATTCCGAGTGAATCATTTTGGCACGCCTTGGTGGGACCCATCTTGGGTTTTGTTTCTCTTGCTTATTTTCATTTTAGGAAGCATACTTGTTGTTGCTGCTTTTGTTATATATTTCAGTAAAGAATTTTTCTTGCTTTCTAGTTTCGCATTAGTGAAAGTCATCTCTCTTGCTTCATCGAACATAATTTTTGATTTGGGTTTAAAACACGTGCATTGCATTCCTGCTTGTTGTTTTTCAATTCTAGTGAACGTAGATTAAGTAGCAGTGTCGTACACGTGGGGTGATATCCATGGTATTGACAGGAAATTAATCTTACATTCACTGCACAACACATACCGAATCACTTCACAATTAACACAACAGCTCAAACATCCCCCCTTTTTCCGCGGTATTCCTCCGCCCGATTGAGGTAACCTTATAAGCCAAAACAACTTGACATTTCCCCTAAGTCTCTTGTTTAGGATTCTGACATCATTCTACGTCTAAAGGCATAAGCCCACGATAATTAAAATTAACCCTAGGGTTAATCTCTGGATTTGCGTGTGCATCTTGCTTGTTTTTAGTTCTGTTTTCTTTCTCATACTCTATCTTCTGTGATCAATAATTGGACAAGTATACTAAACGTTGTTAAAAATCAAATTAGCAGCCTTTTTATATCTTGTTAGCCCAGAATTCTTACACCGACATTGGTTACCTGACCGACGTCGGCTATAGTATAACCGACATCGTTCATTAGAGGCGATATCGATTCTTGTCTTTTCCAATTCCTAACAAACCAAAGAACCTACCAATTTTACCGATCCGAGTTTGTTTATTCCGATTGAAACCCTACTCGAACTCTTGTCCATGGTTGTTATCACTCGAAAGCAAGCCTGCCGCCATGGTTTCACATGCTTGCTCTGTTTTTTCTTGAATCACCCCTTCACATTCTCGTGGGGAATCCTACGAATACCGGCGAGGTTCCTAAAATTCTGTGGGAGATAAGGACTTTGCCAAGTTTCGGATGCTAATTCTACTGCACAATACTATTTGTCTCATACCCACGACCGTACGCCCGATGGTCAGCTCTTTGTTGGTATGCCTATTAGTATAGCTACTCATTTAGCTCCCACTCCGCTGATAATACCGCCTTGCTTCTGCATCTCTAGCCCGTCTCCCAATCCGACGGCTTCATAGGTTCATACGACTCAGATTGGCTTTCCGTTGGTTAACCTCGGACCCCACATATCATTCACTCGCCGACTTCCCTACCTCATCTCTCTTGAGACGCCTCCGTTCATAACTTGCTCTCTGCGCCACCTATCCACACGAGCTTTCCTTCTCAAGCTCGCCTACCTTTTCATTCCCATACACGTATCCAAAGTGACCTCAACATCCTATATGGGACATCCTATTCGGTTGCCTCACAATATTCATCCTCCACACCTTATCAACACTTAACCCCACCGGGATCTAGCGGTGGTCCTTGGCCCAATTTACCTGCTGTTTACCACAACCACACCATCATCTCATCCAACTACCGATCTAATTAAACAAATGATGGACAAAATGCAAAACACAGAAGGCTTCTATTTCAGAATTTGTAGCGCCTTGACATATGAGCAAGTTTGTCGGGAGCCCATTCACCCTTCTCGTCCACCTTCATTCATATCCTCCTCAATGGGAGTTAAGAAATTTACTCGTTTTAATAGTAAAGAGGATCCTCAACAACACTTGCGATCATTTAGACATGCTTGTTATTTTATTGCCCATGATGACGCCTTGTTACTCCACACCTTTTCCATGTCCTTATCAGACCTGCTTGGAGTGGTACAGTGCTTTAACCTAGCACTCAATCTTCTCTTTTAACCAACTAGCCCAATCTTTCGTGGATCACTTCTCCATTAACATTGCTAAGAAAGTATCCATCACCGACCTTTATGCCATTCGACAATTCGAAGATGAATCTATCGCAGATTTAAATGGACGATCGGACGATGGCGCGCCTTATCAACCAACTTACATATGCCTTGCCTCAGACTAAACTTATCGAATCGCATTTACGCGGGCTTGTGCTAAGCACATCTCCCCTACCCTCCAAATTCAAACTTTCCATACATTTGATGAAGCCTTTACTATGGCTCGAAAACTAGAGATTCGAGCCTTAGAGGAAGAGAAATTGCGGTTGCATAACAAAAACCCCAATTTCGAACTCCTGATTCTACCAATAAACCAAATACCACCACTCCTCACGCGTCCACTTCTTCTAAATCAAAAGGAGCTGTCCACACGGTGATGGTCAAATCTCAAGCGCCGTCCAATACTCCACCAAAAACCACCTATAAGTACAAAGCCGAGCCCATCAACTACACTCCCTTGGGAGAAACATATGGTGTGATATTGGAAAATTGCTCAAAGCGGGAGCCATTACATTACCTCTGTTAAACCTCATTCCGGGTTTGATTCCACTCACACCATACCTTCTGCAAGTACAAAGAAAATGACTTCGTAACTTCCACCGCATGAAGGGACACGGTCATGAGAACTACAAGATGTTGAAAAACATAGTGCAGAAATGGTTGATTTGCAGGGATATAACCCTCGATAATCCTAATGCCCCTACCAACCAAAATTTGAAAATCTTTAACAAACCATTCCCGAATCACTCTTCCAACAGCAATGTAAACCGGGATATCTTAGTGAGGAGAGTGTTCATGAGATCCATGCGATCTTTGATACCCACCCAAAGCCTCTATCGAGAAAATTTTGAATCAAGCCTCTTCACTAACACAGAGCCCGAACCTCCTTTACCACCATCGAGCAAAGCAAAATCATTCCTTTACCCATAAAGGAGTTAAGCGCCTTGAACTTCTCTTCCCATCGATGAGTCTTCTTATACCATATCCCTACAAGATTGCGAATGGATGTTATCTAACCTATCTATTTCCCAGATTTCCCTTCTACCCCTCTGCTTTGCACAAGAGGGAGGTACGCCACTCCTTTTGACATCCTTAGATGAGGAATCTCTTGCACCGACATCACCAAATTCTTTAACCATGATGGATCCTCTCGAACATGCCCTCTTACCTATTAGTTCTTCATCACCTAAATCTTTACAACAACAGTCGACCTCTTGAGATCTATTGATATAGTGCCTCGTTTACCCCTATATCACACCCACAAGTGGACCGGAATCACAACCCACCTTTCTTTCGCATACAAAAGTTCACATTCACACGTGAGGATTTGTCATTCCATAGAAGATAGACGGGCCCTATGGGAACGTTTGAGTACGCCATATTCTACTCAAATGCGGATGATCGATCCCGATACCTCCACCATATACCCGAAGTGTTTAAAAGCTTAAAATGCCCATGTTCTCACCTTCACCCCCTCACCTCTACCAAATTCCCCGTCCACTTCTATTAACTTAGCCAAATCTTCCCCTACGCTTGGGACCTTACCCATACCGAGTCTAACACACCCACCTAAGCGGCTTGATTTATCTAAAAATAAAGCCATCCCCATTAAGAGACAGACTCAATCTCCTCAACCTATGCCTCTATCACAACTAAAACCATCATCATCACACCTACCTTCCATATTGGGACCCCATCCCTCTACCTTACATCAATATATCATACCTCTGCGCTTCCTTTAAAGCGACCTATGCCCTTCGCACACATACAGAGATCCTGTGGTATAGCAGAACACCGCTCACTCCGCGTATCCGTCCACCTATCAACCCTAAACAAATTCCATCATCAAAAGATTTGTTTTCGGTCACTCCTATTTCCCGTGGTTGTTTTCTAATACCACACCATCGTGGCCTCATCATCCAATATAAGCTTGCGCAAAGAAACCACGTTTAGTGAAAAACACGTGTCAACACCCCTCGGCTAAACCACCACCCATACGAACCAACCATGCCCAAACATTACCAAAACCGCACGCAATTAATACCCTCATCCTCTTGATTTTGACCCACTTAAAGGATCTTATGCCAAAATCCTTGCTATATTAGTAGAGAATGTGACCATTTCCCTACCCCCACTTAGACCTTATGATCCCATCTAAACCTCGACCTATAGGTTATGATGAGTCTAAGATCTGCGCTTATCACCGCACTTTGCAGGGACATGATGTGGAGGGATGCAAAGCTTTAAAACCATCCTTCATCAGTCACCTCTCCCAGATAGAAAGGTTAAGAAAGACAACTTACGAAGGGAGAGACCTTTAGTTTCCATTCCCTCTCCTATACCATCTGTCCCGCCTCACCAAGATCTCGTCATTATTACAACCCCACCTCTTGAATACCATGATTTATCCCAATCATCTTCCTCATCTCAGTCTATGAAATTAATATGATTAGTGTTGCTACTGAGCGCAAAAATAATGAGAAAGCTTAAAGAAAGCACACTGTGTCCTCTCCTTCTCCGTCCAACATCCCGATTGCACCACCACCCAAAGTGGTTATTCGTGGACTCGCTTACCCCGTCTCTAATGGAGCTGCCCATCGAGCCATGATTAAACAGCTTCACCAATCACCCGTAAAAATGACACTATATGATCTCATTCAGACTTCTGAATCTCATCGACAAGCTCTCGTTGAAATTCTTGAGGATCGAGGTCTTACCTAATGAAACCCTGCCCATTGCCTCCATTCTAACACCCAATCACGTTGCCTCTCTCACCAAACAACCCACCGCCCCAACCACTTCTGTCTCTATACCACAAGCTGCTGCAGTCAGTTTCTCTGAAGATGAAATTGTCGATTTTGGTACAGAAGATCCTGACCCTGCCCTGTTCATCTCAGCTTACGTCCGGGACATTCGTGTACGTCGTGTTATGATTGACGGGGGTGCTAGCCTAAACATCATCTCTTCAAAAGCTTTTCAACAAATGAATATCCCTTCTAGCTACATGTGTGCCAACCCCATCATGTTGCGGTCATTCAATGACGCTATTACCTCTACCTTAGGCACCGTGATCCTCAACATTCGGGTAGGACCACGTACTTTACGAACTCTTCTATTTCCTTGAGGGAGAGTTCAATATAATATATTTTCGGGTCGTCCTTGGATCCAGGCCATGGGATGCGTTCCCTCAACATTACATAGATGCATAAAATTTGAGTACGAGGGGAAGTCCTACACCGTAAAAGCTGATCCTCCCCCCTTTAAAACCTGCAATATGTTATACCGCCCTAACGATGTGCTTATACCAATCAAGACACCCATACATTCAACCCAACCATCCTCTTCAAATGTACCTCAACCATCCACCTCAACCGCGCCTACGCCTTCAACTGATGAAACCACCGTCGCAAAAACCACTTCCCTTCCCGCAGCTAACATCCCAACCTCCGACCCCTTAGTAGATGTTTTTCAATGCCTTACGCTGGGGGAGTACCGCCTATATAACGTTAGTTCTTTCCCTACCCCGCAGGAGTACGGACAATTACATACACATCCCACCTACGACCATCACGTGGGGGAGGTAATCTCTTACGGACCACCCCATTGCCGCACCAACCTAACGTATGGGGGTGTTGACGCATCCTCCATTACCCCTGAACCTCCTCTTGGTGTGGTTCCCTTCCAATCCGATTTTCAATACTTGACAAATCGTCATTTTTCCCTCACCTTCTTGACTCATCTGTGCTTGGAAAGGCTTTGGTTTTGGTCTTACGAACAAGGCCGACATACACTCATTCCCGTGACTACCCGCAAACACAATGATCGCAGTTGGTCTCAATTTTTCTGAAACACCTACGGGAGACACCTCGTGTCGGTGTGATTCGGAAGAAGACGACGTCACCCCTACCAAACCATCATCACCCACTTTGCCATCATCACCCACAGAATCTATAGACCCTGAATCTATCCCTCCTAACTTTTTTTTTTCATAAATGCTATCTTCATAGGTCCTCTCACTTATCAACGCGATAATGAGGACCCATCTTCTCTTCCCCTTCTGTATCCAGACATGATCGAAGAGGATTCGCCTTTGATTAATGTTGTTGAGTGTCAGGATGATGACTCCATCCTCACTTACCTTGGTGCGGATGACTCTTATATTCAACGAGCCTTACCATCGGAAACCCAAACCATGCTGAATGAATCTACTATAGAAATCAACATCCACATGGAGGAGGATCCTCACATTGTGAAGATCGGACAATCCCTTAACGCATCAGAACAAGTCGCCTTTACTACTTTCCTCCGTGCTCGCAACCAAGCTTTCGCTTGGTCCTACGCTGACATGCCAGGAATTGATCCTACCATTGCTGTCCATAACATCACTCTAAACCACGATTCCAAACTACGGTCAAACAAAAACTGAGAAAAATGCATCCACGCATTGCCCTCTTGGTCAAAGAAGAGCTTCAACGACTTCTTTCTGTTTCCTTCATCTTGCCTATTGACTATCCTCAATGGATTTCTAACATCGTACCTATCACTAAAGCGACGGGGGGACTTCGGATATGCACGGATTTCTGGGATCTTAACCTCGCTTGCCCTAAGGATGACTTCCCCCTCCCAAGTATTGATCAACTTGTTGATCTCACTTCAGGGTCATGAAATGCTTTCTCTCATGGATGGCTTTTCAGGATACAACCAAATTTTGGTTGCCCCTGCCGATCAACACAAAACTACCTTCATAACTCCTTGGGGAACCTTCTGTTACCGTGTAATGCCATTTGGCCTTAAGAATGCTGGTGCGACCTATCAGCGGGCTATGACCTACATTTTTCATGACATTATGCACACTATCCTTGAAGATTACGTCGACGATCTTCTTGGCAAGTCTAAACATTGCAGTGAACATCTCGATGTTTTAACCATTATTTTTGATCACTGTTACAATATTTCGTAAAGTCTTCAACCAAAGAAATGTGTCTTTGGTGTCCTTTCGGGAAAACTTCTTGGCTTTATCATCTCTTTGCATGGCATTGAGGTCGACCCATCTAAAGTCAAAGCTATTCTAGAAATGCCCCCACCTACTAATCTCAAACAATTGCGTAGTTTACAAGGTAAGCTCCAATCTATCCGACGTTTCATCTCCCAACTCTCGGATCGATGTCAACCTTTCCATCACCTCCTTAAAAAGGACATTAAATTTCAATGGAGTGAAGAGTGCCTCCAAGCCTTTGAAGCCCTCAAAACTTATCTCTTGCAGCCACCCGTGCTTATCCCACCTCAAGACGACCGCCCTTTCTACCTTTACCTTTCCGCCACCGACCACGTTATAGGGGCCATGCTTTACACATCGTGACTCGAAAATCGAGAACAAGTCGTTTATTATATAAGTCGTACTTTGGTGGATTATGAGACTAGGTATACACATGTAGAAAATTTGTGCCTAGCCCTATCATTCGTGGCTACCAAGCTCGACACTACCTTCGAATCACAAAACTTTCGTCATCACCAACACACCCCATCCATTACATGTATGCCAAACCTCATCTAAACCAATGCATCGCCGATGGCTCATGCTCCTCGCCGACCTCGACCTTGAGTCCGTCCACAGAAATCAATCAAAGGACAAACCATCGCAAACCAACTTGGCGGAAGCCCCTTTACAGGGGAACAATTTACCAATTTTATATTCCCCGACAAACTCATCGCCACTCTTTCACTCGGGAAGAGTCATATCAAATGACCCTCTTCTTGATGGATCTAAATGCCAGTAGCGGCGGAGGATCCGGCGTTGTTCTCATCCCTCTTGGCCTTTGAACCTATGCCTCTTTCATTCCGGCTTGATTTCCCCTGCACTAATAATACAGCGAAATACGAGGCCCTTGTTCTGGGTCTCCAAGTTACGATACACTTAGGTATCAAATCTATCAATATTTTTGGTGACTCTCAATTGGTAGTCAATCAAGTTATGGGCATCTACCAATGTAAAAATGAGGAACTTCAAAAATACAAATACTACGTGGACTCACTTCTAGCCTTATTTACTCACTATTCTATCCAAACCATTCCCCGCTCCACTAACAAATTTGTGGATACTATGGCTTGCTTAGCCTCGCAAATTCCAGCTTCATCAACTGACTCTGAATTATTCGTCGTGGTCCAACAACTTTTTGCCCCATCCTACTCAACCCCGGTAGTTTGTATGATAAATAATGTGTCTGCTAATTCACAGGATACTTGGTATCACCAATTTCACGACTACCTTACAACCTCTGTTCTCCCATCTGACCTTACTAGTACTGGTAAACGTGCTTTTCTTAAACGAGTTTCTCGTTATGTAGTTATGGGGGGACTCCTCTATAAACGTGGCTTTGATGGTATCCTCCTTCGCTGTCTAACCGGTGCGGAGGTCACCTATACCATCCAACAAGTCCATGATGGGATTTGTGGTGGACATTTTAGTGGCCTTGTTGCCTGGCTAAACGAATCCTTTCGCCTTGGTTATTATTGGCCTACTCTCAATAAAGACTACTACCGAATATGTTAAGCGTTGTGTTATGTGTCAAACAACATGCCAACCTTCAACATACTCCTAGCCACCGTTCCAGTGTCGCTCGAGATCTTTGGCCCTTCTCACTGATGGGGTTTAGACCTTATTGGTGAGATTCACCCATCCTCTTCACAACGTCACCGATGGATAATCACAGCCACCTAATATTACACAAAATGGGTGGAGGCTATTCCACTCATTTCAACTAAAAAGGAAAAATTGTCGAATTCATTAACCATCACATTATCTCTGTCATTTTGGTATTCCTCATCGCCTAATAACGGATAATGGTAAATCTTTAAAAACAAGTTGTTCAAGACCTTTGTGACAACTTTGGTATCAAAAATAGTTTCTCATCGCCTTACTATCCGTCCAGGCCAATGGTCAGTGAATCTTCTAATAAAACCCTAACCAAAATCCTCATGAAAGTTGTCAATGAATCGGAAGAAATTGGCACGATCACATTCCCTTTGCCCTTTGGGCTTATCGTACTAGCATTCGTACCTCTACTAATGCCACACCTTTTTTTTTGGTATACGGAAATACGAGTCCCTTAGAATATGTCTTGAGGATATTCTCACCAACGATGATTTCCGCCAAGAGCGGTTAGCCCAATTGGAGCTCCTTGACGAACGTCGTCTTACAGCTCTTGATCACCTTCAAATCTATCAAAAACGCATCAAACATGCTTATGATAAGCGACTTCATGAGCGTACCTTTAAGGTTGGTGATCTTGTCCTCAAAGAGAATCAACATGTCACCAAACTAGAAAAGAGCAAACGTGGAAAATTTGCTCCCAATTGGATTGGGCCTTATATAATCACTCACACCTATGGATCAGGCACTTATCGTTTAGCTTCGCAATGGTAAACTCCGAGCTGAACCTTAATGACGTGTATCTTCGACCATTCTACTATTGAATTTAGTGTTATATCACTTCTTATCTACTGCCGCGCTTGTCCCTTGAGCTCACATACCACCACATGCACTTCGTTTCTTACACCTCATAATAAAAATCGAGCTCACATAGTTTGATTCTCACCTCACCTAAACGATGCCTTCCCCTTTTAGTCTAGTCCATGACTTCAAAGTATTAAAATAAGCCATATTCTTATGGGATTTTCTTGAGTCAAACTTCCTACCAAACTAGATGCTTCACCAAAAGAACATCAAGCTATCTAAATTATATATAGATTTGTTCCCTCGAAGGACATGACTATATGCCAAATTATTGCTATTCTATATAGACTTCTCCCCGAAGGACAATGCATGCACTAAAATCATATCTGCTACTATAAATAGATTGCTCCTCGAAGGACAACTATACACATGTTAGCCTTTATCGAAGTTTCTCGCATTGATCAGCTTCGTGAAGACCTCAAGAATAATACAATCAATATCCCTTTTAGACTTCTGCATCGATCAGTCTACATTCAATAAAATAAAAGCCTCATTCAAAAGAAATTTTGAGTCATGGACTTGTCTATTTAGGGTAGGTTCTCTTTCGTCAGAACACTCACTTTGTAATGAGTTTTTCATACCTCAACTATACCATTCACCTCACCTCATTATTTATTCAACTCAAGGGACGTGTCGTACACCCGATATATTGTGATCATACAACTCTTTTCACCTATGGACTTCTCGTCTATGCACGGTACCTAGGGCTTCAAGCTCATTCTACGTTGTGTGGTTTGTTTAGCTCTTTTCACCTACGGAGCACTCTTTCCGCTTTGCCTCGCATCTAGGATTGTGTGTTGATCTTAATCAGGACATGGTTCCCTTCTACTTGGGTAGGCTAACTTTCGCTTCCCTTATACCTTTTACAACATCACCAATTCATTACCGACACCAACAACCTTACCTTACCAATATTAATATCAATATTCTTACCAACCAACCAATTGCCTAAACCGTACCAAATTGCACCGATTCGCCTCTCACGATCCTAAGGGAGAACTACATCGGTTTGAGGCCCTCCTTGCTTTGTGCAAAGGGCTATGTAGGCAGCACTTCAGAGAGACATGGGGTCTCCCAAGGTTAGCTCGACCATCCCCTACCATAACCTATCGCCTATATCCACTTTTCTTTGAACACCATTTGTTTACCTATTCGGCCCAACCCAAGGCCTCGCCCTACTCATTCGGCCCCACCCAAGGCCTCAACTACCTATTTGGCCCGACCTAAGGCCTCAACCTACCTATTTGGCCCGACCCAAGGCCTCGCCCTACCCATTCGGACCCAAGGCCTCAACCTACCTATTCGGCCCGACCAAGGCCTCAACCCTATTCGGCTCGACCCAAGGCCTCGCCCCACCCATTTGGCCCAACCCAAGGCCTCAACCTACCCATTTGGCCCGACGCAAGGCCTCACCGCCCATCCGACCCGACCCAAAGCCGCCACCCAACAACTTGGCTCCGACCCAAGGCCTCACCCTAACCATCCGGCCCAACCCAAGGTGTAACCTAACAACTTGGCCCGACCCACGGCCGTATCACTTCAACACCATACCCACAATCAATGTTTTATTTTATCCATCCATCCTGTACCTTTTGTTCAATCGAGCTCACATGTTCGTGTTTTAGCATGATTAGGGTCCTTGACTTGATCTGTCGACCAACTTTGCCTAGACCTGACCGTGACGTTTATCTCAACCAAACCAACCATTTGTGCATCGCCGAACACGCCTAAACGTTCGTTCTGTACCTTACTTTTTATATACCTTGGAGCTACTTCCACATGCCTTGGATACCAGGATTATATCACCCTTGTTTGGATAAACTATCGACCTTTGCCTATACATTGCTGGTTTGCTTAGTCAAATCATGTACCCTAGTAAAATGATTGCATTTCAACATGCATCGCTTCCTTGGACCTACCCCACCACCTTACCATCCCTCTACAACATTCACCCTTTATCAACCGTATCCCTAATTTCCCATTCTCTCAATCATGCTAGATTTGAGGGGGATTACCTATATCCTTACGGAGAAACCACTTCATATTATTGTCGCATGACTTTTACAACACAAGCTACACGACAATAAGGGGCTAATGTAGACACCAAATTCATGTCTTACGACCCCTTGTGACCCACATCCCATTTCGCAACCTAACCTCATTACCTAAACCTTACACAATTATTTATTAATTACCTTGTAATTGATAAATCCGCATCACCTCACCTACCACCTCATTTTGCCACCTCATCATGACCTAGCCCTAATCCTAAACTAACCTAATTAAAACCTAAAACTTAGTCTACACCTACACCCATGACTAAGGACCCCTTTCTCGCACCTAAACCGACCTTCTAGTCACTTGACCAAGCCCGCAACTAATCTCTCGGGAAAAAGCGGGAAGGTGGGCTGTTTTACTAAAAATAGCCTACTTTTTCCTTACCGATGCCGGTTCTACTTGACCGTACCGTCGGTTACATGTAACCGCCATCGGTTCCTATAAATGGCCTCCCCAAACCAAAAACAAAGGATCGAGAATTTCATTTTTGGATCAGAGAAAAGGATTCTTTGAATCAAGAAAGAGCATCAGGAGTGATCGAGAAAACCCTGATCTTTACTTGACTGAGCAGAGACAAGTGAAGAGACAAGGAGAGTTAGCAGCAAGGGAGAGCAAGCCCAGGACTGCAACTAGATACCAGAGCCCTGTGATACTCAGCTGATTTGATCTGCTGTGTGCCAGACCATCCTACCTCAGTTCTGCCTTTGCCATCAGAACTCTTGGACTTGCATCTCTGTGAATAATCAGTAAGCTACTTCTTGCATGTACTCTTTAATAACATTTCTTCGACTTTTTGAATCATAAGTCCTCACAAATCCATTCTTGGATCCACTACCCAACGTGTCATTGCATCTAACTGTCATTCATCTAGATCTCATCACCCTATTTCCTAATATTACCTATATACAGCCCTACAAATGACACAACTACCAAATAACACCACCACCCCACAAAACAACTAACCTTCAGATCCTAGACTCTACCGATATCGGTCATCAGTAACCGCCATCGGTTATCAGTAACCGCCATCGGTTATACTGACTATAACCAATAACCAGCCTTTCCCCTACCCAGTTCAACAAAGCAATTTAATTGATATTTTATAGTCTTTTGTGTTAATTCATATTAGCAAGGGAACTGACCACCTTCGAAAGGAAGTTTTATATTTCCTGGGCCCAAGGTAGTTTCCTCATTTATTGTCTAATTAAAATCTTGTGGTCTTGTGTTCTTATTTGCAGGTAGTCCTTCCAAGACAAAAAGGAGTTCTTCGCAGTCAGCCTGATCTTTCTCTACGGTACGCGCACATCATCTCGACATTCTACAGGTATTCCTCCTAGCCCCAACCCTTATCTGTTTCTAAAAGGAACGAAACATTCCGAGTGAAACATTTTGGCACGCCCGGTGGGACCCATCTTGGGTTTCTGTTTCTCTTGCTTATTTTCATTTTAGGAAGCATACTTGCTGTTGCTACTTTTGTTATATATTTCGTAAAGAATTTGTCTTGCTTTCCTAGTTTCGCATTAGTGAAAGTCATCTCTCTTGCTTCATCGAACATAATTTTCGATTTGGGTTTAAAACACGTGCATTGCATTCCTGCTTGTTGTTTTTCAATTCTAGTGAACGTAGATTAAGTAACAGGTCATACACGTGGGGGTGATATCCACGGTATTGACAGGAAATTAATCTTACATTCACTGCACAACACATACCGAATCACTTCACAATTAACACAACAACTCAAACATCCCCCTTTTTTCCGTGGTATTCCTCCGCTTAGATTGAGGTAACCTTATAAGCCAAAACAACTTGACATTTCCCCTAAGTCTCTTGTTTAGGATTCTGACATCATTCTACATCTAAAGGCATAAGCCCACGATAATTAAAATTAACCCTAGGGTTAATCTCTGGATTTGCGTGTGCATCTTGCTTGTTTTTAGTTCTATTTTCTTTCTCATACTCTATCTTCTGTGATCAATAATTGGACAAGTATACTAAACGTTGTTAAAAATCAAATTAGCAGCCTTTTTATATCTTGTTAGCCCAGACTTCTTACACCGACATCGGTTACCTGACCGACGTCGGCTATAGTATAACCGACATCATTAGACGATATCGATTCTTGTCTTTTCCAATTCCTGACAAACCAGAACCTACCAATTTTACCAGTCTGAGTTTGTTTCTATTCCTGACAGATTGAAACCCTACTGTGAACTCCTGTCCATGGTTGTTATCACTCGAAAGCAAGCCACCGCCATGGTTTCACATGCTTGCTCTGTTTCTTTTCCTGAATCACCCCCTTCACATTCTGTGGGGAATCCTACGGATACCAGCGAGGTTCCTAAAATTCCTGTGGGAGATAAGGACTTCGCCAAGTTTCTGGATGCTAATTCTAGCGCTGTACAATACTATTTGTCTCATACCCCTGACCGTACGCCTGATGGTCAGCTCCTTGTTGGTATGCCTATTAGTATAGCTGCTCATTTAGCTCCCACTCCGCCTGATAATACCGCCTTGCTTCCTGCATCTCTAGCCCCGTCTCCCAATCCGACGGCT
The DNA here is from genome assembly GCA_018340775.1 of Taxus wallichiana var. yunnanensis. Taxonomy (NCBI): domain Eukaryota; kingdom Viridiplantae; phylum Streptophyta; class Pinopsida; order Cupressales; family Taxaceae; genus Taxus; species Taxus wallichiana. Next base: position 922,828,085 of record CM031237.1, read on the forward strand.
TCAGAGGTTCATACGACTCAGATTGGCTTTCCGTTGGTTAACCTCGGACCCCACATATCATTACTGCTGACTTCCCTACCTCATCTCTCTTGCATTTGCTCCGTTCATGACTTGCTCTCTGCCACCTATCCACACGAGCTTTCCTTCTCAAGCTCCGCCTACCTTTTCATTCCCATACACGTATCCAGTGACCTCAACATCCTATATGGGACATCCCTATTCGGTTGCCTCAACATATTCATCCTCCACACCTTATCAACACTTAACCCCACCAGGATCTAGCGGTGGTCCTTGGCCCAATTTTCCTCCGTTTACCACAACCACACCATCATCTCATCCAACTACTGATCTAATTAAACAAATGATGGACAAAATGCAAAACCTGGAGGCTTTTGTTTCAGGAATTCGTAGCGCCTTGACATATGAGCAAGTTTGTGGGAGCCCATTAACCCTTACGTCCACCTTCATTCATATCCTCCTCAATGGGAGTTGCCGAAATTTACTCATTTTAATAGTAAAGAGGATCCTCAACAACACTTGCGATCATTTAGACATGCTTGTTATTTGATTGCCCATGATGATGCCTTGTTACTCCACACCTTTCCCATGTCCTTATCAGGACCTGCCTTGGAGTGGTACAGTGCTTTAACCCAGCACTCAATCTTCTCTTTTAACCAACTAGCCCAATCTTTCTTGGATCACTTCTCCATTAACATTGCTAAGAAAGTATCCATCACCGACCTTTATGCCATTCGACAATTCGAAGACGAATCTATCGCAGATTTCGTCGGACGATGGCGCGGCCTTATCAACCAACTTACATATGCCTTGCCTCAGACTGAACTTATCGAACTGTTTACGCGGGCTTGCGCTAAGCACATCTCCCCTACCCTCCAAATTCAAACTTTCCATACATTCGATGAAGCCTTTACTATGGCTCGAAAACTAGAGATTCGAGCCTTAGAGGAAGAGAAATTGCAGTTGCGTAACAAAAACCCCAATTTCGAACTCCTGATTCTACCAATAAACCAAATACCACCACTCCTCACGCGTCCACTTCTTCTAAATCAAAAGGAGCTGTCCACGCGGTGATGGTCAAATCTCAAGCGCCGTCCAATACTCCACCAAAAACCACCTATAAGTACAAAGCCGAGCCCATCAACTACACTCCCTTGGGAGAAACATATGGTGTGATATTGGAAAAATTGCTCAAAGCAGGAGCCATTACATTACCTCCTGTTAAACCTCATTCCAGGTTTGATTCCACTCGTGCCATACCTTCCTGGTACAAAGAAAATGACTTCTGTAACTTCCACCGTGTGAAGGGACACAGTCATGAGAACTGCAAGATGTTGAAAAACATAGTGCAGGAAATGGTTGATGCAGGGGATATAACCCTCGATAATCCTAATGCCCCTGCCAACCGAAATTTGAAAATATTTAACAAACCATTCCCAAATCACTCTTCCAACAGCAATGTAAACCAGGATATCTTAGCCGAGGAGAGTGTTCATGAGATCCATGCAGTCTTTGATACCCAGCCCAAAGCCTCTATCGAGAAAATTTTGAATCAAGCCTCTTCACTAACACAGGAGCCCGAACCTCCTTTACCACCATCGAACCAAAGCGAAATCATTCCTTTACCCATAAAGGAGTTAACTGCCCAGACTTCTCTTCCCATCGATGAGTCTTCTTACACCACATCCCTACAAGACAAGATTGCGAACGGATGTTATCTAACCTATCTATTTCCCAGATTTCCCCTTCTACCCCTCTTGCTGCACAAGAGGGAGGTACGCCACTCCTTTTGACATCCTTAGATGAGGAATCTCTTGCACTGACATCACCAAATTCTTTAACCATGACGGATCCTCTCGAACATGCCCTCTTACCTATTATTTCTTCATCGCCTAAATCTTTTCAACAACCGGTCGACCTCTTGACATCTATTGATATAGTGCCTCGTTTACCCCCTATATCACACCCACAGTGGACCGGAATCACAACCCACCTTTCTTCCGTACAAAATTTCACATTCACACGTGAGGACTGTCATTCCATAGAAGATAGACAGGCCCTATGGGAACGTTTGAGTACGCCATATTCTACTCAAATGCAAATGACTGATCCCGATACCTCCACCATATACCCGAAGTGTTTACAGAAGCTTAAAATGCCCATGTTCTCACCTTCACCCCCCTCACCTCTACCAAATGCCCCGTCCACTTTTATTAACTTAGCCAAATCTTCCCCTACACTTGGGACCTTACCCATACCCAGTCTAACACACCCACCTAAGCGGCTTGATTTATCTAAAAATAAAGCCGTCCACCCCATTAAGAGCACAGACTCAATCTCCTCAACCTAAGCCTCTATCACAACTAAAACCATCATCGTCACACCTACCTTCCATATTGGGACCCCATCCCTCTACCTTACAACAATATATCATACCTCCTGCGCTTCCTTTAAAGTGACCTATGCCCTTGCACACATACGAGAGAGATCCTGGGTATAGCAACACCGTCACTCCGCGTATCTCCGTCCACCTATCAACCTTAAACAAATTCCATCATCAAAAGATTTGTTTTCGGTCACTCCTATTTGCCGTGGTTGTTTTTACGATACCACACCATCTGTGGCCTCATCATCCAATATAGCTTCTGCGGCAAAGAAACCACGTTTAGTGAAAAACATGTGTCAACACCCCTCGGCTAAACCACCACCCATACGAACCAACCACACCCAAACATTACCAAAACCCGCGCAATTAATACCCTCATCCTCTTCTGATTTTGACCCACTTAAAGGATCTTACGCCAAAATCCTTGCTATATTAGTAGAGAATGCGACCATTTCCCTACCCCCACTTAGACCTTATGACCCATCTAAACCTCGACCTATAGGTTATGATGAGTCTAAGATCTGCGCTTATCACCGCACACCAGGACATGATGTGGAGGGATGCAAAGCTTTAAAAACCATCCTTCGTCAGTCACCTCTCCTAGATAGAAAGGTTAAGAAAGACAACTTACGAAGGGAGAGACCTTTAGTTTCCATTCCCTCTCCTATACCATCTGTCCCCGCCTCACCAAGATCTGTCATTATTACAACCCCACCTCTTGAAGACCATGATTTATCCCAATCATCTTCCTCATCTCAGGTCTACGAAATTAATATGATTAGTGTTGCTACTCGAGCGCAGAAAAACAATGAGAAAGCGAAAGAAAGCACACCTGCGTCCTCTCCTTCTCCGTCCAACATCCCGATTGCACCACCACCCAAAGTCATTATTTGTGGACTGCTTACCTCGTCTCTAATGGAGCTGCCCATCGAGCCATGATTAAACAGCTTCACCAATCACCCGTAAAAATGACACTATATGATCTCATTCAGACTTCTAAATCTCATCGACAAGCTCTCGTTGAAATTCTTCGAGGATCGAGGTCTTACCTAATGAAACCCTACCCATTGCCTCAATTCTAACACCCAATCACGTTGCCTCTCTCACCAAACAACCCTTTGCCCCAACCACTTACTGCCTCTCGTACCACAAGCTGCTGCAGTCAGTTTCTCTGAAGATGAAATTGTCGATTTTGGTACAGAAGATCCTGACCCTGCCCTGTTCATCTCAGCTTACGTCTGGGACATTCGTGTACGTCGTGTTATGATTGACGGGGGTGCTAGCCTAAACATCATCTCTTCAAAAGCTTTTCAACAAATGAATATCCCTTCTAGCTACATGTGTGCCAACCCCATCATGTTGCGGTCATTCAATGATGCTATTACCTCTACCTTAGGCACCGTGATCCTCAACATTCGGGTAGGACCACGTACTTTACCCGAACACTTCTATGTCCTTGAGGGAGAGTTCCAATATAATATATTCTTTGTGTCGTCCTTGGATCAAGGGCCATGGGATGCATTCCCTCAACATTACATAGATGCATAAAATTTGAGTACGAGGGGAAGTCCTACACCGTAAAATCTGATCCTCCCCCTTTAAAACCTGCAATATGTTATACCGCCCTAACGATGTGCTTATACCAATCAAGACACCCATACATTCAACCCAACCATCCTCTTCAAATGTACCTCAACCATCCACCTCAACCGCGCCTCGCCTTCAATCGATGAAACCACCGCCGCAAAAACCACTTCCCTTCCCATAGCTAACATCCCAACCTCCGACCCCTTAGTAGATGTTTTTTTCAACTCCTTACGCTGGGAGTACCGCCTATATAACGTTAGTTCTTTCCCTACCCGCAGAGTACGGACAATTACATGCACATCCCACCTCACGCCGTCGCGTGGGGAGGTAATCTCTTATGGACCACCCCATTGCCACACCAACCTAACGTATGGGGGTGTTGACGCATCCTCCATTACCCCTGAACCTCCTCTTGGTGTGGTTCCCTTCCAATCCGATTTTCAATACTTGACAAATCGTCGTTTTGCCCTCACCTTCTTGACTCGCTGTGCTTGGAAAGGCTTTGGTTTTGGTCTTTACGAACAAGGCCGACATACACTCATTCCGTGACTACCCGCAAACACAATGATCGCAGGTTGTCTCAATTTTCTTGAAACACCTACACAGGAGACACCTCGTGTCAAATGTGTATTCTGGAAGAAGACCGCGTCACCCCTACCAAACCATCATCACCCACTTTGCCATCATCACCCAGAATCTATAGACCCTGAATCTATCCCTCCTAACTTTTTTTTCATAAATGCTATCTTCATAGGTCCTCTCACTTATCAACGCGATAATGAGGACCCATCTTCTCTTCCCTTACGTATCCGGACATGATCGAAGAGGATTCGCCTTTGATTAATGTTTTTGAGTGTCGGGATGATGACTCCATCCTCACTTACCTTGGTGCGGATGACTCTTATATTCGAGCCTTACCATCGGAAACCCAAACCATTTGAATGAATCTACTATAGAAATCAAAATCCACATGGAGGAGGATCCTCACATTGTGAAGATCGGACAATCCCTTAACGCATCGTAACAAGTCACCTTTACTACTTTCCTCCTCGTGCTCGCAACCAAGCTTTCACTTGGTCCTACTGACGACATGCCAGAATTGATCCTACCATTGCTGTCCATAACATCACTCTAAACCAAGATTCCAAACCGGTCAAACAAAAGCGAGAAAAATGCATCCACGCATTTCCCTCTTGGTCAAAGAAGAGCTTCAACGACTTCTTTCTGTTTCCTTCATCTTGCCTATTGACTATCCTCAATGGATTTCTAACATCGTACCTATCACTAAAGCGATGGGGGACTTTGGATATGCACGGATTTCCAGGATCTTAACCTCGCTTTCCCCTAAGGATGACTTCCCCCTCCCAAGTATTGATCAACTTGTTGATCTCACTCATGAGTCATGAAATACTTTCTCTCATGGATGGATTTTCGAGGATACAACCAAATTTTGGTTGCCCGCCGATCAACACAAAGCGCCTTCATAACTCCTTGGGAACCTTCATTACCGTGTAATGCCATTTGGCGTTAAGAATGCTTTGGTGCGACCTATCGGCGGGCTATGACCTACATTTTCATGACATTATGCACACTATCCTTGAAGATTACGTCGACGATCTTCTTGGCAAGTCTAAACATCGCGCGGTGAACATCTCGATGTTTTAACCATTATTTTTGATCACCTGTTACAATATTGTCGTCTTGCCTTCAACCAAAGAAATGTGTCTTTGGTGTCCTTTCGGGAAAACTTCTTGGCTTTATCGTCTCTTTGCGTGGCATTGAGGTTGACCCATCTAAAGTCAAAGCTATTATAGAAATGCCCCACCTACTAATCTCAAACAATTGCGTAGTTTACAAGGTAAGCTCCAATCTATCCGACGCGTTTCATCTCCCAACTCTCGGATTGATGTCGTCAACCTTTCTATCACCTCCTTAAAAGGACATTGAATTTCAATGGAGTGAAGAGTGCCACCAAGCCTTTGAAGCCCTCAAAACTTATCTCTTGCAGCCACCCGTGCTTATCCCACCTCAAGACGACCGCCCTTTCTACCTTTACCTTTCCGCCACTGACCACCCTGTAGGGGCCATGCTTGCACATCGTGACTCTGAAAATCGAGAACAATCCGTTTATTATATATGTTGTACTTTGGTGGATTATGAGACTAGGTATACACATGTAGAAAAGTTATGCCTAGCCCTATCATTCGTGGCTACCAAGCTCCGACACTACCTTCGAATCACGGAACTTTCGTCATCACCAACACGGACCCCATCCATTACATGTATGGCAAACCTCATCTAAACCAGCGCATCGCCCGATGGCTCATGCTCCTCGCCGACCTCGACCTTGAGTTCGTCCACCGAGAAATCAATCAAAGGACAAACCATCGCAAACCAACTTGCGGAAGCCCCTTTACAGGGAACAATTTACCAATTTTATATTCCCGACGAACTCATCGCCACTCTTTCACTCGGGGAAGAGTCGTATCAAATGACCCTCTTCTTCAATGGATCTAAATGACAGTGCGGCGGAGGAGTTGGCGTTGTTCTCATCCCTCTTGACGCTGAACCTATGCCTCTTTCATTCCGGCTTGATTTCCCCTGCACTAATAATACAGCGGAATACGAGGCCCTTGTTCTAGGTGTCCAAGTTGCGATACACTTAGGTATCAAATCTATCAATATTTTTGGTGACTCTCAATTGGTAGTCAATCAAGTTATGGGCATCTACCAATGCAAAAATGAGGAACTTCAAAAATACAAATACTACGTGGACTCACTTCTAACCTTATTTACTCACTATTCTATCCAAACCATTCCCCGCTCCACTAACAAATTTGTGGATACTATGGCTTGCTTAGCCTCGCAAATTCCAGCTTCATCAACTGACTCTGAATTATTCGTCATGGTCCAACAACTCTTTGCCCCATCCTACTCAACCCCGGTAGTTTGTATGATAAATAATGTGTCTGCTAATTCACAGGATACTTGGTATCACCAATTTCACGACTACCTTACAACCTCTGTTCTCCCATCTGACCTTACTAGTACTGGTAAACGCGCTTTTCTTAAACATGTTTCTCATTATGTAGTTATGGGGGGACTCCTCTATAAACGTGGCTTTGATGGTATCCTCCTTCGCTGTCTAACCGGCGCGGAGGTCACCTATACCATCCAACAAGTCCATGATGGGATTTGTGGTGGACATTTTAGTGGCCTTGCCGTGGCTAAACGAATCCTTCGCCTTGGTTATTATTGGCCTACTCTCAATAACGACTACTACGAATATGTTAAGCGTTGTGTTATGTGTCAGCAACATGCCAACCTTCAACATACTCCTAGCCACCCGCTCCAGGTCGCTCGAGATCTTTGGCCCTTCTCACAATGGGGTTTAGACCTTATTGGTGAGATTCACCCATCCTCTTCACAACGTCACCGATGGATAATCACAGCCACCGAATATTACACAAAATGGGTGGAGGCTATTCCACTCATTTCAACTAAAAAGGAAAAAATTGTCGAATTCATTAACCATCACATTATCTGTCGTTTTGGTATTCCTCATCGCCTAATAACAGATAATGGTAAATCTTTTAAAAACAAGTTGTTACAAGACCTTTGTGACAACTTTGGTATCAAAATAGTTTCTCATCGCCTTACTATCCGCAGGCCAATGGTCAGGTTGAATCTTCTAATAAAACCCTAACCAAAATCCTCATGAAAGTTGTCAATGAATCCGGAAGAAATTGGCACGATCACATTCCCTTTGCCCTTTGGGCTTATCGTACTAGCATTCGTACCTCCACTAATGCCACACCTTTTTCTTTGGTATACGTGTACGAGGCTGTTTTGCCTCTCGAAATACAAATACCCTCCCTTAGAATATCTCTTCAGGATATTCTCACCAACGATGATTTACGCCAAGAGCGGTTAGCCCAATTGGAGCTCCTTGACGAACGTCGTCTTACAGCTCTTGATCACCTTCAAATCTATCAAAAACGCATCAAACGTGCTTATGATAAGTGACTTCATGAGCATACCTTTAAGGTTGGTGATCTTGTCCTCAAAGAGAATCAACATGTCACCAAACTAGAAAAGAGAAAACGTGGAAAATTTGCTCCCAATTGCATTGGGCCTTACATAATCACTCACACCTATGGATCAGGCACTTATCATTTAGCTTCGCTTAATGGTAAACCTGAGCCTGAACCCCTTAATGCCTTGCATCTTCGACCATTCTACTATTGAATTTAGTGTTATATCACTTCTTATCTACCTGCCGCTCGTCCCTTGAGCTCACATACCACCACATGCACTTCGTTTCCTACACCTCATAATAAAAATCAAGCTCACATAGTTTGATTCTCACCTCACCTAAACGATGCCTTCCCCTTTTTAGTCTAGTCCATGACTTCAAAGTATTAAAATAAGCCGTATTCTTATGGGATTTTCTTGAGTCAAACTTCCTACCAAACTAGATGCTTCACGCCAAAAGAACATTTAGCTATCTAAATTATATATAGACCGTTCCCTCAAAAGACACTATATGCCAAATTATTGCCGCTATTCTATATATTTGCTCCCTGAAGGACAGCTATGCACTAAAATCATATCTGCTACTATAAATAGACTGCTCCCTCGAAGGACAGCTATACACAGTCAGCCTTTATCAGAAGCTTCTCGCATTGATCAGCTTCGTGAAGACCTCAAGAATAATACAATCAATATCCCTTGTAGACTTCCCGCATCGATCAGTCTACATTCAATAAAATAAAAGCCTCATTCAAAAGAACTTTTGAGTCATGGACTTGTCTATTTAGGGTAGGTTCTCTTTCGTCAGAACACTCACTTTGTAATGAGTTCTCCGTACCTCAACTATACCATTCACCTCACCTCATTATTTATTCAACTCAAGGGACGTGTCGTACACCTGATATATTGTGATCATACAACTCTTTTCACCTATGGACTTCTCGTCTATGCACGGTACCTAGGGCTTCAAGCTCGTTCTACGTTGTGTGGTTTGTTTAGCTCTTTTCACCTACGGAGCACTCTTTCCGCTTTGCCTCGCATCTAGGATTGTGTGTTGATCTTAATCAGGACATGGTTCCCTTCTACTTGGGTAGGCTAACTTTCGCTTCCCTTATACCTTTTACAACATCACCAATTCATTACCGACACCAACAACCTTACCTTACCAATATTAATATCAATATTCTTACCAACCAACCAATTGCCTAAACCGTACCAAATTGCCTGAATTCGCCTCTCCCTGATCCTAAGGGAGAACTACATCGGTCTGAGGCCCCTCCTTGCTTTGTGCAAAGGGCTATGTAGGCAGCACTTTGGAGACATAGGGTCTCCCAAGGTTAGCTCGACCATCCCCTACCATAACCTATCGCCTATATCCACTTTTCTTTGAACACCATTTGTTTACCTGTTCGGCCAGACCCAAGGCCTCGCCCTACCCATTCGGCCCGACCCAAGGCCTCAACCTACCTATTTGGCCTGACCCAAGGCCTCAACCTACCTATTTGGCCCGACCCAAGGCCTCGCCCTACCCATTCGGCCCGACCCAAGGCCTCAACCTACCTATTCGGCCTGACCCAAGGCCTCAACCTACCTATTCGGCCCGACCCAAGGCCTCGCCCCACCCATTTGGCCCGACCCAAGGCCTCAACCTACCCATTTGGCCCGACCCAAGGCCTCAACCTACCCATCCGACCCGACCCAAAGCCGCCACCCAACAACTTGGCCCGACCCAAGGCCTCACCCTAACCATCCGGCTCGACCCAAGGTTGTAACCTAACAACTTGGCCCGACCCCACGGCTAGTATCACTTCAACACCATACCCACAATCAATGTTTTATTTTATCCATCCATCCTGTACCTTTTGTTCAATCGAGCTCACATGTTCGTGTTTTAGCATGATTAGGGTCCTTGACTTGATCTGTCGACCAACTTTGCCTAGACCTAGACCGTGACGTTTATCTCAACCAAACCAACCATTTGGTACTGCCGAACATGCCTAAACGTTCCTGTACCTTACTTTTTATATACCTTGGAGCTACTTCCTATGCCTTGGATACGGGATTATATCACCCTTGTTTGGATAAACTATCGACCTTTGCCTATACATTGCTAGTTTCTAGTCAAATCATTTACCCTAGTAAATGCGATTGCATTTCAACATACATCTGCTTCCTGAACCTACCCCACCACCTTACCATCCCCTCTACAACATTCACCCTTTATCAACCCTATCCTGATTTCCCATTTGCTGAATCTGCTAGATTTGAGGGGGATTACCTATATCTTAACAGAGAAACCACTTCATATTATTGTCAGCGCACTTTACAACACAAGCTACACGACAATAAGGGGCTAATGTAGACACCAAATTCATGTCTTACGACCCTTGTGACCCGCATCCCATTTCGCAACCTAACCTCATTACCTAAACCTTACAGAATTATTTATTAATTACCTTGTAATTTTTAAATCCCCATCACCTCACCTACCACCTCATTTTGCCACCTCATCATGACCTAGCCCTAATCCTAAACTAACCTAATTAAAACCTAAAACTTGGTCTACACCTACACCCATGACTAAGGACCCCTTTCTCGCACCTAAAACCGACCTTCTAGTCACTTGACCAAGCCCGCAACTAATCTCTCGGGAGAAAAGCAGGGAAGGTGGGCTGTTTTACTAAAAATAGCCTACTTTTTCCTTACCGATGCCGGTTCCTACTCGACCGCCGTCGGTTACGTAACCGCCATCGGTTCCCTGTAAATGGCCTCCCCAAACCAAAAACAAAGGATCGGAATTTCATTTTTGGATCAGAGAAAAGGATTCTTTGAATCAAGAAAGAGCATCAGGAGCGATCGAGAAAACCCTGATCTTTACTTGACTGAGCAGAGACAAGTGAAGAGACAAGGAGAGTTAGCAGCAAGGGAGAGCAAGCCCAGGACTGCAACTGGATACCAGAGCCCTGTGATACTCAGCTGATTTGATCTGCTGTGTGCCAGACCATCCTACCTCAGTTCTGCCTTTGCCATCAGAACTCTTGGACTTGCATCTCTGCGAATAATCAGTAAGCTACTTCTTGCATGTACTCTTTAATAACATTTCTTCGACTTTTTGAATCATAAGTCCTCACAAATCCATTCTTGGATCCACTACCCAACGTGTCATTGCATCTAACTGTCATTCATCTAGATCTCATCACCCTATTTCCTAATATTACCTATATACAGCCCTACAAATGACACAACTACCAAATAACACCACCACCCCACAAAACAACTAACCTTCAGATCCTAGACTCTACCGATATCGGTCATCAGTAACCGCCATCGGTTATCAGTAACCGCCATCGGTTATACTGACTATAACCAATAACTAGCCTTTCCCCTACCTAGTTCAACAAAGTAATTTAATTGATATTTTATAGTCTTTTGTGTTAATTCATATTAGCAAGGGAACTGACCACCTTCGAAAGGAATTTTTTATATTTCCTGGGCGCAAGAAAGTTTCCTCATTTATTGTCTAATTAAAATCTTGTGGTCTTGTGTTCTTATTTGCAGGTAGTCCTTCCAAGACAAAAAGGAGTTCTTCGCAGTCAGCCTGATCTTTCTCTATGGTACGTGCACATCATCTCGATATTCTACAGGTATTCCTCCTAGCCCCAACCCTTATCTATTTCTAAAAGGAACGAAACATTCGAGTGAAACATTTTGGCACAACTAGAGTTGTTAGATGAATGACATCTACATGGTTTAGGTCACCTCCAAATATACCAAAAACATATCAAACGCACTTATGACAAGCATGTCCACCCTTGAGCCTTCCAAGTCAGTGATCTCGTCTTGAAGGAAAATCAACATGTCACCAAAGCTGAGAAACATCTACATGGTAAATTTTCTTCTAATTGGCTTGGACCCTATATCGTTACCCATACCTATGGATCAAGTGTTTATCATTTATCTTCACTTGATGGTAAACCTGAACTTGAGCCCCTTAACATCTTGCATCTTCGACCATTCTATTGTTGAACCAAATGCTCTATCACCCATTAACTATTACTATCTCGTCCCGTGAGCACTCACTCCTCTTATCACCACCTCTCGTACCTACGATTAAATAAGAATCATGTGACTCTCCATTACTTTGTCAACCTCATCTTCAATATGAGTACCACGGCTCTACTCATGGCATGATTCTCATGGATACTTTTCATTCCCTCGAGGATGGAATCCCATGGTCATATACCATCCCATATACCCTTCACAAACAACCCAACTCCACCTCCACCTTCCTTGCACCTTTTGGCTTATGCTATTTGTCTTCCTTTATAGCCCTTTCTATGGCTTAATTGGTAAAAGTAAATTCACCTATCAAATGGGATCACCATCCTTGAGTCAAAATTCCAGACATAAAGATGAATCCCTTAAAAGGACATCTACCATTTTGTATCTAGTCACCATAAATAGACTACTCCCTCGAAGGACAACTTTACTTCACTAGCCATACTCTACCTAGTCAAAAAAAAACTGACTAAGCCCATTTCGAAGCTTCTGCATCGATCAGCCTCACGAAGACATCAAGGATATTATCTAATCATCCCACATAGAATTCCATCATTGATTAGTCTATCCAAAAAACATAACTCACCCTTTTGACATGGACTTGCCTATCTGGGGTTTCAACCATCTTATACAAGAGGTATTTTATTCCCCTTCACGTTTCCAAAATTTCACCATATTCCCATTTCTCCTTCACCTTTTTCTATCTACCACGGGACGATGTCACATGTACAATCTATCGTGATCCTACACATTGCTTCACCTTTGGAACTGCATCCCAACTGTGAGGTCTTTAATGGACTTGAGGTTCATCACCTCTACCTTTGGTCTGCGCATCAATGGTCCTTGCCAATCCAACCACATCATCTACCCTATTACAATTTCCCTTCTTTTCAAACTATTGACCTTCTTCAAACCAAAACCAAGAGTTCCACTTACCTTCAACTACCTCCCACCCACACCTACCTCAACCTATTAATCACTATTTCACACCACATATGATCTTCATCACCTTACCCACCCACACCCATACCTCTGACCTAGCATCTTACCCATATATCCTTACCCACAAGCATCACATCTTTCCCCACTACCTATTTACCCATTTACCCATACCTTGACCCACAGTCTACCACACCCATACCCATTGACCTCACTCATCTACCCATACCCATTGACCCTACCTATCTACCCACATCCATTACCCTCACCTACTCGACCATACCTTTTATCAATTTACCTATTTACCTATTTACCCATACCTTGACCCACATTATACCACACCCATACCCATTGACCTCACTCATCTACCCATACCCATTGAACCTACCTATCTACCCACACCTATTACCCACCACTTACTCAACCATACCTTTTATAAATTTACCTGTCTACTCATACCCATTGACCTTGCCTACTTACCCGTTCACCCATACCCATTGACCCTATTTATCTTCCCATACCCATTGACCTTCCTACTTACCCGTTTACCCATACACATTGACCCTACTTATCTACCCATACCCATTGACCTTCCTACTTACCCATCCACCCATACCCATTGACCCTACCTATCTACCCCTACCCATGACCCGTACCTACTCAACCGTACCCTTGACCCTTACCTATTTACCCTTACCTACATACCTTGAACACAACCTACCTCCAACCCCTCTCTATACCTATTATTTTCCTCCCTAGCTTAAGGAAGAACTACATCGGTCTGAGGCCCCTTTTTTTTGCCAAGGCTATGTAGGTAGCAACCGAGGGCATGGGGCCCTTTGAGGTTAGCTCGAGCATTGTCGTCACCTTCTTCACCTTTTCTCATCCACACCCACTCACCTGTCACCATTGGCTACCTATTCCTATCACATTCTACTCTAGTTAGTTTCTAATTTATCATCAAATAAGTAGAAATTAATACACGTTTACAACATTCATTTCATCACATTTACCAGAATCATACATTACCTGTGATCATACCACAAATTAAACCAAAATATGAACATACCATCACCATTTATTTTCCATCATATCAAATACCTGAGAAATCAACTCCACCATGCCTAAAAACCGACTCCATCATACCTAAAACTGACTCCATCATGCCTAACACCAACTGAAACCACCATGCCTATAACTTTGACTCAACCATGCATATAACCTAACTCAACCATGTACGTGACTTGACTCCATCATTGCTAACACCAACTGACTCCACCATGCCTATGACCTAAATCCCCATGCCTAAAAACTTGACTCCATCATACCTAAGAGAACTGAATCCATCATGCCTAACACCAACCTAACTCCACCATGCCTATAACTTTGACGAAACCATGCCTATAATCGACTCAACCATGCCTATGACCTAACTCCATCATTCTGTGACTTGACTCTATCATGCCTAACACACCTATTTAGCATCCATCTATGCATATTAATCACATTCCATCAACACATATATCATCAGTAAATCATTCATCTCATCATATAAATCTATGTATCCATACAATATACTGCGATATCAAATAATATCCATCTCTCAAAACTCTCATACACTGACCTCACCATCTTTAGCACGTAGGCCAGTATATGAACCAAAATACAAAACTCTCGTATACATCCTCACTCTCTTGGCACCCAGGATGATATATGATCAAAAATACAAAAATCTCATATATAGCCTCACAATCTTCGACACGTAGGCTGGTATATGATCCAAAATAAAAAAACTCTCATATACATCCCCACTCTCTTTGGCACGTTGGCCGGTATATGGTCAAAAATACAAAACTCTCATATACATCCTCACTATCTTGACATACAATCCGGTATGTATCAAAATGCATAACTACATCACAATCTTGAAGGACATACATCAGGCATCATCCTACCGGATATCCTCCATCTCAGTCTCTCCTATCTCTTCCTCTCCCTCAGCTCCTGTCTAGTAGCCTACTAACATCTCCCCACTCATCATGGGTGGTGGCTACACCCCTACTATTAAATCATCTGGAGCTGGCCTTCCAAACTGGTGGCCTCACCCTAATTCTCTCTCGAGGCTCGATGGCCCCCTTTTCTCTCCACACTATGGGTTCATGATCTGGTCCTCTCACTCAAGGCCAGTTATGCCTATTACTCTCTGTAGGATAGGAAATCTATCCTATCCACCATCAACTAATCTTGATAATATCTAGCCTCACTTAGAGCATCCCGCATGATACGCTACGAGAAGCTCATCATGGTGGCTCCATCAGCCTCGAGACCCTATACCTATCCTGAGGGACCCTATCCCACCACTTCCTGTAAACTCGGACCCTGTCCTGGTGCCTATGGTGGTGCCATTAGCCTCACACCTTTTTCATGCACGTGGGCCTATAATGCCCCTATCTATTCTGTATAATGGCCAACTGACCTGCAATCATGTAATCTACACTGTAGGGTAGACACCTACTCATCCTCCCCATCTCCACTATTTGCCATCGGGATGTAAATTGGCCACATGTGCATGTAAAATATCCACCTCCTCCTTTGACCCTACCAACTACTCGTGTGCCAGTCCTCAATTGGGTAATCGTGGTCGCCACCGCCCCGTAGGGTGTCTCTCTAAATGGTGACCATGGCTAAATATGGCTGCCCCATCTTAGGTGGTACCACTCATAATCGAGCAGCCCACCACTTTCTATATCTATCTATCAATCCAAAGCATCGTCAAATCTGCCCGGTCTATCACCTACTCCTCCTACCCTATAGGCACTTTCAGATGTGGTAGTGGTAGTGGCCTCTCCACATCATCCCTCCTATACTGTGGCATGGGTGGGGGTATATTTTATGGTAGTCCAAAATATTGTCTGACCCTATCTACTGGGATCATCTCATGCTCCCCTACATGGTGTGCCTCTATCCATCTGTTTAGCTGAAGTCCATCTAGCTCATCATTCATCTTTCTATATGAGGGATAACCCACATACGGTCTCCAAATGATGTCCACACCAAAAAATCCCTCCAGTAACCACATGTAATATGCTACATCATGAGTAGCCCCTGCTACCCGATGCTCTGCAATAGTAAGCACCCATCACCTATACCCCACCCAAATTAAACCCAACTTGAATGCATCCACCTAGGGCTTACCAATCGGGAAAACAAACACAATGTGCTTGTATGCCCAACAATGCAAAAAAATAAGTAACATAAGATAAATCTATAGAGCCACCAATACACACACAAATCTCTATATAACTACACTAGGAATGTTGGTGCCCATGCAAAATAGGTATTTTTAACCACCATGTCATGTAATAGCCCCATCAATGATTGTGGTAATCTCCCACCCTCTGCATCTGGTAGTGCAAAACATCAGACTACCTCCATCAATAATACTACTAGCCTCGTCTCCTCTAGACGGGCTAGATACATCTCTCCATAACTCATGTTGGCACTATGGAATCTCATCAATACCAACCCCTCACCAAACACTGGCAACATCAGCTCCTCAGACACCTCGGATGTAATTGAATATACATGTGTCCCTAATATTGGTAAACGCAAGATCCTTGACATGTCCTCTAGGGTGAATGTAATCTCCCCTTGTCGGTAGATAGAACATTTTCATTGCGAATCCCATCTATTGATGAGGGTGACCATCAAAATTCAGCTCTTGGACTACATGCCGGAGTATCGGACCCCAATCAGGCTGCATCTGCGACATGTCTCCACTCCTCGACCATCGCAGCCCCACGGACTATCAAAACAAGGTATGGTACCTATCCCACATCCCACAGCCTGATCTCTCCCCTACATCCAACACAAACATCACATTAATACACCTTACCCATACCCAAAATCACCTTCGATACCTCAACTATACCTAGCACCCTACCTCTTGTTTTTCCCCCAACTTACCTTCGCATCGCAAATTCTATCTACCCACCCCCAACCTCACCCACTATCATTTACCCATACCTATTTCAACCCCCCACCTAGGTTATCTTTTTCACCCACATACCCTCTTTTACCCCTACCCATCTCACCCACCTGACTTGGGGCACTTTTGGCCCCTTTTTTTCCCCAAAATGTGACCGGTACCGATTATCTCTAACTAACCCCGATCTCCCATAAGCGGCATCAGTCACCTATTTCATGATCGATCTTGGTCATACACCACCAATGTCGGCTAAATCTCGATCGATCTTAGTCACTATCACGGTGAATACCGCGACACCCAAACCCTCCATTTTCTAAAAAACCCCTTTCCCTCTCTTCTACCCACCCATCCTCACCTAAACCTCCCCTCAACTCCCTCCACCCTCCTTCACTCACCCACCTCTCTCATGGTTTCTATTTTACTAGATAAGCCCTCCCAAAATTCAAATTTCATTTTCCCCCAAACCCATTTTTCTCAAACCCACCCTCTAAACCAATCTCACTCACCAAACCAAGCAAAGGATTGCCCCTTACCTTATGACACTGCTTGACACCATGGTGGAACATTAGGCCTCTGCACGGTGGTCCACCCAATCCCTCTCCCACCTCTACCATCACCAATCTCTCACCTCACCTCCAACCAATCAAATCACTCCACCTAATCTCGTGGACCCGCCTACCAACTACCAATCACCCGCTATGTGGCTCACCAACATAGCTCTGTACTCATTTGGATGCTTTCAAACTTTCTCTTCTCTCTCTCTCTCATGTCAATTTCTTTATCTATCTTGCAGGACAAATGATTTTGAAAAACGTGGAATTTTCCCTTTTTATAAACACCTTGACCTAACCAAGATTGGTTTACCTTAAGCGGCATAGGTCATGTGCCCTACCTTACCATGGTCAATTTACCCATACTATCATCGGTTACCCTTCACCTCCAATTTACCACAAATTTCACCCTATCACATTGCCCATAACCCTTTTCACCTCACCTAGAGCCAACCCGACATTTAACCTCATATTTTTACCCATACTTGCCCCCATAGGGGTGACCATCGACCTCAAACACTCACTCTACCTTATGATGCTTTTACCACATTGCTATCCTACCAACCTTACCTTTCCTATGGCTGTGACCTTTACCCAAACAAACCTTGACCTTTTAGATGTACCAGAACCACCCTATGTGTTCCTGCATCTTACCTCGTTGAGTGCCCAGAATGTATCCTTTACCCTAGATACCGGACCTCAACAACCCTTGTTTGGATAACCTGATCAAACTTAGATGATGTAGAGTTTGAAATATATTCACCACGGTACCATTTCGTAATCTCAACACGTGCATACGCTTGATTGACACTACCCTACCCACACCCACTTACCTACCTACACCTACCTACCCCACCCGCTGATTACGTAGATATTTTTATATCCTCACTTATTACATCTGGTGATGATGGTACCTATTTTTCTTAGCCTGTTGACCTTACCTTGCCTAAGGTCGTGAACCTTTTCCAAAAAAACCTTGACATTTTTGATGTACGGAACCGCCATATGCGTTCATGCATCTTACCTCATTAAGTGCCCTGACCGTATCCTTAACCTTGGATACCGGACCTCAATAACCCGTGTTTGGATGACCCTTGCAACCTTAGCTGATGTAAATTTATTATGTTGAGAAACCCTTGTACCTCATTGCATTTTACAATGTGTGCATATGTTTGAATGCCCTACCTACTCACTTACCTTACCTTTTGTCCTCACCCTACCCACCCACCTCATCTCTCTCACACCTCTCACCGTACTCTATCAAACCACCCACCGACTCTCTCTATTCTTCATCGTCAGTTCCTAATTTGAAGGGGGTCACTTAGGTCCCTATTAGGGGCACTCAACATCCACCTTCTCACCTAACATTCACATGGGGAAAAAACCAACCTTTGTTTTTGTCACGCCACCTACCACTATAGGCTACCCAACAAAAAGGGGCAAAATGTAAACACCAAAACACGTCACCTTTCATCCTCTTCCTCCAAAATAACTTAATAACCACATTCTACAGAGGCAAACAATTTAAACCTAATTCAGTCACTCACAACCCCTTTCACACATCACAAATGACCCTCATTCACACAATTAATGATTTAATTAACAACAATAAATTAAATTCCCCCTTCTTACCCACTCATCAAGCCACCTCACCATGCCCTTTGGGTGACCACCTCACCCAACCACCTCACTCTTCCAATACCCCGCTTGACCCTCCACCTCACTCTTCCACTACCCCACTTGCCCCTCCAGCTCACCATTCCACTCCCCACCTTGCCCATACCTTGCCCATACCTAGCTCATAGCCTTTTATAAGAACCTAATAGTGTCCACTCCACTCCTAGGACCCCTTTCTGTCCTATTATCCATGGTAAGGGTGGAGGACACATGTGCTCTGCCACTCAAAATCAAGTGGGGAAGGCATATTCCAAATTTTCAAAAAATAAGAGTCCTGCACAACCAAGTGTCACTTATAGTCGACCGATGTTGGTTAGTCGGGACCGGTGTTGGTCACTTGTAAATATCTATTCCTAGATCTTTCCAAAAGGTTGGTTCACATTTTCATGGTTGGAAATTCTCTTGGATGATTGATATTCAGCATGGGTGTTAACATGATCATTGGAAACTATTTGGAACACAACAAAGCCTTCATAACTCCTAGCTGAGACCATCGGTGGAAGCATTCATAAGAAATATTTGTGAGAACATCCATTGGAGGAATCTGAACCAGACAGAGCTCGGGCACGATCTCTCTAACCAACCTACCAGCCTTCATCAATGTCCATCACTCTTCTCCATCAGTTTCTCACTCTCCTATGTGTATTAGACTCTGGGTAAGTTGATCCTTGTATCTTGCACTTTTTTTGGTACTTTTCATTTCTATTTCACTCCCCAAGAGTAAAAACTCCTCTCCTACCCCTCTGACCTCACCCATTCGATCTACACTTACACTTAGGACCCTCTTCACCCTATTCCACTCCCTATCAACCCTCTGGCCAGTCACAGAAGGCACCCTAATCCCCATTTCCAAACTCTGACCCAATACTAGTGACCTTCATTAGCTAACCACTAAGCGCCGTCGGTCTGCCACCCCGATCGCCATCGATCACCTTGCTATTTTCCAGGTTACCCACCTTCTACCCAAATACACCCAAAATCACCCCCACAAGCATCCCAACACTCTGGCCTAGACCTACCACTCACCTAAACCTCACCCATACCTTCTCAACACTCTGTCTTGAGACAGTGGGACCTAAACACCTCCCACCTAGACCTTTGTCACTTCTATAGTGACCGATACTAGTCAACCTTAACCGGCATTGGTCTACCCTCAACTAGCGTCGGTCTCTGTGTCTACTAACACAAAGTAGACCAACAACCTACCTCTTCACCCAAATAACCTAGAATACCCTACCCAACCCCAACAATAACCCTGTCTATGACCTGTAGACCACCTAACCTACCCAGAACCTAACCCAAACACCTTTTACCCACATAGTTTAGTATTTAATTGAATTGATGCTTATAACAACTTGAGGCACCCAAATCAGAACACTAGCACTAGATTCCATTTATTTACATGATTTTTTCATTTAATATTGATTTATGAAACATTGGATTGACAACCCTCTAGGGAGTACCACACTTCATGGATCTAACATATGCTAGAAAGTCCCTTTGCATATGTTGTTTATCTCTCTCTTTCGGTCTTGTTTTCTTATTTAGGGGTAGTCCTTCCTAGCTAAAAAGGATTTCATAGGATTGATCGAGATCGGAAGTCTACACGTGTGCATTTCACCCATCAACCCCAACGGGTAAACCTCCTACACCCTTATCTCTGTTTTAGTCTCTAATTGTATATAAAAAGATTGAAACACCTACAACCAAGCCTATCTGAAAAAAAATATAGGCCCATTAGCCTACATATTGAAACCTTGATGAAGAAAGAGTTAAACAAGATGATTAAAGCAAGTATATTTCTTCCTATCAAATATTTATCTTGGGTTGCTAATCTTCTTCTCGGTTCGGAAGAAGAATAGAGACATCAGGTTGTTTGTGGAATTTAGAGACTTGAACAAGGACTTCTTGAAAGATAACTACCCATTGGCTTCAATGGAACAAATTTTTCAAGTGGTAGCATGTTTAGGAAAGTATTCCCTCCTTGATGGGTAATCAAGGTATATCCAAATCATGGTAAAAGGAGCGAGATAAGTTCAAGATAGCCTTCACTACAAAATGGGGAACCTATTCTTATAGGAAAATGCCATTTTACCTAGGTAATGAAGAATAAATATTCCAAAGGGACATAGACATGGAATTCCAAGGGATGATTAACAATATTATTCTTGTCTATATTGATGACATCATTGTGTTCTCCAGAATGCGGTTGATCACCTCCTTCATCCCGGGAAGTGTTTAAAAGGTGCAGATAGTGAAAAGTTTCTCTTAATCCCAAGAAGTGAATCTTCTTGAATCACGAAGGTCAAATTTTAAGCCACATTATTTCTAAGGAAGGATTCAACATTGATCCCATGAGAGTTCTTTGTCATTATTACACTACAAATACCTAGTCATAAAAATGCCCCGCAAAGATTCTTAGGAAGGATCAAATTTGTTAGGAGATTTTTCCCCAATTTCGCTAACATTTTTGAGATACTAACACTAATTTTGAAGAATAACATGGCCTTCAAGTGGATTACTAAGGGAAAAGAGGAATTTGAAGCCATAAAGCATGCTATTGTCTGAGACCCCAACTCTTGTTAAGATATATTTCTTGAATAATTTCATTATGTATGCCTTTAGAGGTGTTGAGACAATATCATATGTGCTAGTGCAATTGAATCAAGAAGGACTGGAGTATCCTATTGCATTCTTCAACCAAGGAATTGAGGATTGTGAGGTAAGATATTCATTCATTGAGAAACATTTCCTTTTCATGATAAGAAGTTTAAATAAATTAAGACACCTAGTATAAAATAACAATATTCATCTACTAGTTTCACATACTGGTGTAAAGGATTTTCTTTTAAACAAGGACCTTAATGAGAAAAGAGCTGGTTGGATAACCAAGGTCATGGAATATAAGATTGATATCAAAGTGACCAAGTTGGTTAGATGTAAAGTCCTATGTGATAATTTGGCTTTGGACCAAAAAATATTGAGCTAGAGGATGCTTTAGTATTTCAAGATGACCAGACACAAATAGCCAACGCCTTTCCCAACTCTTGGTTGACCTATGAAATAGTGTAGTTCCTTCAAACAGGTAAATTCCCTCAAGGATTGAGTAAATATAAGAGGAGGTACTTTATGCTTCACTTTATTCCATATGTGCTTCTTGATGATATTTTGTTCAAGAAAGTTGTAAATTGTGTCCTTCTAAGGTTCATCAAAATAGGTCAAATAGAGATAATGTTACATGAATTTCATGATGGAGAAACATCTGGTCACATTTCCCCGGGATTCACAACTCTTAGAATCATAAAGGATGGGTATTACTACCCTAATGTTTTCAATGACTCCTATGCATAGATTAGGAAGTTCTGTAAATGTGCTTTCTTCAAATGAAAATAAAAACTAGCAGCACTTCCACTCAACTCTAGTTTAGTGGAACATCAATTTATGCAATGGGGATAGATTTTCTTATGATGATTAATCCAAATTCAATTACGGGCCATAAGTGGATCTCATGACCCTGACAACCTACTTCACCAATGGATAGAAGCAATTACACTCAAGGAGGTAAATGAGGCCAACATTCTAGATTTTTATGAAGGTATCGTGGCAAGATTTAATGTCCCTTCCAAAATTATTTGGATTTTCATGGGTTTAAGATATCTAATTGGGATGTAAAGAATGATATATATTTGAGAACATCTTGAAACTATTACCCCAAGGTAATGGGAAAGCTGAATCCACCAATAAAAATATGTTAAAGATCATAATGAAGACTTTGGTTGAAAACTAGAGAACATAGCATACAAAATTGAAATCAACCTTATGTGTTGATAAGATTACACACAAGAGGTAAACCAATATTTTTGATAAGCCAGAAATATTCTAAGTATTGAGCACATGAATATAGGGCATTGGAAGCGCATGACGCTATAATAGTATTGAAACGCCCAAATCAAGACTTAGTTGTTTTGTGGATAAGGGATATTTTTAGAGATAGAGTACGAAGCACACAAAGAGATGAAGACTTGCACTACAAGCATTTTTATTTTGGGAATAAGCGGAAGATAAATGCCATGCATAGTTTAAGATAATAATAGGATTTCTACTTAGAGTTAACTATAGGACATCTATTGTTAGAACACTTACATGTTGTGCATACGTTGTTGTAAAGATGCATGGCTATTATCAACATGTGACCTATTTTGAGAAGTGCATGGGTGGTGAAGGAAATTCCCCACCCCTATAAATATGTATTGACTTGTGTATTTTAGTAGGTGGTGAATTATTGTAGAGTTATGTTGTTGGTTTTGATGGACATAACTCTTGGAGATACTTGATGTAGTGTAAGAAGCTTATGTGTTTACGAGTATTTAATGTAATGGAGTATATTTGTAAGAAAACAGTATTAGGCATAATTGAATCTGGTTCTTGTATGGTTAATCTTATCATAGTTATTGTTTAGTTCATTTATCATGATTCTCTAAGATATACACCTATATTTTGCATTGTGGAATGTTTATGTCTAATTATGAATCTAAACATGTTTAAACATCATCATGCCAACATCCTATACAAGAAAATATAAAGAGGGATTTGGTACCTTTACATGCTTCGGGTGAGCGCTCAACTCAAGCTGAGTGATGTGCCAATGTGCCAGGATATTCACGGTAAATTCTACGTTGCATCATTGGTTCCATTTATGAGACCTCATTTTTAGCTATTTTTAGGATGTTTCATGATGAAGACATATCGGTTGACCTTATGAAGTGTTGAGTAGTTGACAATAGATCTAGAATAAGAATACACTTAGATATTGTTATCCAAAATAAGCCCCTTGCTTATTTTTGACTAACTTTCTTTCATTTCTTCCTTCCTTGTGCCTTAATCAAATTTTTCCACTTTTAGGGCACTCAAAATTTTCTGGAAATGGCTTCATCAAATAGAGAATTTTCTCACCTTTCTAAGAAGGTAAAATTTTCCTTCTAACTCCTTGTATTTTGTATGTTATGGCTCAGTGGAATTTTTGAGGGAAATTTTCCTGGGAAGGCACGCAACCAATAGGAATACGCCATGTGGAGGCGGAATGGCGGGTCAAGAGAGAGGTAAGTTGAAAAAATCACCAAAGAGTAGTTGGGGGTGCAAAGGAAAAATCTTGCCCATAGGCCTATGGAGAAATGAATGGCTTCAGGCCCGCGGAAATAGGAAGACGCCACGTAGTGGCGAAGGTCGATTGCTGGTGGGGGCAAGTTAAAAATTTCCAAAAACAGCGTAATGAAAATTTTGGCCCAAAATCCCTGCAGTGAATAGGAGTGTGCCACATGTCCATGAGGTTTACGAGATTCGAGAGGCGGAGCAAATTTTTTATTTTTGCCAAAATAGTAGAAGGCGTAAAGGAAGGAATTGGCCCGTAGGCCCGCTAAGGAGGAAATGGAAGTTTTGTTTTAAACCCTGCGGACTAATAAGAAGATGACATGCATCCTATTCGTGTCGAGGTCAAGGGCACAGGGAGAATTGGTAATTTTACCGAAAGGGTCAGCAGCATCAAAGGTAGAATTTGGAGCACGTACCGCATGACTAATAGGAGAATGACATGTGTTTGAAGTGGCGGTGCATAGGGGAATTTTGGAATTTTTTCCAAAATTCAAAAAGGGCGTAAAATGGTTATTTGAGCTTTTTGAACAATGGGAATGCACAACGTGGTAGCGGACCGGCGTGGCATTGAAATTTTTGTGAATTTTTCCCAAATTCGAAAAGGGGAAAATTTTTAGGTTGTGGCCCTTGACCGATTTTGCCCAGTTTTCCCTAAATCTTCAGTGGGGTATATCTTCTGATCCAGAGCTCAATTTTTCTTGATTTTGGTGTGATTGGAAAGCTATTGAAGTCCTCTACACAATGGAATTTTCAATTTTATTTTTGGTGGAGTTTAGTGAGAGAAAAATGAGAAAACTCCTCTAGCATGGGGAAAAGAGTAGACCTGACATTCAAACACCATTTTTAATGCAGTATGGCTTCCATTCTTCTCTACCATGGTCAAAAATATTGAGGAATGAAATTTTAAGGGTACCCATGCTATTTTGATGGATCTAGTTGGTGGTTGAATCATTCATTTCATTTTTCCCATGTTTCTCCTTCTTGAACTCAGTTTTCATTGTTAAAAGTTAGATTTGGCTCATTTGTAAAGGGTTAGACATTTTTATGATCTGCAGGCTCTCTCCTTCACCCTGGAAAGTGAATTTTTGGAATATCAGACCTTTTTAGGGACTACAACATGTTTTTTACCTCCTTGTTATTGTAATGCACTATTTAAAAATGGAAATGACAATGCAAGCTCTGTGAATGATTTTCAATCATTTCTTTTGTTGTTTTCTCTATCCACGATCCTTCATTACAATTTTAGCAATTTGTGCATGATTTGTGTTGCAATTTTTATAATTTGTGTCAATCTACGAAATATATGTTCACCACTCCTTTTGTGTATCACCTTTTCAGTTTTAGTTTTATCTTCTTTTCTCTTCTATCCTTGTCTCCTAGGTAGAATTAGAGTAGGATTTCAACTTAAACCTCTACAAATTTCATGTATACATCTGATCAAAGGAGTAGAGGAACCAACCTTCTCTGGAGATATTTCCCCATTTACAAAGGTCCCACACTTGGGGAAAAGATTCCATGTTGTGCAATCACACTAAATGACCCAATTCTTAGGTACAGATCTGAAGGTCATTTACGAGGTGTTGCTGATTTTCACTAAAAGTTTTGGCACACTCGGTGGGACCTTAGAGGTCTTCATCTTCATTACAAAAAAGTTGATGTGCATTTGTTGTAAGTTCCTTGCTTAAAAAGAGCCCTGATTTGCACATCTGGTGACTCCAAAGGGATAAAATCAACGAGGTTTCAAGCCAGAGTCTAAGTCCGAAGATTCATGAGAAGGAACAAAACAAGGTCAAGGGCTAGAGAAGAGGGATTTTATGAGTATCTCCAGTTATCCCCAAGAACAAAGAGGTGTTCAAGAAGAAGAATTCAAAGGTCCCCATCTCCACCAAACAAAACTCTATCAACTCCTCCACCTGGTAGACCTTTCACCCAATCAACAAGGGTTCTTAGGCTAATCAGAATGGAACAACACAACCCTTATGTCAACTTCACCGGCAGTAGACCACTTTCTCTCAATGTACAAAGCGAGTTCCAGTTACATCATTAAAGAACATCCCATACTTTACTAGGGAAAATCAGACCACTCCTGGTGATCATGTCAAAGACTTGCTAATGTTTGTGCAATCCATGAGATTTTTGAGATGCAAATTGCTGTCAAATTGTTGGCATCTTCATTCAAAGGGAAAGCCTTGTAATGGTTCAAGAGCCTTGGGGCTAGGCTCTATCCAAAATTAGAACCAGTTGTGCATAGCTCTCCATGAGTAGTTTGGAGAAAAGGGAGATAATTTGTTCTATTGGAATAATTGACAACTATCAAGAGAGCTCCCAATGAGCAGCTAATAGACTTCAATTTTAGATTTCAAAGGACATGGGATAGAATCCTAGTGACAGTAAGGCCAACAGCTGAAGGTTCTTTCTTATACTATCTCAAAGCTTTAAATTCTGATATTTCTATGTTAATCCAATCCATGGGAGGTGCAAATATACCTGCATCTTATAGCATCACCATTAGGGCTAAGAATTGTTTGATCCAAGCTGGTAAACTGGTGCCTAGGCCTCCCATGCCCTTATATCCAAACTTGGAAAGCCCAAGCACTAGTCAAGCACCTACTTTAGCTCCTATTCCCACTCCTAGAAATTAGAGTTCAAATGAAACTTATAATTCATCCTCTAGTGCCTCAAATAAACTTTAAGAATTCATGAAACAATTACAAAATTTAGGCAATGAGTTGGTTACATTCAAGAGGCAGGAAGCCCAAAGTTTTAGACCTTCTTATTAGTCTCAAACTCATCCTAATAGGCAACCATATCAGCCAAATAGGCCACCCAATCTAGCTGCAAATCAAAATCAAGTAAGGCCTCCTGCCAATAGACCATTTCAGCCCTTTAACCCCAATGTTGCATCTACCTCTAAAGCCTTAGTGCTAGTGCAAAATATTATAGCTCAAGAGTATGATTGGTGTTTCCCATGTAATGAACCTCATGAAGTCTATGTGCTTCAATGGTTCTTTGAACCAAGCTTTGATGGTGACAACAACTAGGGTATAGAGTGAAGTGAGTCAAGAAATAAACCAACAACAAGGAACATCTTAGCAAAATACAACTCCAAGTTAGACTACAATTGTGAATTGGCGGGTTGAAGGTTTTTGTGGTATTAATCAAAAAATTTCTCAGAATGTAGCAGCTAACACACGGTCAAAGAAGAGGAATATTGGTGAAGGGAATTCATTAGCTCCAGGTGATCCAAAACCTTCCATCACTCCAAAAATTGTTGGTAAACAAAATGCATTTCGAAATGTGCAAGGAGAGCCCAAGCCACCTTTTAAACTAGCTCAAACGCCAAGCTGTTGCAGCCCATGTACAAGAAAAGAATGTGTAGGCTAAGGGGCTGAAAAGAGATGTTTCATCCCCATTTAGCATCATTGAACAAATGAAGAAGAAAAATATGAATATATCTATGTGGGAATCACTATCCATCCCAGGCCAAAGAGATCTACTACAAGCTGCCGTGAAGAATTGGTCAACTTCAAATCAGCAAGCTCATATGCAAGAGAAGTTACTCATAAATGTTTCTTAGCCTGAGAGGAATCATGGAGGACAACAAGGTACAGTTTTGAAGTCCCCTCCATTCTATTTTTCATTGATCATTGGGGATAAACTAGTACACAATTGTATGATTGATTCTAGGGCAACTAGTTCTATGATGCCCAAGCAAATAGCTGATCAATGGGCCTCCAATATGAAGTCATATCCAAAGGGGTGGTGCAATTGGATGGGACAATAGTAACAACAGTTGGGGTAATTAAAGATTTGAGCCTCACTTTGCATGCATGCCCCAATGTCATTTTTTTGCAAGATGTGTCAGTGATAGATTTACCACCACTTTTTGCCCTATGTTTGTCAAGGGATTTCACAACTAGAATTAGAGGCTATTTATCTGCTGATTGGTCACACATGTTGTTTGGACCAGATATGGAGCTAAGGCCACAATCAGGTCCAAACCTATTGCAAACTTTCACATTGAGCCTCATACTCCAAGCCCAATCAATGCCAACTGTTCAACATTTGATCAAGAGGATTATCCAGCATCGATGAAGTGACACCAAAGTTTGAAAGCATCCCATATTTGACTCTTGATGAATGGGAAAGCAAGGTAAATGCTTTTGATCCCTACAAGGAAATAGAGGAATCGAACTAGGAGTTTATTACATACATGAAGAAAATCAGCCTATTCCTAGCATCACTAAGCCACACCATAAAGATGACAATGAGGTATGGCAGCTATTCTTTGATGGATCAAGAAGTAGACAAGGTGTAGGGGGAGTTATGCTTCTTTCACCTCAAGGAATTAAGTATTATTCATCTTTTAGATTTCAGTTTGCATGTTCTAACAACACTTCTGAATATGAAGCTTTGATACACGGATTGCATTGGTGAAGAAAGAGAGGTATCAAAAACTTACAAGTCTTTGGTGAAAGTGAGCTACTTGTTAATTAAGTTAAAGGACAACATGCTGCCAAAAATGACTTGCTCAAGAATTATAAGAATAGGGTGTGGGACCTCATTGAGGATTTTGAAGGCTTTGTCATCAACTCCATCCCTAGGAAAGAAAACCAAGCTGATGATAGGCTTACAGTAGTTGGAGCAGCCTTTGATGTTGTGGAAATCATCAAGGAAGAAAAATTGTAGCCAAACATTCACGTGATTGTAAGGCCATCAGTGCCAGATAATAATGTAAGTTGGCAAGTGTTTGAAAGTGACCAACAAATCATCAATTTCTTGCAAGAAGAAGTTGAGTTCTCAGCCAAAAATTTGAAGTTAGAACAACAGTGTGGTGATCAATCTAGGAAGGAGAAAACAAACATCCAAGTCAAGGGAGAAGATTCAGTGCCCATCTTGGTGGGAGAAGGAAAATCACTTCAAATTCGTAAACTGGCAACCAAGCAAGAAAGGTATTAGTTCATGCAACTTTTCCAAGAGTTCCCAGATATATTTTGTTGGAGCTATGAAGAATTGAGAGGTTTTAATCCAAATCTAGCTCAACACACAATTGAATTAGATGCAAGTGCTAAACCCATTAGGTAAAAACAAAGACCCATCAATCCACACATAAAGCTTCTCATGAAGAAGGAATTGAATAATTTAATAGAGGCAAGTATCATATTTCCCATCAAGCATTAAAGCTGGGTTGTAAACTTGGTTCTAGTTAGAAATAAGAGTGGAGAAATCAAATTGTGTGTAGACTTTAGAGATTTGAGTAGAGAATCATTCAAGGATCATTACTCACTTCCTTCTATGGAGCATATTTTCATGTTCTTGCTTGCTCGAGAGGTTTTCATTGCTAGATGGTTATTCAAGGTGTAATCAAATCATGGTAAAGGAGGATGATTAGTTCAAAAAGCCTTCACCACCAAATGCGGAACCTATGCATATAGGAAAATGCCATTTGGGTTATCTAATACCAGAGCTACCTTCCAAAAGGAAATGGATATGGCATTCAAGGGATTGATCAAAAAAATAGTGTTGATATATGTAGATGATATTACTTGTATTTTCTAAAAGTGCAGCAGATCATCTCTGTTTCATTTGAGACAAGTGTTCCAAAGATGTAGAAGATTTGGGGTATCCTTGAATCCCAAAAAATGTATTTTCCTAGCTCATGAGGAAAAAATCTTGGGCCACATCTTTTTGAAGAGGGATTACCAATTGATCTAGAGAGGGTTGAAGCAATAAAAGCATTTGTCATTACCAAGTCATAAGAAGGCCCTTCAAAGTTTCTTGGGAAGAATCAATTTTGTTTTAAGGTTTGTTCAGGACTTTGCAGCCCTTGTCAAGCAATTAACTATGATGTTGAAGAAAAGTATAGATTTCAAATGGAAAGCTAAAGGTAAGGCAAGTTTTGAGGCAATCAAAGAGGCTATCTCAAAAGATCCAACTCTCATTATCCCAAATTTTTCTAAAGATTTTATGCTTTATTCATTTGGTGGTGATGATACAAATTCTACAATTTTAGTACGGTAGAACAAAGAAAATGCAGAGTAGCCAATTACCTTCTTTAGCCAAATATTGGAAGAATATGAGGTGAGGTATTCCTTCATTGAGAAGCATGTTCTTGCGCAGTGATTAGGATCTTGAAGAAATTTAAGCATGAAGTTTCAAACAACAAGGTTCAATTGTTAGTTTCTCATGTGGGAGTTAAGGACTTCCTCCTCAACAAAGACCTAAATGAAAAACATGCAGGGTGGATTACTCATGTCATGGAGTATGACATTGAGATCAAATTCACCAAGCTTGTCTGAGGAAAGGGATTGTGTAAGCGGTTGGTCTTGAGAAAATAAATGGAAGCAAGCAATGGGAAGGATGTTGTTTTGGTGTTGCAAGACAACCAAGAAAAAAGAGGTGTTCAAGAATCGAATGGTGGTATGCTCACTCCTTGCTAGACCCAAGACATAACGCACTTCTTAAAAATAGGCCTATGCCCTCCAGAGATGAACAAAACCAAGAGAAGACACTTCAGATTGCAGGCTATTCCATATGCACTTGTTGATGGTGTTTTGTTCAAAAAGGATATAAATGGAGTCTCTTTGAGATGCATTGGGACAAATCAAATTAATAAAATGTTAGAAGAGTTCCATGATGGATCAGTTGGGGTCATTTTTCTCCACAGTGACAACCCTTAAGATTATGAAGGCTAGTTATTATTGGCCCAATGTGTTTAGTGATTGTTATGCATGGATCAAGAAGTGCAAAAATTGTGCATTCTTCACAGGTAAGGGAAGATTAGTAGCACTTCTATTGCACCCAATTTTAGTTGACCAGCCATTCATGCAATGAGGTTTGGACTTCATTAGAGTCATCAACCCAAACCCAAGCCAAGGACACAAGTGGATTCTAACAGAAAAAAATACTTCACCAAATGGAATGAGGTCTGGCACTCAAAGAGGTAAATGAATCTAGCATTCTAAACTTTTATGAGGGGATAGTAACCAGATTTGGTATACCTACCACTATAATATCAGATAATGCATTGGCATTCATAGGATCAAAGGTAAATAAATGGGCTGTTAAGAATGAGATCTATCTAAGCACTTCATCAAATTATTACCCTCAAGGTAATGACCAAGATGAGTCTACCAACAAGAACCTAATAAAGATCATCAAGAGGACTCTTGATGAAAATCAGAGGACTTGGCACACTAAACTTAAATCAGCCTTATGGGCTGATAGCATAACTCCCAAGAGATCCACCAGTAACTCTCCATTCAAACTTTTTATGGAAGAGAGGCAATCTTGCCTATGTCACTTTAGTTGCCAACGTTGGAACTCATGAAGCAATTGGAATTGTTGGAGTTTGAACCCATGGAGGTTAGATATGTAGAATTTATGGAACTCTAAGAAATTAGAGAGCATGCAGCCCAAACAATGGAGAAGGACCAAGCCTTGATCAAGAGAACCTTTGATAGGAAAGCTAAGGCTAGAACCTTCCAAGTTGGAGATTTAGTGTTGAAATGGGATGCAGACCGAGAAAAGCTAGGAAGGCATTCAAATTTTGATGCCATTTGGAGTGGCCCCTACATGGTCACAAAATGTAAGAACAACAATGTCTTCCAATTGTCTACATTCGATGGTGAAGAACCGCATATTCCATTAATGGAATCCATTTAAAGCACTCTTTAGAAAGGAAACTCCTCACGTTGTACATATTAGCTTAGATTTGAATTCCTCTAAGTACTTGTGCACATTTTTTTGTTGTAGCCTAGTTTCACATTTCCCTAAGTGCTTTGGCACAAGCTTTTTTGTCCCAAGGATGCATCTTTGTAGGCCATGCTCCAGATCAAGTGATGTTCTACTCTCGCAATCTTCTTTCTAGAAATTTTCTAATGAGTTGAGAGTACCAAGTAGTTAAGTTGATGAATCCATTGCCCAATGGATTGCTTCAAGCAGTTGGTCACTTCATCCAGTAGGAAGATGACCCCTCTGAGTCGCCAAAATTGTTATCCAAAATAAGCCCCTTGCTTATTTTTGACTAACTTTCTTTCATTTCTTCCTCCCTTGTGCCTCAGTCAAATTTTTCCACTTTTAGGGCACTCAAAACGTTCTAGAAATGGCTTCATCAAATAGAGAATTTTATCACCTTTCTAGGAATGTTAAATTTTCCTTCTAACTCCTTGTATTTTACAAGTTATGGCTTAGCGGAGTTTTTGAGGGAAATTTTCCTATGTGGGAAGGCCCGGAACCAATAGGAATACGCCACATGGCGGTGGAATGGCAGGTTGGCAGAGGTAAGTTGAAAAAATCACCAAAGAGTAGTCGAAGGGGCACAAAGGAAAAATCGTGCTCATGGGCCCACAGAGAAAGAAATGGCTTAAGGCCCGCACCAATAGGAAGGCACCACGTAGCGGTGGAGGTTGGACCGCTGGGGGCAAGTTAAATTTTTTTCCAAAAATGGTGCAATGAAAATTTTGGCCCACAAGACCCACAACAAATAGGAATGTGCCATGTGTCCATGAGGGTAGTGGGATATGGAGGGGCAGAGAAAATTTTAGATTTTTTCCAAAATAGTAGAAGGCGCAAAGGAAGGAATTAGGCCAGCTGCACGAGGAGGAAATGGAAGTTTTGTTTTAAACCCCGTGGACTAATAAGAAGATGACACATGTCCTATTCACATTGAAGGTTGGGGGTGTGGGGAGGATTAGAAATTTTTCCAAAAGGGTCGGTAGTGTCAAAGGAAGAATTTGGAGCGTGTGCCCACACTAATAGGAGAATAACACGTGTCCTGAGCGGCGAGGCACGAGAGAATTTTGAATTTTTTCCAAAATTCAAAAAAAGCATAAAATGGCTATTTGAACCCGTAGACCAATGGGAATGTGCCACATGGTAGCAGAATAGTAGGGCATGGGGATTTTGGGGAATTTTTCCCAAATTCAAAAAAGGGAAAAATTTTAGGTTTTAGCCCGCTTGACGATTTTGCCCAGTTTTGCCCCAAATCTTGAGAGGGGCATATCTTTCAATCCAAAGCTCATTTTTTTGAGTTTGGTGTCATTGGGAAGATATTGAATTCCTCTACATGATGAAATTTTCAATTGTGTTTTTAGTGGAGTTTAGTGAGATAAAAATGAGAAAACTCCTCTCGCATGGGGAAAAGAGCAGATCTAACATTCAACCACCATTTTTAATGCAAGTATGGCTTCCATTATTTTCCATCATAGTCAAAAATCTCGGGAATGAAATTTTAAGGGTACCCATGCTATTTTTATGGATCTAGTCAATGGTTGAATCATTGATTTCATTTTTCTGCGTTTATCCTTCATGAAGTCGAGGTTTTTATTGTTAAAAGCGATTTGGCTCATTTGTAAAGGGTTGGACATTTTTATGATCTACACGCTCCCTCCTTCACCATGGAAAGTGAATTTTTGGAATATCAGACCTTTTTAGGGACTCTATGCAACATGTTTTTACCTCATTTCCATTGTAATGCACTATATTTAAAAATGGAAATGACAATGCAAGCTCTGTGAATGATTTTCAATCCTTTCTTGTGTTGTTTACTCATCTTGATTCTTCATTACAATTTTTGATATTTGTGCATGATTTTTGTTGCAATTTTTATAATATGTGTCAATATAAATAAATAGATGTTCACCAATCATTTATTCTATCACCTTGTCGAGTTTAGTTTTATCTTCTTTTCTCTTCTATCCTTATCTCCTTGGTAGAATTAGAGTAGGATTCGAGTTAAACCTCTACAAATTTCATGTATACATCGATCGAGAGGAGTAGAGGAACCAACCTTCTCTAGAGAAATTTCCCCATTTGCAAAGGTCCCACACTTGGGGAAAATATTCCATGTTGTGCAATCAAACTAAATGACCCAATTCTCGGGTGCGAGATCAGAAGGTCATTTAGGGAGTCTTCTTGATTTGCACTAATAGATATTCATTACTGCATATGAGTTTGATGCATGCATGTGTGTGTGAGTAGAAATTATATGACTATTTATATGAGAGTTTATATGTTATCTTTCAAATAGACCTATACAAGTGGCTGGTTTCTTATGCGTATAAAAGGAATTGGAGGTTTCACACACTTTTCTCGATGCGAAATAATTTCAAGCCCTCTATGATGTTGATCGATTTGAACATGTGTTGTGGATACTTTGTTACGTGGTGTTTTGAATAGATATATTTTGGAGTATTTTATTACAAATTATTATTTCCTATAGGTAGCTAAGTTCCAGGTTATATGTTATCCTAGGGGAAGCTATCTATAAGGAAATCAACCGGTGATTAAGATCTTATTCGTAACCTTGAATTTGGAAGAGAATCCAATGGCTAGCTAAACCCCACCACGCATGGGGACATGAGTAGGTTTTGTGAAGGATGAAGGACCTAAAATAGAAAGGAAGGGAGAATAAAGGAATATTAAGTACAATGAGACGTGTGAGAGGGTGTTAGGGAAGCATCGCAAGATTATAGAAAAAATGGTATTCGAGAATAGAGATGGCTCATAAAGGATTTGGAGCTCACCCGGAGGGCATGGAGCAGAGCATTTGGAACTCCCCATATGGGAAAGAATGATAGGTAACCCTCATCGGCCTCTTATGAGATCACGCTAGCTTAGATGACATGGGTTGTGAGCGTGCATACGAATCTACTTGACAACCTAGCCCTTGTACTTGGTTTTCTAGTTTCTAGTATAAGTGATGAGCAATGAAGATAGTTTTGGAAGTAGAATAACATGAGTAAATAAAATACAAATTACATCAATGGCAAGGCATATGCCTTTCTTTTTATTTGGAGGTACCTTTTAGGGCACTTTTTAGTGAAAACCCCATGGGCGTAGAATTTTGATCTCCTCGGGGAGAAGTACCACCTCACATACTATAGGAGTTCAATTTAGTACCATTATTAGGACACAAGGAAATACATCCTTTGGTTCAATTCATGCTACAAGTGGAGTATCGGGGGTATAGGTGGCTCTGCGGTTCTAGTGGGTCTAGAGGTAGAGGTAACACAAGAGGTTTTGGATGTGGTGGGCACGGTCCTCGCTAACCCAAAAATATTTACATGGAGGTTTCACTTCATCTTCGAGTATAGGGGAATAGAAGATGTTGCAAAGAATTTACACATGTGTGAGATATTATTGTGTGTAAGAGGGATCATGACTTCTAAGTGCAAGGAAAATTAGTTTGCAACTATGTTGTAGAAATGCGCACACGGTTGGTACAAGAAATTTGAACTTAAGCAAACATCGTAGATTATACAAAGCATTACAAGATGCTTTCCTTAAGGAATTTTATATCCCTAAGTTCAAGAAAAATAGTATAAGCACATTCAATGATATTAAGCAGGGCACTAATGAGAGTGTTTGTGAATATGATGCCCATTTCAAAACACATTTTTCTAAATTTTTGTATGATATCCATGCAAGTCAAGTATGTACAGTGGTTCTTCGAGAGACTAGGGCACGGTCACATAAGACATGTACAGATCTACACAAATAACTTGAAGAATAATTACACACTTTGAGGCGATCAAGTACAAAAGCTGGAGTAAACCCATTCCTAGAAGCTCGGATTGCGAGATATGGTAAAGCACTTGGAGAAAGTATATGCCAATTCAGAACATGAGACATGCACTGAGATTTTATGTATATATTGTAAATTATAGGGGAATACTAACGATATAAGTTCCTACAGGTCAGTATGTTTATTGTTTTTAGACTACAAAATATGTCATTTAGACCATGATGCAAGATGCTTCCCATTGTTACAACGCGCCATAAGTAAAAATAAATTTTTGTCTTTGTAAGATTTTTTTGTCCACAACTCATAATACCAAAGATTACAGGTTGATTTATTAGATCCATGATGTCATTGATATTTTTGTATGACGAAAGGAGTATCGATGACCCTAAAGGTAAAAATCAGCACCATGATTATGATCACACTCAAGGAACTATGATCGGGACAAAGGGAACTTTTAAGGAGGTTGTGGCATAGGTTGAGGATCTTTGTGGTGGATTCAAGGGTCAAGGATGTGGTGGTAGACAAGTTGATTTTCCTTGTGGAACATGTTATACATGTGGATCTCACAGGCCACTACAGCGCGAATTCTCTCGAGAATATTACTTGTTCATTTTTGGAAGGAATTATAACTATGAGGAGTGTCAGAGACTTATATGAGCATCGAGAAAACAACATAAGTAGGAGAAAAGGGGGATATAGATGGTTAGAATACAATGCACAATGGAAAATCAATGGATGCCAAAGTTGGTAGTGGAACTTGAGGTGGTACCTGTGAAGATTATTACATGGGTCGAAGTTACACGTGCAAAGAAACATTGTAACATAAGCCTACCACTACTAAGGAGGAGGTTTTACATGTAATATACCCAGATCCTACACATCAGATGGAGGTTTATTAAGAGACCATGGAGGTTCTCAGAAATATTTAGAGTGAAACATAATGTTTAAAGGAACAGTCATGGAAGTTGGCACAAAAGAAGGCAAAGCAGAGACGGTGCAGTCATATGTTGATGATTTGAAGGAGTTATGTAAGATGTTGTGCCAGGAGAATATTCTTCCATTACTAGGGAATTCATTAACAAGAAACACTCCACACGTAGGTATTGATAATGGATGGTATATCTCGCATGCTAATCTCCCCCCTCATAGCTTAGATTATGACAAGGAGATCTATCGAATGGTGTTGTGGATGGGTGGCTTTTGAGAAATATATTTATTGACACAGTGTGGAAGTTAATATTCTTACTTTAGGTGCATGGGTACATATGGGAAGACCTCCATTAGAGCCATCCTCTAATGTACCATTTATGGAAAATCAAACTAAGGCCACCTTGATAGGAGTTTTAAATGATGCATCCATTACTATACAAGAAATTTGAGTTCACTAGGGACTTTGAGTTTTTAGCACTTGTGGAAGCAGAAAGCTTCCAAAATTTACTTGGGTGCTTTATGTTATACAAATAATGTTGATATACAGTTCAACAAGGGGTATATAAGATTTGAGAATAAGGAAGAATGAGTTATTATCCCTTTGATAGATGGAAAATATGCACCTTATATTGAGCCTTTGAGTGAGGAAGACCTGAACAAAATTTATGTGCGTGTCATTCGAGATCCATAAGTACTTGAGCCATCTAAGGAAGGAATCCTCCAATGGGAAGATGCACAATATATTAGTGATACTAAAATTATTTCTTGTGATAATTGGGTGCATGGAACCTATGAGATGGTCAAGCGAAGTAAGAAGTGCTCTGCTAAAAGAGATAAGCCTCATTGTATTAGGAGGATAAGTAACAACTATATACCCAGTACCTTTGGAGAAGGAGACCTGCGGTATTCCTACATGCCTTGGAAAAAAGTTGGAGGATGAAGTGGAATGAAGTAATATGTTGGTGGATATCATGTGCGGGATAACACCTTGCATTGGTAGATGGTTCATGGGAATAATCTCATAGAATGGAATGTAGTGATAATTGCTCTAACAACCCAATTTCTTAGGAGAAATGCACTTACTCAAATCTACACATATCAAGGTAATCATCCTTTTCAACACCACATTCAACAAAGTGTGATAGATTCGAGCAGAGGGGTAAGAAGTAGTACCACCTTCACTAAGGGTGCATAAAATTTATTCCACTTTGTGAGGTGAACAAGCACTTGGTACATTTATGTGAGGATTCACGGGGACATTGGATATTGGCAAGAATTGACTCTTTGGAATGATCCATACTTTTTCTACTTCTCCACTAAACCTCTAGTGAAACAAGAATCATGGGTTATGGAGCTCTTGACTATGGGAGATAGTGCAAAGGTTGAATAACTCATTTAGGAGTTATTTGGTGAGGTAGACCTAGGAGAATATTTTGATGAAGTAGATGACAGCAATGTTGAAAAACTTAAGCACACTTGTCTTGAGAAGGAGAAGGGAAATATGGTCTACATATTGGATGATGAAGAAGTAGAAAATATGGACATTGATCATTCGGAAGGTACATCGAGGTTTTAGATAGTGCGAGAGAAGATGACACACACCTATCATGAACCTATGAAGACTAAGATAGTGAACATTGGCATGGATGTTGAGCCTAAGGAGGCCATTATTGGAGATTATTGTTCTTATTTTGAAGTGGCTAAGATAATTTAGTTACTATATGATTTCAAGGACTTATTTCCCGGGGATTACCACGAGTTAAAAATGAGTACACGAGTCTTTGGGTGAGATGAGGATTAAACTAAGGAAGGTGTGTGCCCTGTCGGGAAGTGAAACTATAGGATAAACACTAACCTGCACGTACAAGTTAAAGAATAAATATACAAGATGTTGAAATTTAGCATCATTAATCCCCTAGAAGAATTAGAGTGGGTGAGCCCCATGGTAATCAGTATAAAGAAAGACAATTCTATTAGGATTTTTGTGGACTACAAGGATCTTAATGTTGCATTAGTGATTGATCCTTTTCCTTCACCTTTCACCGAGGAAATATTAGAAGGTGTTGCAGGGCACAAAATTTACTCTTTTACAGATGGATTCTTTGGGTATCATCAGGTAAGAATTATAAAGGAGGATCAAGAGAAGACAAATTTCACCACTGAATGGGGAATATTTTCATATACGGTGATGCCCTTTGGTTTGAAGAATGCGCTTGCAGTATTTTCACGCATAGTTGTTCAAGCATTCCATGATTTTATTCACAAATTCTTGCAGGTTTACTTAGATGATTGGATAGTATATGGGCTTGTCAAGGATCATTATGACAACTTGCGCTTAATCTTTGAGAGGTGCAGACAGTTAAACATCTCCTTAAACATCAAGAAGTGTGTATTTGCTACACATTTTGGAACTCTACTAGGGTATATCATCTGCAAGGAAGTTTTGTTAGTAGATCTAGCTAAGGTTGCAGTTATCGTAGGCCTGGAGGAGCCTACAAGTCAGAGTGAGGTGCGTAGATTCTTGGGCCATACAAGGTATTACATAAAATTTATCAAAGGATATGATAAGATTTCCATGCCCTTAGAGGATTTACTAAAAGGAAAAGGGACATTCTATTGGGGAGAATAACAATAACACGCATAAAATGTTAAAGGAGAGCCTTACTATGATGCCTATGTACGTTTTCACATACATATAGATGCCTCTAGCATGACCATTACAACATTATTGTCTCAACCTAGAGATGGTATTATAGATCATCCTATCTATTTTGGTATTAGAAATTTAACTCTTGTAGAACAAAACTATATAACTACATAGCGTGAGGTATTTTCAATGATCTACGTGCTACATAAGTTTAGATAGTACTTGATAGCAACACCTTTTGTGTTTTATACAGATCACATGGCATTGAAATACTTGGTAAATAATCCCATTTTATAGGGGCACATATGTCGATGGGTGTTATTATTCCAGGAGTTTGACTTTACAGTCATGGTAAAACCAGGTAAAAATAATTCTAGCCAAGACCACTTATCAATAATTAAATCAAGGGAGTAGGTGAATACAATTGAAGATACAATGCCAGATGCATAGTTGTATAGGTTAAACCGTGTGCCTTCAGAATTAGAGGATATTGTTGTCTTTTTACACATAGGTATGGTGCCAAAAGGAATGAAATCCTTGGAAAATAAACAACTTGCAATTCATGCTACACCTTTCATGTTGATCGTTATGACCTATAAAAAAAGGCCGAGATGAGGTATTGCACCGGTGTATACTAGAACATGAGTGCATAGATATCATGGAAGAGGCTCATTGTGTTATTCTAGGTGGACACTATGTAGGTGATGCCACCGCATGTAAGATTCTACTTGCTATTTTATGGTGGGAGAGCACATGTACAAGGATTATGAAGAGTATTGTAAATCGTGTGATCAATGTCAATGCCTTGGAAAACCTAGGCAAAGAGATGAAATGCCTTTGAGGCCTATTACTAGTGTAGAGCCATTTGAAAAATGGGAAATAGAATTTTTGGGTCCTATTTCCCCAACCGCATGTAGAAATAGATCACACTACATCATAACTTGTACAGATTATCTTACAAGGTGGGCAGAAGTAGCACATACAAATGATTTTACAGTGGCTACAACAATTAGGTACATATGGGAAAATATTCTTACTAGGTATGGATGTCTGTTGAGTTTGACAAGTGATAGGGGAACACACTTCTTGAATGAAACAATCAAGATATTATTGGATGATTTTATGGTCATGAACCACAAGACTACACCTTATCACCCTCGAGAAAATGGGATTTGTTAAGGCCTTCAAAAACATATTGAGCCAGACCTTGAAAAAAAATTGTGATGTTGGAAGGAAATATTGGGATGATAAAGCTTCTGATGTACTTTAGGCATATAGAACAACCTACAAAAGGTTGAATAAGGCCATACCCTTTTAGTTGGTGTTTGGCATGTATGAAGCGCTTCTTCCCATGGAATTCATGTTACCTTATTTGTGTATTGTGTGCACAAGATTTCTTGTTGATGAGAAAGATTTGGAAGAGAGAATTGATAAATTAATAAACTGGATGAGAGACGTGCCATAACACATTGGATTCAAAAAAATGCCACACGAAAGCATGGCATGATAATATTGAGGTCGAGTAGATGGTAATTCTTTATGATTTAAAGTTTTTGCACCACACGAGGCAAGCTTAAGGTTCATTAGTTGGGATTGTATGTTATCACTCACATACTTGAATTAGGTTTTTCTAGTTAGAGGCACTTGATGGAACATGGTTACCTTGTTACTTTAATGGGAGTCATTGAATCCCTACTATAAATAAGCATTCTTGACTGTTTGTAATAAGGTATTATTTACATTTAGATTATATTTCCTTTATTGTATTTCATTTAATGTATTTCCTTCTTTGTCATTATGATTCTTCAATTTAGTTCAGTGTTTTTTGTTATAAGCTCATTGGCACACTAGAAGCTGATCACAATCTAAAGTGTTTATATCCACAAAGGATGCACATACCCCTATTGTGGGGTGGATAAAGAAGGTATGAAAAATAAATAAACTCACGGGTAACCACAAGAAGACCAAAAGGAGCATGGTTTACAAATTCATGAGAACTTCCAAAGAATTGATAAGAAATTAAGACCACGTATAAAGCATTAGGAACTTAGTATAATACAAGGGAGGCTATGACACTAGATATTATGTATGTTGGGTCAAATGGGATAAACTAATTTGGCTTAAGGAAATGCAGGTAGAGGAGATATGTGATAGATAAGTGGCGGGTTACCAGGAAATTATGACTAAGGCACAAAAGTTTGAGGCACGAGACATTGAAGTGTGACATAATGAGGTGTGCAACATGCTCAAGAGAAATTAATGTCATGTACGGTGGTAGATGGAGAAATTAATGAAGGGAATTTTTGAAACTTGGTTTAAATTTGGAGTTCTCATCATCATTTTCTACCTTACGAACTTGGAAAAAAATTTGAAGTGCAAAGAAGAGCTAGAGATGAAGAGCATTCTATAGATTGAGTAATATTTTCATGTTTTGAAGTAGGGTGTTGAGTATCTAGGAATGAAATTAAGAATTAAGCATTGGTGTGTGCGCTCTACGAAGACTCACTAGGGTTTTCATTTTGACTAGGATTTTCACTACCCATTTGCAAAATCAAAAGGAGCAATGATGACACCACGTAAAGGTTTAGTAATAGAAAAGGAGGTTTATGATTGAGAAGAGGAGTGGATTGTATAAATTATATATCTAGGAGTAATTGAATGGAAGTGGTAGACAATAATTATTACTCAATGTAGTGTTGCAAAGATTAACCACTTCACTGTAAAATGTATGAAGGACATCACGATAGAAGTATAAAGAAAGACTAATTAAAAATATGTAGACGACACTAGGGTTTTAGATGCCTCGGTGAAGAAACTACTTGAGAGCATGGGCATAATGCAGATCCTAGAGTTTCCCTACTTTGGAAAGCCCAAGAAATTGTACCAGTGGCTAATGTCGTGGGTCCATGAAGATTATTTCTATTTCACGGGTAGGAGAATAAGGATTACTACCAATTTAATTGAGAAAGTAACATGGCTTCGTGACATGGGCTCGGAGCTTGTTGGAGACCTATCAAATGACAAGGAATTGATTCCAAAAATCCCTATACAATTATAAGAAGTGGGCCCAAGCTTTCAAGGTCACCAAAATTGAAAACATGGCCACCAGAGTAGCAACACAGTTAACAAGGAGTAAGCTAGGGGCCATTGAGTGATGGAATGAGGTAAACATATGCTAGTTGCATATAGCGCACAAAATGGCCAAGAAAACATACTATAATATCATTGGTTACATTGTAGAGAGCTTGGTGAACGAGGCACGCAATCAAAGTAGAAAAAGGTGAGAAGATAACCTGGGGTGAAATTTTGTTATTAATTGTGTTCAGTGAAGTTGGGGTACCAAACGGTCCTAGGGAAAACATATGGGAGTTTCCATTGTAGAACAAGTTCTAAGCCAAAAGATATGCCATGTAAACGTTACGTGGGTCTATTTCCAACACATACAAATAGCACTTTGAGAAGTGGTTCTAGAGACTACGTAGGGCATTTGAGGGATAATGACACATTCCGCATACAAGCTGCAAAAGGTTTTGGATGAAGAAGATGAATTTGTAGTTTACCAACATTTCAGCTTGGGGCACTTCTACATGAATTATGCGGAGAAGATCCCATGGTGTAAGTTTCCCTTTGCATTTACCGCAAGATATTTTAAGGACTCTATAAATAGATTTCATGACGCACGTCATCTCTAATTTGACA
Organism: Taxus wallichiana var. yunnanensis; assembly: GCA_018340775.1. Taxonomy (NCBI): domain Eukaryota; kingdom Viridiplantae; phylum Streptophyta; class Pinopsida; order Cupressales; family Taxaceae; genus Taxus; species Taxus wallichiana. Next base: position 922,871,273 of record CM031237.1, read on the forward strand.
CTGAAAAAGTGGACACAGACATTCACATTTTGTACAAAACATATATATTGTGAGGTAAGGAGGCCTATATAGAAACCATGGAGTCTGATAATGTTGACATCACACCAGAGAGTTTTGCTATAGGGAATATTTAACCAACATGCATCTACATCTAGCTAAGGCCAAGGTTCAAGGATGGAAACGTAGTGATGGGCATGGATATGGCTCTTCTAGGACCTCCTAAAAAGAAGAAAACATACAGGACTTCAAGGAATGTTTCATCTATGCTCCCTACTCCAAAAGACCTAGTACATACAGGACTAGAAAATTTCCTAGAATAAGAGGAACTGAAGAAAACATCGAACTTATGCATATACGGAAGGATTTTGAGGAAGAAGCACACTTCAAGTGACATGGCACTCGAACTTTACATCTAATAAGGAAATTGCCATGCATGAATCCTATAAAAGATGAAGAGAAGGAGAGGAGAAAGCACAAGAAATATGTTCCTATACAAGATAGTGAGGAGGAATCCCCACAACCAAGTGCGTAGGAAGTAGAGGAAACCCAAATAATGAGTGGAGATAGATCCGAGGCCACCCCAAATGTGGAAATACAGGATGATGAAGATATGGGTGAGTGCGTAGTCTATGAGACTATAAACCCTAGTGTGAGTATTTGTGAAGATATCTCTGGTAAAGGAGAAAACAATGCTGGTGGGGATACAAAATTCCTCATGCACCCCACACAGGAAGAAGGGAGAGATGAGGAGGAGTTCAACTAGGTGGTTGAATATATTGTCCCACAGGATGTAGACAAGTTTCATAGAAAGAATATGGAACACTAACACACGAGGATGTTGGCGAGCATATAGACACGCATAAGGAAGAATAAGGGATGGGTAATCAAGACTTGGGTTATATGAATGACCCTTTAAAAACATTTTGAATGCATTTCTAGAGTACACTACTGAAAAAATAGTTATATGGATGGGATTAGATGGAACTTAAAATGGCCAATACATGCACTTGTAAACAACTATCTTGAGGCATGCGAGAATCACATGGATGAGCTTGATTTTTATGTCTGCATGGGGAGACATGCACTTTGAATAAGATGAGTAAGTCACCTCATATGCACCATATGACCATCAAGACAACCCAAATTTCAAATGAGTAGGTAAGAAACGCTTTGATTAAGGCGTCCACAAAAGTAGTGTGCCAAAATATGGATAAGGTGGAAAGAATCCAAGCACTATTGGAGGATAAAGAGGACATGGACACAAAAATCAAGTTCCTTACTCAAGAGTTGCTATAATGTAGTCATGGAGGCCCATAATGTAAAGAAGATGGAGGATAATATTATAGATAAGATTCTACTGAAGAGGCCTATATTTCAGGAGAATGTGCCTCAAGACTTCAAGTATGAGTTGCACTATCTGCGCACAACATTCCATCTACTTACGGAGGAAGGACCAATGTGCCTCCATAAGAAAAAGGATGTAGGGGAAGAATTATTAAGAGAAAGGGCCACTATTGATAAAAGAGTTTCAATATATGGGAGTTTCTCCAAATATTGAAGGATGAGATGAAGAGAGCGGCGCTTGGACACCATAATAAGGACCAAAAATTTAGTAGAGGATAATGAAGTTCTGAAGGTGATGAAGGATGAAACACTTGGGCATGTAGAAAGGTTGGTACTGGTAAATAAAAGTGTGAGGCCCTCACAACATCCTAGGATCCACAAAAGGAAAGGATTAACGAGATTGGAAAAATCATAGCACAAAAGATGGACCTCATGGAGGGAATGTTATCAGGTATGGCCAATGTTGTCCAAATACTAAAAAATGAGAAAGAGAGACTCACTAAGGATGAATTGGATGCCATAGCCACTAATATTCTATAGAAAACAAGGAACTTGCTTTGAGTGAATGGCAGACGTTGGAGGCTGAGCTCAAAAAAGATTATCTAGAATTAATCCTTCTAGTTGAGGAAGAGGGTGTTGTACAATAAAATTCATTCTTTTGTACAAAGTTTGGTTCGTTCTTTTATTACCTAATATTTATTATTGAAGACATATGAAGGAATTCACGTCATCAGGATGGCAATGTATTCTAGTATGCCATAATTTTTAATATCTAGAAATACTCTATGTATTGGGTGCATGAATATAGGGTAATGGAAGTTCATGACACTATAATAGTATTGAAGTGCCCAAAATCAAGACTTAGTTGTTTTGTGGATAAGCGTTATTTTGGAGATAGTGTACAAAGCACACATAGAGACGAAAAATTGTGCTACATGCAATGGTATTTTAGGAACAAGCAACAAATAAGTGTTATGCATAGTTTAACCAAATAATAGGATTTCTACTTAGAGTTAACTATAGGACATCTATTGTTGGAACACTTAAATCTTGTGCATACTATTGTAAAGGTGCATGGATATTATCAGTATGTGACCTATTTTGAGAAGTGCATGGTATGTCAAGGGAAAGTCCCCATCCCTATAAATATGTATTAACTTGTGTAGCTAAGTAGGTGGTGAATTATTGTAGAGTTTTCCTACTAGTTTTGACATGCATAACTCCTGGAGATACTGATGTAGTGTAAGAAGCTTCGTGTTTTAAAATAATTAATGCGGGAGTATATTGGTTGGATAATGGTATTAGGCATGACTGAATCTGGTTATTATATGGTTAATCTTATCATAGTTATTGTTTAGTTCATTTATCATGATTCTCTAAGATATACATCTGGATTTTGCATTGTGGAATGTTTATGTCTAATTATGAATTTGAACATGTTTAAACATCATCATGCCAACATCTTGTACAAGAAAATATAAAGAGGTACGTGGTACTTTTGTGTGCTTCAAGTGAGTTCTCAAATCAGGTTGAGTGATGTGCTAACATGCATGGGTTATTCATAGTAAATACTAGATTGCATCAGTAGCTCTCCCAACTAATTGGTCTATGGAAAATAATCGGTGCTACCAAAGATCTCTAGAATTACCTATCTTTGGAACTTATCAAGCGAGTTGGCGTTTTTGAATTTGATGCCATGGAATTAAGATATGCATATCTTATGGAATTAGAAGAGCTCATAGGTCATGCTATGTAGGGAATATAGAAAGAACATGCCCAGAATAAGATGAGATTTGATAAGAGGGAAAAATTTGGGAGATTCCTTTAGGAGACTTAGATCTTTGAAATGGGATATAGATAGGGCCAAACCAAGAAGAAAATACAAGTGATATAATGTTGAGTGGTCCCAAAATGATTTCAGAATGTAAATAAAACAATGTTTTCCAATTGTTCAAATTGGATGGAGAATAATTACAAATTCCGAGTTAATGGAATCTACATCAAGAATTGTTATTAAATTTGGAATATCCTTTGTATATAGTAGATTATTTCGATTCCTCCAAGTGTTTGCAACACATTTGTCTATTGGTAGTGTATTTTTTCCTTTATATAAGTGTTTAAACAAGCTCTACATGTCCCATTTGGGATATGTATGATTTTCATGTTTGTACATAGTTGTGCCTTTTATTGTTATTACAATTTACATTTTCGGGGAAGGTTCTTGTGATGAGAATAATAAATTACCGAATCATGCGAGTTCTAGATGAGAATCATATCGATGAAGTGCTTCATATGTATTTAGGGGTGAATTATTCAAATATCATATTAGTTCCAAGTTTCAAGCTAACTTTTTGCCCAATCGATTCATCGGACTCTTGATCTTTGTAATCTAGTAGGAGATAACCCCATGAGTCACCAAATTGTTATCCATTTTTTCCCACTAAAAATTAAAGAATTAACAATCATGGGTGTTGGTAATAGTTTGAGTGCATGTATTTGAGAGAACATGGTATATTCTAGATGGCTTGGCTAAGTTGGATCTGAATTGAGTTGAGATGGCAAGCTAAGAGACTCATGATGAACAAGTTATGGCTAAGCTGGTTGAGGTTGAGAAAATGAGCTAGGTAGTAAAAATCCTATCGGCCAAGAACTTGTTTGGTGCTACCGACATACAACGAGTGTTATAGCCTTCTATTGGCTAGTAGTAGGAGAAAGCATGTGATGAATGATCGGTAGTTCACATGTGAGAAGTGGCATAGAGGAAAAAATAATATGTTTAGTGCCATCATTTGGTAGATGATGGTAGAAGCGGTGACGAGTTAGGTGGAAATGTGGGTGATGATGGTAGTACGTACGGATGATAGAATTTAGTAACAAATTCATGCTACTAGCTAGTGTGAAGGTAGAGTCAATCAAGGAAATGAGGAAGGTAAGGTGAAGGTCATTCGATCGGTTGTAAGGAAGCATGATACTAACTAGTTACATATTTGTAATCGGGCGATAACAAGAGAAAAAGGTAAATTTATGTAACCCACTGACAATAAACATTATACTCCCAATTGACACCATGAAGATTATGTAACCATTGATTAGAGAAATAATGCTACCATTTGAGGGAAAAATGCATGCAAGTGGTGAATACGGGGTATTAACAACGTACTAAGAATTAATGAGCATTGTACAAAGTCATTCAACAACCATTTCAATGAGATATGGCACCCATGGCTATCCGTGTAAGTAAGGTACCCTTGGGAAGTGAATTTGTATGGCTCCCCATACCTATTTTTAGAGAGTTAATGGAGGTTGTCAGTTGGTGAGTTAAATTCAAGGATTTAAATATATATAATGTAAAACCCTCTCATTTTGAAGATGGGATTTTGAAGATGGGGATTTTCTGAAAATGTAAAGGAACTCTGTCAAAATTGTTCCAAAACTCTTGCATGAGTTACAAGCCTAGAATTTGGGTATTCTCGTAAAGGATTTTTTTACTTGTTTCTAATGTGTAATGGATTGTGCATCCTTTTGAGAAATAAAATTCATGTTTTATGGATTTTATTGTCCTAACTTGTGTGTTATTGCATTCCTTTCCTTCCATTTCATTTTCAAGTATATTGTGCAAAAACTTTCTTCTTGCAAGACTTAAATTTGTTGTGCTCCGTGAAAATGGAGATTTAAATGTTGTTTTGGAATGTGGCACTTCGTATGCCATCCCCCACTTTGTTTTCTCCTATTTTTACTCACTAGGAATCTCTCCACCCATATTATTTATGTTATCACCTCCTTTAGTTAGGATTTTATTTAATGTATCTCTCTTTCCTTGGTCCCTTGGAATTTTAGGTTAGTGATAGGTAGCTGCATTTTCATTCTTAGAAGGAATATTGGCATTAGAATTAGGTAGAGGAACCAACCTTCTCTCGGAGGGTTATCCCATTTTCTATGGTTCCACACCTTGATAAAATTCCATGTTACCCCAAAACATTGAATGCTCATTCATAGTTCATGACATATCGAGAGGGTGTTGTTTTTGTAATAACAATAACTATTATAATATTTGTCTAAATCATCCCTCCAAATTCTCGAAGGCTCAACATAGTCATAACCACATGAAGGTCATTAATAAGACATCCAGTTAAGGATCGAGAAAGAGGTACATGTAGCCATTCACTAAGCATAAGGTATCCACAAAACGTAATATACATGACACCTATTGAGAAAATTTCATACATACCAAATGAATGGAAGTGGATTTTTTTCTATGCTAGACTCCATTTCATATCTCATACTCAGCTCGAGTAAAATGGACAATTGTCCCATTTTTTCACTCCACGCATACACTTTTTCTACTACCCGTAGGGATCATAAGTGTATTATACTCAACATAAGTTATCAAATATAAATTGAATTAAATCTAATTTAAGAGTAACTACTGTAATAAATGATGTAAAAGTGCTAATATAAAGTGAAAACATAAGAAAATATTAATATACTTATGAAACCGTAAGCAAGAGAGGGAGATAGAGAGATTTAGCTGATTTTCCAGTAGTTGGGAAGTGATATGGGAAAGTGAATTGCTGAAAAAGATTACGCAGAGTTTTGTAAATTCTCACCGAGGGTTCGGAATCGGAGACTACACGGGACAAAAGTACAGGAGAGGAAATGAGTGCTTCATGCTAGTGTCTAGATCTAGGAATTGGTGTCTAGGTAGATGTTGTGGATCTACGGTCCTTTAAGGGCTAAATGAAATTCATTTTAATTTTTTGTCTGTCCTTTGGATTCACTATCTTATCTACAAATGTACACCTGTAACCTACAAGAAAAGATTTTACCTACACATACCCACAAACCACATCAAACCTAAAAGGAAAATTTATAATGGCGTGTCATACTTACCCCAGTGGTTACCCGAAGAGTGAAACGACTTCCCCTTTGTGATCGTGATGTCACCAGTCTTCATGTGCCATGGGGATTGATATTACCCTATTCTCAGTTGTCAAATAAATGCATTTATAACCCTTTTCCAATGACCTCGGGATGTTCATTAAATTTTGGGCTCATGTCGGTTTTTCATTTTGACCACCGATGCAAGAATCAAAATAAAATTACTTGGGGTGTGGAAAAAATCAACTATAAGTAAATATAAAATCCTTCAAAATTACAAAATCATTCAAAATCAATAAATTAAATAAGTAAATATTCTTTAAACTCTTAAATCCTTCAAAATATTGGGGTGTGGACAAACCCCCTTTCAAGAAAAAAATATGGAAATTTAGGTTTTTGTGTGGATGCTTGCAAGAGGGTAAAATACAGTAAGTGTAATAATGATAATAATAATAAATGTATTAGTTTGAAATATTTTGACTGTGTTTTTGCAAGGGAAAAAATCAACTTGAAAACATGACAAGTATACCCTAGTGTCAAAGTTTTCATTGAAAACCTTCCCGACACCCCTTTAGGTCAATTCATCCCTTTAAGGTCATGTCCTACCCTTCAAGTAGTCTTATGTGTTGTTTCATTATTTTTGATTGGTTATTTAGGTAAAACAATTACATTCAAGTGCTTTGGACATGATAAATTTTAGTTCATACCTCACAAGAGACTTATGAAGGACTATTTATAGAGTTCTTAAGACATGGTTTACACCCCTAAAGTAAATTTACAAGCCAAAATTCATTAGGGAGTAGTATAAAAGAGATTATATTTCTTGGAACTATTTTATGAATATTTTGGAAAGTTTCATATGTTTAGGGACAAGTTCAAAGAAAAGCGGGTCTTGGAGCATGAAGCATCTTGTAGTACAAAAACAACCACTTTGAGATTCTAGAATTTATTATGGGATCTTTGTCGGGCTTTGGAGGTCAAAAAAGAAACCTTTCAAAATTTATTTCAATTCTATAAGTGATGATGGTCTCAAGTTTTTCAAAATAGATAAGAAAGTTTTTGATAGTCTTCTTTTGCATGAACAACCTGGCAATCACGAGAACAAATCCTATTTTAGGTGGTTTTAGGTAGAAATATAGCACAAGAATCATGTCATTATTCTAAAACTTATCTTACAATTCAAAATCATATAATTAAGTTCATTACAACACATCTAGTTACTCGACTTATGCCTTTGAAAAACTTCTCTTCAAGGTATGTATTTAGGAGTTGATCAATTTTCTTAGTGGAAACATGTCACTCCAAGGTATAAGTATAATTGATAGCCCAAAATGTCCCAAAAATTGGGATATTTATGAAAATAAATGGGCCCAACCCCCAGATATCCCCCTGGACCATGATGTGACCTCATTTTAGCCTAGGCAAGTCGGTTTAGCCCCCATGCACTAATTTCTAGCACCCTTCATCATCAAATACCATAGGAGCACTTGTCCTCACCAAATGAGGGAAAATTTTAATGAAAAAAATTTCCCAAACCTTTAGGATAGTTGGGACAAAAAAATGTTCCCAACCCCTAGTCTAGCCCCTAGCCCCTCACATGACCACAAAAGTTGCTTCACACGCTTGTTTACTGACTCCCTCTCCTCTTTGCCTCAACCAATCATCATTCGCCACTTTTCAAGCCCAAGTGAGGGAAAATTTTCTTACACCAAATGTCTTGAATGTTTGGTACAAAAATACGCTCAATCCTAGCCCCTTCCCTAGTCACTCACAAGACCCAATTTTTGCCCTGGGTGTTTTCGGTGTTTTTATCTCACCCTTTCCGGCCCAATCATGGGATGCCACTTGTAACAAGGAGGGTGAGATGCATTTTTTTTCACCAAATGTCCTAAATAATTGGGAAAATTGGGATATAAAATTTCACCCTAGCCAAAAGAGGTTTTAAAGGAGCATTTTTGTAAAAAACAAATTGCTTATGTTGTTACTTGCCTTGCGCATGCTAACAAGAACATCACTTTTGCCTAAAATAACTTACAAAAATTCATTGCAATTTCTTCGAAAATCCATTTCCTCATTTCCACTTCATCCCTATAGGTCAAGGAATTAAATAAAACCAAAACTCTACTTTTTCAGCTGCCACTATGTTCATTTTGCACCACAAGACTTCCATGGCCAAAATCCTTGAAATTTTATATCTCGCAAACTAGAAATTGGATTTTACTGAAATTTTGGCCACATATATTACTCCCATGCACCTTCAAGCTACAAAAAATAGATAATTAAAATTTTACCCCATTTATGTATAAAAAAACACTAAAAATCTTCCCTCAATTCTTCTTCTTCAATTTCCCGAGTTATTCGAGAGACTAGTTTGAGCTATAAAATTGACCATAGCATCTACAGAGAAAAACCCGGATCATAAATGATGATTTTCTCCAAACCGAGGAATGGAAAACTAGCTGATAAAAATATTACTTACCCCTGGTTAACACTTACTATAAATAGTAAATTACTCAAAATAGTAAAATAATTAAGAAAAGAAAACTCAGAAATTGAAAACTAGGGAATCGAGGAAAAAAACCAAAAAATTGCAAAAAAGTAAAAAAGAAAAAAGCAACTTGCTAAAAATAGAATGTGATAACATGGAAAAATAAAATTTGTAAGCATTCCAAACATAATAATAATTACACCAAAATAATTTTGAGCCAAAAACCAACATTTATGAAAATAATGAGCTCTTGGATCCAGGGGCTAAAAATAGAAAGTATCAACTTTGAGTCTCAAAAGTTTCCATCATCCTAGTTTTGGATTATATTGGTTATTTTTGTCAAGATGAAGTTCAAATTCACTTATCTCAAGCCCATTTTATCTCTCACATCACATTTCCTAAGTGTGGGTGATAGTGACATTACTCACATGGACCTAAAGGATCATAAGAACAAAATGTTGGGTGGACAAAGAGAACTGTAGAGGAAACAATATTTATAAGTGGATTATATGTAGTAGGTGGCCATCATGTTTCTTTTAAAATAATTGAGTTAGTGTTGGCATGCTCCCAACACTATGAAAAAACACTCAAACATTAATATTTGACAAAGAATTTGTCCTAGTAGTGCTCACCCCTAAAGCCATATCTTAAGGTATCCAAATTCCCATCGGAAACAAAATGGTGGTGATAAAAAAGGAGTTTGCATGTGGAGAGTGGTTGAAGAATAATTCCTATATTCAATTCATTTCTCTTTTCTCTTGGTGGGAGAAAGGAATAAATCCATCTCACATGTAGAAGAATCTTTCCCATAATAAATTCCATGAGGGCATTTTCGATGCCATCACTTTCCTAATTTGCATAATGGGAGAAGAGAACACAAGGAATTTCATGGACTAGATGTCACTTTTCATTATCAAAATTCTTGAAGGAAAATATGTGGTGATTGGGGGTAGTTTATCGGTGATAACTTACACAACTGATTTCTCCATGTACCTACTTCCAAGATGTTATTCATGACTTCCTCCCTGGTCTACACCTTGGTGAACACAATAACATATATGGGCTTGAGTCTTGCCCAAAATATTTCTCAAAGGGCTCCTTCATTCAAGAAGTATATCCACTTGGACTTGAAGGAGAGTTATCAACACTTTCCCAAGGTGAATGATGCATTCATAATTTATGTTTTCAAGCTATTGAGGGGCACCCACATTTGAGGATGTCTTTATAAGTTGTTGCTCTAGTCAAGAGGTATGGATCATACTTCATTAAATTTTCAACATTATCCTATATCAAAATATCAGGATTTTAACTTGATCTAAGAATATTTCCTCGCTACTCCGAAATAGTATCATGTTGATGGAATCTTATTAATGACTAGTGCACATCAAAGGTAAGTTGATAAATTTGAAGAAGAAGTTGATCTCCTTCCCTATCTCTCTAGATATTTTATCTTGAAAGAGTGTTAATGATGCTCGAATATGGAAGATTCCCTATCTCTTAGAGATATGAAATCATACACTTCAAGGATTATTTTTACATACGAGGTGATCCCGACACCTTTAGCATCCCCGATTTGTGTCATAACCCACGGGTAGAAGACTATTGAGAAAATTGTGCTAATGATTTTGAAGTCCTGGAGTGTGATAAAAAAGGATGAAAATTGATGAAATTATGAAATTCATATTTGAATGATATGAAATTGGTGTTTTTTTATTATTGGTAAATAGTTTTTTGAAAGGGACTATACCCTTGTATACAAAGAGGGCCTAGAAGCCAGAATAGGAATGAAAAGCAACACAAAAAGGATCAAGATCCAGATAAGTCATAAGAACCCAAGGTAACCAAAGAGAAGTTACCAAAACAAAAACCAGTTCGAACACTGCAGAAAAGTAGCCAAAACACAGCAAAAAAATAGCAAAAAACACGAAGGAAGACAACAACAACAGTGCAGCTCCACATTTACTTCTTGGCGGCTTTGGTGATTCTAGATTTAATAGTTTTCCAAGAGGTGAACATAGCCAAAGTCATCATGTGAGTAGGGTCAGAAGTATCTAGCTATTGAATGGTCTATTTTCTTTCTTTTTCCGTGCCCCAAAGAGTTTACTGGGATGTCACTGAGAGCAGAGACGCTGCAGACATGCTACTCAATAAATTCCTCGATTGCACTAAAAATAGCCATATTATGGTCATGGCGAGTCTTGGCTTTCCCTAGACGGTTGTCCAAGGAGTTCAGTTTTTGTATATGTCCTCAATTTGTTTATTATCAAGATCAACCTCCTCCTCCTTCCTCTTACCTTTTTGCTTAGCCAAGTTTTTAACTTCATCTTTCAGAAGAACATGTCTTTTTCTAAGGCTTCCAGCCTTTTTGTGGAGCTCTCGGTGTGTGCCTCCTGTGAACTAGTACTACTAATATGAAGAAGATTTTGAGCAACCTCCAAGTCCTGAGGAGCATTCCCCAAAACAGGGGTATCCAGATTCAGTTTCTTAGAAGACCTAGTTATAGGTCTGGTCGAAGTGGAGGTGAAGGGGTGGGAGCCAAGGTGGAGGGGATGATAGTGGGAGTTGAGAAGGAAGGCAGAGGGGTGGTGGTAGTAGAGATGGGGATAGAAGGAGAAGAGATGGGAGTAGCGGCAGTGGTGAAGGGAATAGATGGAACAGAGATGGGGGAAGAAGGAAGGCTGGGAAACTTAAGGATACAGAGTTTATGTAGCAAGAAGATAAGTCCTTGATGTAGAGGGACCGCATGAGCATGTTTCTGGAACTCCAAAATGGAGCGCTCAAGAGAATTAAGTAGATAGTGAGGGAAACATACCATGAAACTTTTACGGAAGTGATTGAGGAACACAAGATGCTTAATGGGTATTGTGACGTATCTCCCCTCCAAGGAGATGTATCGCACCATCATACGGGTAACCTCATCAAAAGGTGGAGGGATAGAACTAACCTACAGACCCACTCCGCCATGACGAAGACTAGTTTTCATTGCCCTCAACAAATTTCCTCTCCTCAGTAGGTCTATCAATCCTTTTATTAAAAAAGTGGTACCCATCCATCCCAAGACCAGTTGCTTCAACTATTAACTCTTCATTAATCTCTATTTTCGCCCGCCATATTCAACTTTGTGATCCTTCCAATCCTTCACAAATTGCACTGAAATGCTTTGGTCGTGACCCTGTATCTTCTCAATAAAATTTGTGATGCCTCCCTAGTTGAGAAAATTCCATAGCTCTTCATTATTCTCCCACTCCGAGTCTTTGTTGGGCTCAATCTGACAAGGGGCTCCTCCCATTTTCACCTTGCTTAAGTGCTTGAAATCTTCAAAATCCCTATGAGGAATTCTATAATAAATGCATGTTCCAATCTGCCTTTCTCTTTTTTTGGAAAGATACCTCACATGATGGGAATGAGTATTAGTGTAATGGGAATGGGAATGAAATAGGTGTTAAAGAAGATGGCTCACAAATTTATGATCTAGAGTACCCAATAGTGAAAGATTCTACTCTTCCTTAGGTTTCTTAGAGTGTTCGTGAGTTTGAAGATATCAAAGAATAAATGGAAGAGGTCATCAAGATATCACATTAGTGCTATAATAGAAATTGGGCTGCTCTCATCTCATCTAGAAACTTCCCTTCCCTCTAGATAAGGGCCTCTTGCCATTCTTCTTCTAGGGACAAATACACTTCTCTTAGTTTGGCTTAATCGGAGAAATCTCAAAGAAGAAATTAGTTGAACTTGAGGCTCCTTACTACATAAGGTTTTATAAGAAAGTTAGAATAGTGGAAGATGTTGTACTTTATCGGAACAAGAGGAAATTTAACTAGTACACCTCTTAGCCCCGCAAAAATCACCAATCTTATCTTCTACTATTTCCGTATTGGCCTCGGGTGTTCGGGATGTTCCCTTCCAATTGGAGCAAGAAACTACAATCTTGGCAATACAAAGACAACAATAAATGAGATCTTTCCTTGGATACAAAAATGATAACAATAGAGGCTCGCATGGTGAAATAGGTGACCATTCTTGATTTATCATTTCTCACTTTGATGGTCAAATAGAAGAAAGGAATATTGGCTCAATGATTCTTTCTTTTCAAAGGCAGACTTAGGAAACCAATATATAAAGGTAGTTAGGTTGAAGGTTTTCAAACCTATAAAATAAATGAATATGTATGAATATGAAATGAGCATAATTCCCCTAGTCTCGAAACACATGAGGTTTATTTTCCCTTAGTTCTATAGTATTCCACTCACCTCATTGGGAGAATCCAAGAATACAAGGAGAAGATTGATCAAGAAGAAGAAAAATTTGGAACCTCGCTTCCTATGTATAAGTTCTATTGAACCTGAATTCTACCAATGCTCTCTTAGTCGAAGAAGTTACTTTAATAAGTATCTTCAATCATGAGTCGATTATAATAAAAAGGGGTTCACCATGCATGGAAAATAGAAGGAGAAGTGGGTGAACATGATCCTGGAGAAAGGGAAATTATTGATACTAGAAATGTTTGCATTGTAAAAGTACATGGATGACACGTCTATGAAGATAGTCACAAAATAGGAAGTAATTTATGTGGAGAAGGATCACTATGATCATTTATATCCATTGGTCATGGAAGTAATTGATGTGGAGAAGGATCACTATGATCATTTGTATCCATTGGTCACGGAGATGGGAAAGGTCAAAGCATCCCTTCTGATAGCCAAAGGTGCGTTCTCTCTTTGCGTCGAGAATAATTGTCTAAAGTTTGGGATCAAAATTTGGTTGCTTGGTATGAAATGATAAAACATGCCATCGACGAGCTTAATTCATATGAGGAATAGGTTAAAAAGATGTCGAGGGATGATGATACTCAAGTACAAAATTTTGGAGTGCGAGTCATGAATGAAAAAAATTCCATAGATTATCTGTTAAAGTCCTTTGAAGATCTAGTCAAAAGGGAGGCCGAAGATCCATTCTCATTCAATGAAGACACATTATAGTGTCAGAAAGAGATAAGGGAAGTCATTTCAAAAACTAAAAAGGATCATCAATCTTGGTATACTAAATGTAGGAACATTAACTCTCTCATGGAATGTTGGATCAAGTCATTGGATGTTGTTGATGTTCCTCAAGATGGAAAAGTTACACTGTGATAGTAAGGTTGAGTAAGTAATTCAAAGGCATTAATATTTCACCTGTAGAGCTTCTAGGAGCCCATCGGTGGCAAGGGGTCCTTATTGAAATATTTCTCTCCATCTTCTTTTTCTCTCTTCCCTTCTTCTCTATCCCCCCTTTTTCTTCCATGTTTTATTTCTTCATAGAGGTTCTACTTTTCATTTTTTCCTACTCCTAATTTTTCTTATTAATTTAAAAGTGACTTTATTTTGTAATGTAATCAATCATACTTATTTTATTAAAGGGGACTTAATTCTATTCCTAGGAGTATGAAAAGTCATGTAGGGGTAGGTGAAGAGTCATTTCTTAGTCTATAAATTTTAATAACACGATCTTTCTCAAGGGTTTTCAATTTTGTACGCTCATGAAAGATTACTACTTGTGTAAAAGAATAAGAGATAACACATCTTCTCATTCCCTACTTTTATCTTCTTCTAGTTCCTACTATGTAAAATTTTTCAAAACATGAATAAAAGAGAAAGGACTTCTTTTCCTCTTTTGATAAGGGGATTATTGTGACTTTTTGTTCTTAATATTGTCTTGTCTTGTTGACAATTACAAATTTGTTTTCTTTGCTTAAATGTGTGTTGAAGTATTATGATTAATGATTTTATAAATCTGATTTTCTTCCTACAATATAAATACCCCTCTCTTTTTCTCACTCCCTTTCTTACCCTCCTAAAAAATTCCTCCCTTAAGAAATTGCAAGCTTTTGCCACAAGTTTAGTGGATTTTCTATGTTAGATCCCCGACCTCTAAGGCCACAAAAAAATTTCATTTCATTCAAGCATAATAATATGGAGATGCACCATTTAAGTAGAGGGACATATATTCTCAAGAGTGTTGGTGGATACGCACCAATTTTTCCACGAGACAAATTTTCTTGTTAAAATGTTTTGGCACCCATTGTTAGCGAGACTTGGAAGAAATCTACACCTAAAATATGAATCATAAGAAAATACAAAAAAATAAAAAAGAATTGAAGTTGAAGGGTCACAGAGCCTTATGTCTCATATCCATGGCTATTCTTGGTAACCCTCCTGTACATAGTCCCAGATTACTTTTCCATATTCAAGAAGATATTGTATCCTACTTGAGAGAAGTTGTTTAGCATAAACGAGAAAAAATTTCACATTACTTCATAGCTACCAAGGTGTTAGATAATAAATAACAATGTCTTTGAGGAATGGGAAAGAGTGAGACAAGTTCAAGCACAATAAAGAAGATCCTAAATTGTTCTCAAATCTTCATTCTAGCTAATATAAGATATACTAGTTCATAAAGGCAAGGAGGAAATACTAACCCAATCTTTGGAGAAATTCGGCAAAGGAAAGAACTAATATGAAATTTAATGCCCTTCATTCATCTCGAAACTTCTCTCACTAGTAGTACAAGTGGTTTCAACCTAATGAGTACATCATTTGACTTATTTATATCATTTATATGATTGATAATGTTTCATTTAAACATGATTTACTAGTGCATTGGGATGCTTTATATGGTTATGTCTTAGTGAGTTGAATGCATTTTCCTTTCTCTTGTTCATACAAATTGTTAGCCTTATAACTTCCTACTAATTTCCTTTGTGAGTGAAATGTGGTAACATGTGCAAGATAATAATGAACATTTACTACCCGTTTTGGAGTATAGTCAAGGAGCCCGAGTTTAGAGTTGGTCTTCAGTCATGGAGGAATTTTTCAATTAACAACCTATAAACATGGGTCTTATTTCTATTAGTTTTGTAGGGTTTTATGAACCTTAACCAAATAATTTTAGTGTAATAAATTAGTTCCTTCCATTTTGGCATGATATGTAACCATTGTGTCTATATAAATACATCAACTTGAGGAACAATTTAGTAGTTGGATAATATTGATCATCCGTAATTTAGTTCATAGCGGTTAGTATTTACTTTCTAGATGCCTTTGAATATGTCATATAAATTCTTTGAATCAATATAAGTGGATATCATTTTGAGTATCTCGTTTTGTTAAGATTACCTCTTTCCCAAGGAAGAGAAAGGGCCCACATGACCAAGGCAACTAGAGGTTGTTTACATTTACACATGAATGTGGTTTTCTGATAAGTCATAATTTTCTTATTTCCTCTCTTTGCAATTTCCATTAGTGTGTTGATTTCCTTTATCGCAATTTCCATTCGATTGTGTATTTACTTTTATGCAAATTATATTTAATGTGTATTTTTACTTTTATTACAATTTCAATTTTGAGTATGCAATTCCAGTTCCACTATTTTAATTCTTTGTGCACATTTTCATTCCAGTGAAGAGTATAAATTTCAAAACTTATTTGTATCACATTAATTTAATTTCCTTAGCTTAGCATTAAGTTTCTATAAATTAGTAGAAAATGAAGGAAGATCTAGCATAAAACCCCCAAAGAAAGACCCAACATCATAACTAGTTGTATAGGGCTTCATTGCATACAACCTAGGAAAAAACCCTTGTTTTATAATGACACTAGTAAAATAATCTATTAGTTAAATGGTTGCAGAATACAGCAACCCATCATTTTTTGTGTCGTTTCTTTGGACACCATAAGAAAAACATGTCATTTTATATATCTTACATGCTATGGGTGTTAATGAATCTCATCTATGAAATCATTAGGAGTCCCAATCCTTGTATACATGACCAATATTGATGCATAGTCCATGAGACATTCAAGGGATATTTATACCATGCCATATCCAAAGAATATATCCAAAAAAGAGTACAAGTAGGAACAATGAAAGTGACATTGAATATAATCAAACACCTAGAAGCCCTTACAGAACATTTTGCATCATCCTATTTAGAACCGAACATCATTCGAGAAATGGGAGACAACAAGAATAATTAGAACCGACCCTTGGGAAAAACATTTACCTATCCCATCGTATTAGATGAAGATGAGGATGCACCTATGAAAAATATCTCACCATCCATCCTCCTTATCTTATGAGGAATGTCTACGGAAGATGCAAATCAGTTCTTGTTTAAATTTAAAGTTCTTTGCTAGACATATGACTAAAAAATAGACAATTAGAAACTCAAACTATTTGCTTCCACTCGAAGGACTCTATTATGAGGTGGTTCATGGGATTATCCCCCAACTCCATTCATTCTTGGGAGAACATGGAGATGATGTTTTTGGATAAATATCAAGACTACTGCAAGGGAACGGATAGAAAAGAAGAGTTCTTCTAGAAAAAAAAGAAGATGAAAATATTGAGGATTATCTGGATAGATTTCTCTTTCTCCATCGGAGGAGTGGTTATGAGTTATATGCAGAAATCACTAAGACATTTTTCTTTAAACAACTTGATGATGAAACCAAGGATTCCCTCCATCTTATGGGAGGAGGTGATTTGCACAAACTTAGTATGGATAATATCATTGAGATATGCGAAGTTACTCAGAACACGAGGAGGTATAAGAAAAATAAAAACATTCAAGCTTACCTAGGTACCTCGGAACTTCTAGAGGAAATGGATAACATGAAAATATAGATAGTTTCACAATTGGCATCAAACATAGATGGGATGAAGGCAAAAACCATTGTTACAAAAGAACCTTTGGATATATATTGCAATAAATGTAGGAAGAGACATCCCTTGAGAGAGTGTCCTTTGGATGTCACAAACATGTGTTTGATCTATGATGTCGTTGATCACAATACTAAGCATTTAACTTTCTTACCTCGAGTTGAAAGAAGTATTGAATGTCGTATCTCATGCAGATGCGAGAGGTAAAATTTTTCAAAGGCCAAATAATTAGGTTATATATGCTCCTTGATTTTCTCGGAACCCCGGAGGATGTCATGGTCGGTCAAGCTCCTCGGCCCTACTAGGGGAAAACCTGAGTGGACACAACCAAAATGGATGGCTTACCCACATCAACCACCATAGATGACTCCCTACAATTAGTAGGTTTGGAAACCACTAGGAAATGCAAATCCATGGTAAAACCAACAATGGTCACCTCAATAGAATTTTAATCAAAACCAACAATGGTCACCTCAACATAATTTTAATCAATGGAGGAGGTTCGACAACCAAAAAGGCTTTAATGGTCCCATTAAAAACTATAAATAACACGGGAAAGAAAAAAATATCATCTTCTAGCCTAGCCTATAGCGAACCCTAAACATTAGCAGAAAACTTCAATTAATGAAGGAGGAAAAATTGATACAATTCAAGTTAATACTATAAATAATTTGAAACTAAGGTATGAGAGAACATTGAATCATCATCCTATTGTTATCACATAAATACCTGAATAAATTGAGAAAGAATAGACACCTTAGGAAAATGAAGAAACTGAACATGTTCCACAAATGAAAGACATTAAGACCGGTCAAGGAAAAGATAATAATGTGCATGCATCTCCTTTTCAAGAATGATTATAGGAAACTCAAACTGTAGAAGAAACAACACTAGTTAAAGAGTTGAAAAAGATGAACATTGAGGTCCCATTTCTAAGAGAAATAAGGAACATTCTGAATTAAACCATACCATTAGAAATGAGTGTATAAAGATACTAGGAAGGAAGAAGAAACACCCAAAATGGTCAAAGTAAAAGGAATATATCTGATCTTATTGGTGGAAAGTTTATTTCACGAAAAATATGGGGATCTTGGGAGTCTAGTCATTACTATTTTGTAAATGGTCAGTCAATATCTAACTTTTTGGGGATCTTGGTGATTCCATCAATGTTATAACAAAAATATGTTCAATTTGTTGTCTTTAAGAGGATTGCAACCAACCAATATTGTTCTTCAATTGGTAGATCCATCTATTGTCATACCAGATGGAGTGATTGAGGATGTAATGGTCTCGGTTGAATCTTGGTAGCATCCTATCAATTTTATGGTCTTAGATCTTAAAGCTCAGAAGTTGGGATATCCGGTCATCTTAATAAAACCCCGGTTGGCTATTGTTGTTGCATATATTGACCATAGGTTGGGGAAAATGACCATTTCAAATGGGAAAAAATCAAATAATATTTTATTATATCCTCCTTCCTAGCCATATGTGTATTATTATGAACATGTATGGGTAGATTATTCATATACTAAGCATGTGAGTTCTTCTTATCTGGCCACCATTGCGGTGAAAATCACATGAACAAAATTATTGAGTCATACATTGTCTGATGAAGAGAAAATTATGGTTATGAAAATCAGAACTAGGGCTATGAAATTGGAACTAATTCTTCGAGAACCATTTGTTTTGAACACATCGAGATAATATTACCTTAGTAAGTGACATTTCAATGAAAATGTAAAGAAACCTATGCTTATAATGTAGAATGTGCACCTTTGATTTCTATTATACTTTAACCAAGATTGTCTCTTGAAAATATGACTATTTTGTACATGATTTAGCCTCATGTTTTCCCTTGAATTCTTTAATTTCGATACTGAGCTTGCTATTTTGAAATATGACATCGGAAAAGAGGTGAACATTGGTAATAACTTATAGGCTAGTAAGGATACTAGGGTTTTAGAAATCTTGAGGAAACATTCACAAACTTTTTCTTGGGATTATATTGATATGAATGGGATTCATCCAAGAATATTCACTCACCATATCTACATTGAGGATGTTAAACCCGAAAGATAGGTACAGTATGTGAATAATTAATCTAGAACTCGGACACATAGTCAAAAATGAGATGGAAAAATTGCTAAAGGTAGGATTCATCTATCCTATATCGATAGTCGATGGTTATCACCACTAGTTATAGTTATAGAGACAATCTAAAGGTTTCATGTTATATGATCCTCACAAAAACATTTCGTTATTAGTAGCGATGATGTGTTCGATAAATCTATCCATAAGGAATCTATACAGATTTCGAGAAAGTTTTAGAATGTAAAAACTTAGAAAAGGAATAAATAAGTGAGAATAAAAAAATAATACCAAATAATATAAAACTTATTCAATAAATTCATCAAAAATCAAGATAATTGAAGATAAGAATCATCATGTTAACTATGCCTTGATTCCAATATTTAAAAAGTAAAATCAGCCATATTGTTATGAAGGATAAAAAGGAAACATTGAGTGGAAAGATGCTGATGAAAAGAGAGTATAAAATTTTGATGAAAAATAACACATGAGAATTTATAGTAGTTCTTGAAGATAACAATCATATTAGCTAAAAGGTTTCATAAGACCAAATATACTTTTTATTGATGCATTGAAAATTTAAAAACCTCCTTATAGAAAATTTTTATCCTAAAAAGAAGGGGTTTTTAAAGTAAGAAATTTATAGGTGATGAAAAAAGAATATAATAAAGCTTGTTCTTGTATTATATTCTAACTTTAAATGACGGATTCATCAAATGGATGAGAAGAATAAATTCCTTAATGGTGAGATATAAGATGAGATCTATATGGGAATGCCACAAGGGTTTTGTAAATATCTCAAGATAACATTGTATGTAAATTGAAGATATATTTGTATCATTTGAAGTAAGCTTCTTAGGCATGGTATTCTATGAATGACATAATGAGTAGCTCAAAATCAAGGTTCTATAAATAATTACCTCTAGCCCTAATCTCTATGTAAGATAAATTGAAGAAGAAATAATATTTAAGTTTTTTTATGTGGATGAAATGATAGTGGAAAGTAATCGACATGTTGATTTTTAGACAAAAATCACACACTTTGGTATTATCCTATGTCCTAAGAGAATACTTTACATTCATATGATTCCTAAGAGAGAAAACTAGTAATTGAAAGCTACATTTGGCCTATTATATGTGTTTTTTATTTTCTATTTGGTATTTCATACCATATGACCCATTCAAAACTTTAATTTCTTATCTTTTCTATACTTCAGACACTATCTCCCAACCAGGATGTCAATTCCTAGGTGCCCTTGTCCTCGTTAGGTATGCCTAGCCTCTTTCTACCTTACTCACTCTTTTTGGGCCTCTTTTAGCTTTTGGGCATCTTATTTTCTTATGGGTCAGCATTTCAATTGTCATTTACAAAATTCAACAAAGGAATCATAAAAATAAAAAGCTATGTGATTAAAAAAAAAGGACCAAGCTCTAAGAATCGATTATCATCACCTAAGCTTACATATACAGGCATATAAGATCACTAAATACATCCATCTATCATCCATTAAAGGGATAAGGGACTACATTTTCTTCATACACGCACAGAAGCGGAAGTTCATTTTTCCATCCATACATCCTATCTACATTACTACATCTAAGCTATCCCGCTATCAAGTACACTTGCACAAGGAATCTAGGAACGATTATTTCACACACTCACAAGAACTACATAGATTCTGAGATGTATTGAAATGCTAGATCATAAGTTCACTCAATCGGGTGACCATTAGGGTCAATCCAAATCCCCATGTGCATATTTATTTTCGGTATTTGATATAGTTTGAGGGTTTTGCAGGCTCTGATGACACTCAATGATAATGGTGCAACATACGGGTGATTAAAAAATACTATTAGTGACATTCTTGTGACACTCTATAAATCATATTCTAAGCTCCTGCATAGTCACGAGTTCCTCCTATCAATCATTAGTGCCTAGGCTCCCTAGTCCCACTCTACGAACCCTTTTCTGGCCTCATCCAAATCATTGAAGAATTTAATATGAGCATTGACGACAATATCCCCTTTTCGTTTATAAGTTTTCCTAGTTCATAAAATCTAGAGATTAGTATGGAATCAACTAATTCATTCTTTCACTCTATTGTTGTTAGAGTTTCATAATTTTTGGCTCATTCCTCTTGTCGAATAATTATTCTACCATTTATTTATCATATGTGACTCTGTAATATTAGGGTTTACCATAAATTCTATTTTTGTTAAATCATTTCATGAACATGCATTCAAATACTATTTGGATCCTCAATTTTATTCTCTCATGGATCCTAAAATTCCTCATATTTCTTTGCATGATTTAATTCAAATGTATCAACCTTATAAATTTGTTCTCCAAAAACACCTCAATAGTATGTATGTCCCTCACAATACACCACCCTCTCAAGTGAGTTCCCTTCTCAATCATCTCTCTAATGATGCTAGCCTTCATGATCCTCGATCATATCAATCCATCTTAGAGTAAATTCAAGATTTACACTCTTTGTTTCAAGTTAAATTTCAGGCTATGAAATCCATGATTACATATCTCAAATCTGAAATCCAACATCTTAAGGATTCTTCCCGAGACCATGCTAATTCTTCTTCTACATATCATCCTAATTATATCTTCCACATGTGCTTATATCAATGAACTTCAAGACTTACAACTCCCCACACATGTAAAGTTTGATCACAATGCTAAACAACATAATATTCTTCCTCATCTAAGTCACTCATCGGTGACGATCAAGTTTCCATCTACTCATTGTTATCTTCCTTATTGGCTTGGAAAATATCAAGGTCATTCATATTTCAATTCTCATCAAATTAACGAACATAATGACAATGATTTCTACACTCTTAAACAACAAATTGGACACCTTAAGTATTATGCTCTCATTTCATTTTCTACACAAAATACTACTACATATTCATCTCCAATTGCTACATCCCACTGGGTTCCTAAATATGATTCATATATGTCTCATGAGCATCATACCATCATTACTAATGTTCCCTCTACAATATTTCAAGAGCCTCCTAAGAAATTTCCTCTCAAAATTGGTCCCACCCCTCCTAATAAGTCATTTAAAGCATTAAAGAGTAAAACTAAACAAATTCCTATCAAAATTAGTCTAACCCCTCCTCCTCTCAAGTATTCTACGACATTATCAAACCCAACAAAGAAATCATTCACTAAGAAAGA
Organism: Taxus wallichiana var. yunnanensis; assembly: GCA_018340775.1. Classification (NCBI taxonomy): domain Eukaryota; kingdom Viridiplantae; phylum Streptophyta; class Pinopsida; order Cupressales; family Taxaceae; genus Taxus; species Taxus wallichiana. The sequence continues at coordinate 922,893,970 of CM031237.1, forward strand.
CCATAAAACACTAGATGGCCTCTTTCGGCTTCCTACTTTCAACCCAAAATACATCTCTATCCTAATCTTTCTCCTAGCAACAATTGTTATAACCCTATGATTTCTTACGATCCATTTCAAAATCCGTCACCATTACAATATATCTCCTATATTGTGACATATATCTCCATATCTTACACACTTGGGGGTCATTACACTTTCTCTCTCCCCTTACATCACTATCATTTGTCTCTAATGTCCACTATTACACTTAACGATCCATGATTAATGTCTAATATTTCATAAGAATCACTATAAACCATTTGATACACGCATTGTATCATAAAGAACCTATGATGTACTCTAGTCTCATGGTTCATACTCTACTTATGAAGGTCTAAATATGATATTAACCTTGACACATCCACAGTTCACTCTATTCTTCATGATCTATCTTTCAAGTGCACAATTCTAAACCATTACACTATGCCGCACTCTAGTTCCATGGTTCTTACTTGACTAGTGGGGTTAGATAATTTTGAAATAAACCTCATCTCATTCACTCTTCATGCTCTATGCTTCATGATACATATTTCTAGAGAATACTTTCAAACCATTTCCTAATGAAGCACTCTTCTTTATGGTTCATTCTTGGTTGTCGAGGGTTCTTTTATAAATAAGCTGCAAATCATACATACACATCTTTTGGTGGGCATGCTGCTCTTGTGACATTCACACATTGCATTCCATTACATTCCACTCATTCAAATCATATTGCATATATTGGTTACACTTACTCTTTCTTTCTTATATTTACTTGTACACTTCGTCTACTATGATATTCAAATATCCTGCATGTCATTATCTTTTATCTATACACATGCACGTTCACTTCATCTTTAATTATAAATGCATTCTACATACATATCTTTACATGCAGAAATGATGTTCGGTACTATATCGATGTCCAGTCCCATTGAGATTCCTAGGGAATCTACTTTCTAACACATCACATGTGTTATTTTTCTATTATATACTACTTCCTTTTCTTACCATCACATCACTTTGCATTGATACATACATGTATTTACATAATTTTTATCTTTATAACATGCTAATAGGTGCTTCATGTGTAACATGCTTTGTAGGACTATGTGCCACCATGTCTCTGTCTATTTTATCTTACTTTCTATTTTTTTCATTGTATGATTTTCGTGCGAGGCTATGCACTTTGTCTTCTATGCACATTGTATGTTTTTGGCTTCTTTGGCCTTGATTGTCTTGTGAAAATTTTACCAATGTCACATGTTTGAAATCCTCTTTCCATGGTCTATCTTGTCTTCTTTCTTGATTTCACATTGTCTTCCACGTGCATACTAGCTTTGATTGCATTAACACATATTTCTAGACATCTTATTTGCATCTTCCTTGGTTTCTATAATAGACACAACCTCTCATTACATGGTATCCACTTAAAATCAGTTTTAGGTCCTTTCCTTTGGACCACATACTCCTATTAACATCACATGCACCCCAAATGAGGGGGCATACATAAGGTGAATAAGTCACGATATAGCAGATCAAAGCTATAGTACAAACCTGTACAATGTAGGAATATAAAAGAGATACGAGTCACTAAATGGACCATAATTTGAGTTGGTTCTGAGCACAAGTCTGAGACACCAGCTCTTGGGCTCAAACAAGATCACTTTGGCACTTGTGTCCTCCTTGGCGCTAATTTCCTTTGCGAACACACAGTCAATTTATCATATCAACATAGTACACAATAGTTCACAAATAACTTTCATAGGATCAGGAATTGGCCTTAGGATACATAATTCATTAAATATCCTACAATCTCCTTCAATCAAGAAAATCATTACATTTGGCATAATAAGGTACAACTCAGAATAAAACATGATCACACCATCTATAGTGTTGCATAACCCCCAAAACTCATTCTTGACGTTAGATCACCAAAAAAAATCACTCTTGGTGTCATATCGCTCAAAAAATTCACTCTTCTACAACATTTTTAGGGCATATTTCTATCATTTTACACTCATGTTCATTAGGTGAACACTTTCCTTTTACTACTTGTTCAAATTTAAATGAATTTACATACTTTTACAAGATTTTTCATAATACATGACTTTGACTACTCTTTCGCTCTTCTTTTGTAAGTTCATCCTTAATATGAAACAAGAAGAATCCCTACATCAAGCACAACAAAAAAATATGCTTCACCTCTAGGGTCACTTCCTCTTTCTTAGCTTCCACACTTCATTGTTTATCACTTCATGATGTCACTTTTTGGTTAGACACTCTATCGCCATCACACTCTACAAGGTTATCGATTACGCATATCTTGTCTACTTTATGTTATCAAGTATTCACTCAAAAACATAAATTAGAGGAAAATGTAGACACAAAATCATGCACTTGGGTACATTTCTAGGTCTTAAGAGCATACTTGTATTTATATGATTCCGAAGAGAGAAAATTAGTAATTGACATCTATCTTTGGCATCCTATCTGTGTTTCTTATTTTCAATTTGGTCTTACATTCCCTAAAACCTAGTCATAACTTTACTTTCTTATAATTTATGACTTTGTACATCACCACCTAGCCAGAAGCCAACGCCTGGCACCCTCATCCCTTCGACACCCCCGACCTCTTTCTACCTTACTCACTCTTTTTGGGCCTCTTTTATATTTTGGGAATCTTTTAATATTATGGGCCAATCTTCTAGTTGTTAATTATGAAATTAATCAAAGAGAATCATATAAATACAAATATATGTGATCAAAATAAAGTACCAAGCTCTAGACATCGATTATGTTCACCTAAGATTACATCCAAATCCATTTGAGAGAACTAAAGGGAGTCATTTAGCATCCATTCAAGGGATAAGGGAACATTTTTTCTTCATACATTGCATAGAAGGGAAGTTCATTTTTCCATCCACACATTCTATCTACACAACTACGTCTAGTTATTCCGCTATCAAGTGCACTTGCACAAGGGAATCCTAGGGCATGATTCTTTCACATAATCACAAGAAATAAATGGAGTCTAAGATGTAGTGTAGCTCTCGGTCGTAAGTTCACTCATTCGTGGACTGCATGTATCAGTCTTACTCCCATATTACATCTTTTGTTTTTGGGATTTGATGTAGTTTGAGGGCTTTAGATATAAACATATATTTTGTAGGTTACAGTGAGATTCAAAATTCAAGGTGTGACATATAGGAAACTAGCAATGACTATTTATAAAATTCTTGCGACACTCAAGAAATCAAATTATATGATCATGCACAGCCATGGGTGCCTTTTGTTAGTCACAAACACCTAGGCACCCTAGTTCAGCCTCATCTCGAAATTTGTAGAATTTAATCTGAGCATTTCCGATGGTTTCCCTTTTTGTTCAAGTAGTACTCCCGATTATGAACATCTCGGGATCAGGCGTAAATAAACTAATTCATTCATTCCCTCTCTTGCACTTAGGGTTTTGTAATTTGTTAGCTCATTGCTTTTTTAAATCTATATGCTACTGATTAACTAAAAATATGTGATTTATAGGTTAGTCTATGCTAGTAACAACAATGAAACAACTAATATAATTGTAATGTAAATACTAAATAATTTTATTTGATATTTTTAAATGAAATGAAATAATGGAAATGAGAATGGATAAGGTACTAACCTAAAATTATCTTACCTTCCTATGTGCAGGACTGGATAGGATGATGTGTGGATAGGGAAGGGAATGGAAGTGCTACCCAAGAAATTATAAGAAATTAAGATTTGTCTATACTAGGCACACAGGAGAGGACAGGGTGCTGTAGGTGTCATGGAATGTAATATGGGTGCTTTGGTCTATAATAAAGCTCAAGATTTGAATCTGAAAATGTCACAAGGTCTTTGTAATATATTTTTCTTGGTCGCTCGGTTTTCGCAATACCTTAACTTATGTCGTTGTAGTTATGTAATGAAGACTTACTTGCAAAATCCCATACAAAGCATCAAATCCCTAAAAATGAAAGGGTTGAATTGACCTTTGTTTCCATAATTATGGACTTACTACTAAGTGTTGCACTACATTCGGACCAATGTAGTTATGTGTTCTTGTGTGCCTAGGGTGCCTTAGCATCAATGACGCAAAAGTAAGTAGCAATAACTATATGTAAGTTAAAAATGGTCGGTGGAATAGAATGAATACAACCTTTTCCCCTATGCTTGTGTGGTGCATATGTATAATATTCCCAAATGCGGTCATTTTACTTAGTAGATTGCTAACTCATGATAGTAGATTATCCACCCATAAGATAGTGAGTACGTTATGTTTATATAGGGAGCTCTTGTTCAAATTTCAACACTAATTTCTTGACAATGCTTTGACTAGCACCTAGGGGACTGAGATAACAAACCATAAAGACCAACCTTGTAATTATAAACATGAATAAAGTACAACTCGGATCGGGGCACCAAAAAGAGGACCGGGAGTCTTGTGACAAGTGTCGTAGCACTTTATAGGCACCCTAGTTAGAGACTAAAGATGTCAAATGAAAAAAATAATGACAACTAAGACCTCCGAGAGATGATTGATACTATGTAGAAAACTAACTATTGTGTCGAGAAAAGTGAGGATAATGACCATCTAAGCGGCATTGAAAGGACTAAGGGATGAGCCGGTAAAAATGTAATAGTAAGTGCATGATTTTTACTACATTTACCTCCAATTCATGTCGGTGAGTGAAATCTCCGTAACATAAAGTAGATAGAGATGCGTACTGAGATAAATCTAGAGAATCCCATGTTCTAGTAGAACACGCAGATATGTAGTAGAAGCATGTCAAAAGAACCAAAGGTGTGCGAACCATGGATCAATGAGTTGATCTATGCAACGTAACGAAAAATTGTAATATCATGAAGAAGTACACTAAATGAGGGTGATGATTAAAATATATGATGGTGAGGTGGATTAGGGAGTGATCAATTCTCTAACCGAATGCATGTATATGAATTATCAACCAGAGGATTCGGAGCATCCTACCACTACGGGAACAATGTAGGGAGAAAAGTGTGTTATTAGCCAATTTCTAACTACATCCTCAAGATCTAGCCACTATAGATGGACTCAAATCATATATTTGATGGTTTCTACGGATCCTAACAATTTTGATCAAAAAATTGGCCCATATAGGAGTGGTATTGAAAAGGAACTCTTACCCACACTCCACGAGTGTTGGTGCGATGTGATGGCTTCCAATTTAGGTCATCTAGAAGTCAATGTGACATGTAGAATAGCTTCCCAAGTTAGGTCATTAGAGAAAGTGATGAATGTAATCTCCTAAGTTATCTCATCTAGGAGGCCACCCATAACTCCCATGTTATATCTTCTAGGAGGCCAATTTTTGTATATTTGTAGTGGTGATATGATATGATTTTGATTGTTAGTAATTTGAATGCGTTGATTAATGGATTACTTGATTGGTCACTTGTGGAGAGATTTTATGCTAGTTGCCCCTAGATTAGGTCATTAGGGGGAGTCGATAGAAGTTGGTGAATGACTTTATGGAAAGATTTTGAATTTATTTATCACCCCATGTTAGGTCATTGAGGATAAGTGATGAAATTTCACATAAATTTTTTTGGGTATTTCTCAACCCCAGATTAGGTCATTAGGGGGAAGTATCAGTGAAATGTTGCATAGTGAATTAGTAAATGTCTTGTAATTGTAACATTGGCTATGTTTTAAATGCATGGTGATATAAGGGGAATTATAAGATGACCACAATGATATGCCCCCTTTCGATGGATGGGAATGTGATGATAAAAACAAACGTTAAGCCCAAAGTAAAAGCAAAATAGGTAGGAAATTGATAAAAATCAAAAAAATGTGTATGTATTTGTTGGGAGATGAAGTCAAGTAAAGTTAATGCATAATTAATGCATTCAAAATGGTGGTAAGTGGAATTCTAAAAGAACACAAAAACAAGATGCAAATCGAAGTAAAAATGCTCGAGATATGGTGAAAATTGTGTAATGTGTATTAGTAGTGGTAAAAGTGTGAAATAGTGACTATAGTAAAGTGGGTGAGAAAAAGGTAACTATACATAGCAAGGTGAAAAAGTGTTTAGTCACCTCATTTATTTTTTGCATGATTGAGATTGAGTTGTGAGTAAGTAAATATTCCATGAGTGAGAGTTACGCGTCTTAGTCGGTTTGAAAGGGTGGCGGCTGTCGTAGCATCACACATGATAGTGGAAAAAGTAAGTGCATTTTTCTTGAAAAATATAGGGTGTAGTAGTATTTTTAGTGATTTTTTGAAAAATTGAGATTTTTTATTTTATTGATGTTTTAGACTGGACGATAGTAGTGAGGGTGTTAGTTACCCTTAGGCTAGAAGTGCCCAGATCTAAGCATTGATATCTGCTCACAGGCACCCCGATCCCCGCATCCGGGGTGACCTAGTACTAAATGTATGTATGTGGTCTAAAATGACAAAAGATGTGATTTGTGATATATATGAATGTGATAAAAGAGTGTGTTTTTACTACTTGTAAGGTGTTCTAACGTAGCGTCTATTATTGTTTTGTGGTGTACAGAGGGATATTCACCGAAGGGAGTTACATGGTGGGCATCATTTGAGTGTGTTACTTGGATTGGGTTTGTTCGATGATGATTGGGATGTTATGGCTGTGCCAAACTACGTCATATAACATGGATGGGGGATGTGCCCCATAATATGCCTATGTTGATTACACTATGCGATAGATGGTATGTGGATACATTTACATTTTGGTTTCTACGGGGGATATGTGACAATGATGTTGGAGGATGTATATCATATATTATGGTTGGTGGTTTTTGGAAGAGGGTACAAGTGATGCCATTAGAGAACATGGATAGGAAGATGCAAGTGGTAAGTTGGTAATTTTAGGGACTCAAACACCTATCCAGGAACATGTAAGTGTAGATGATATTCTAAGGTCTGGTGTTCGATGTTTGTGGAAATTCATAGTAGTTGTTATTGCTTCATCTATAATGGTGGAGGGAGGTGGTGTGGGAATCTTATATAAGATGCATGATATAGATTGGTATATAGATGAGCAGAATACTAGATACGTGTGGGGCCAATGTGTGTTAGGCCACATGTATAGATATTATTACTAATTGAATTATGATGAGCATAGAGGAGGGATGGGAACTATTATGTTGTTACACTTGTGGGCATATTAGAACATAAAAATGTTGAGGCAGTTGGGGACCACGATAAGAGTGAGTCAAGCCCAAGATATTTGTGAGGAGGTGGATTAACATACGTGGGCGTTGGATGGATCGATACTTATAGGGCACGCGATAGATAACATGGGAATCGACACACCATGACATGGAGACCATTTCGTGATTATGGATGATGGCACGAGGATGTCGAGAGCTCAATGTATTTAGAGGAAGATTTGGTTAGAGGATATATTTCAGGTGTGGCGAGATCAATTTTGTATGGCTCGGGATGTGCCCCGAGATCCATATATATCACCTGAGATTTATAAGAGCACCGAGGAGGGATTGGGCTAGACTAGGGCCCACAAAAGAGAAGCTATCATCTCTTGGTCCAAATGAGGTGGATTCAATGATAGAGGTGATAGACGCAAATGATAAGGGTATCACATAGAGTACCATGCATGGTGGATGACACATCGATGGCTATTTTTGTTCCCATTTTTGCAGATCCGGTGGGGTTACCGCATGTAGGAGGAGGAATAGTTACGAAGCATATGTCCCCGACATTGTGGTAGCTATTGTAGTTGAGAATGAGTATCTACTTATAGTTAGGTTATGTATGTTGTTTGTTGGCTTATGTTTTAGTAATGTTTGTCTAGCGCATTGTCTTTGTTTTTTTTGTAGGTGATGTGTATTGGTCCTTGATAGCTGACACATCCATATGTACCTTGATGTGGAATGTGCCACCAAAATTCTTGATGTAGGTATATTGGAGTGATTTTATGATATCGCAAGAGAGCATGCCCATCTATTTGAGCCAGTGGATATAGCGGTTGCCACATGTAGTGTACTAGTAGCTGAGAGGGATGAGGCATGTGAGGAGACTCAATGAGCCCACGAAGCATTGGGTGGTGGTCTTATAGTTCGGGATGTGTTTGTATGGTTCGTGGATTTTTAACATTAGTTTTGAGCATTCTACGGAGAACACCTTATTTCTTAGGCAAGTGGAATGATATCGAGGACATGAACAACGACGTAGAGTGAGAAGTGAGGCATCTAGTTCTAGGGATCTCGCAGTACCCGAGAGCAATAGTGATGATGAGGTTTGATTATCATGATTGTATATGATGTAGGGAGTTTCCCCATTGATGATTTTATTTTCTACCTATAAATGCAAATGTGTGATTTATATGCGATGATTTTGTTTTTTGTCATATCGGTGTTTCATGAGTTGGTAATTATTATTGGAATGTGTGTGATTTTTTTGTATTGTTTGTGCTAGTTGATGTAATATTCACGTAATGATGAATAATATAATTTGATGAGTTAAGTGGAATCTATGTTGAATGGAATTCGTAATGCGTAGCTAATATGATAATGATATAAAAATGGATGTGAAAAGGGATGATATATGATTATCGAACTAACGTGTTGTGATGAATGTATGTTGTACTAATGTAATATAGTCATAACATATCGGTGTGATGATTCGTAGGGAAATATAATTTCCCCGATTGTCAGATGATTAGATTCATTTAATTAAGATCCCTAAACAGTCAATAATGAACCACAAAAATCAAGAGTGCATCATCGGAAAGTGATTGGGGTATGCTAGATGAACGATGGAGTGCGTGATGAAAGGTTATTAAAGTAAACCCTCAACATTTGTGTAATAATCGTAAGAAAATAAGTGCATCATCAGGATGTAAGGTGATAGTAGTCACCTACAAAAAAACCATGTTGGCATGAAACGGTGGAGGCATGTGGAATTGAAGTAGCATGAGTGTATGAACTGAATTGGATGTCATATGGAGATGTGTTGGGATGTGGGAAAGTGAGGTGTTGTGGTAACCTATGTGAAGTGGATGCAGTGAATGTGATGGATGCGGTGGGGAATGAGTATGAATAACAGGACTACAAAGTGGATATATCATAGTCGAAGCACCATATGTATGAGATGACATAATTGTATTAGCAGTTATCCGATGAGGTAGAGGAAACATGGATCACTCACATGGGTGAGAACCAAAGGAGATGATTCCTTTATCCTCTTATTGTTGCAATCTATCCTAAAGGGAAAGATAATCATTTTCTCTTTGGCCATTTATGTGATGATAATTACAATAAGGTTGGTCACAGTGACGTTTTAATCGATGTTACAGATGATGCTAGTTGGAGGGTAGGTGAATTAATTGCTCAGTAAGTAAAAAAAATAGCACATCATGTGGTCGAGTGTGATGAGATAAATGTAAAGGCTCACACGACCTAGGTGTAGTGGTAGGAGGAGTAGATTGTCATGGATCCGAAGGAGTATGATTTTTTGGAGAAGTGAGTTGAGCTTGTTTTCTTTTCTTGGTAGAGCCATGAGACTACTTGTGTGCTTGTGTGTGCAATTATGTGCCTAGGGTTCCCTAGCATCAATGACGCAAAAGTAGGGAGAAATAACTAGATGTAAGATGTGAATAGTGGATGGAATAGAATGAATACAACCTTTTCCACCTATGTTTGTGTGATGCAGATGTAGAAGATTCCTAAATACAGTCCTTTGCCTTAGTAGATATCTAGTTCTTGATAGTATATTGTCCGCACATAAGATAGTGACTACACTATGTTTATATAGGGATATCTTGTTCAAATTTTGAAATTAATGGCTCGACAATTCCAACTAGAACCGAGGGGATTGAAATAACAAACCATATAGGCCGACCTTGAAATTCTAAATGTGAATAAAGTGCAACTGGGACCGAGGCACCCAAAAATAGAACCGGGGGCTGATGGGTGCCCTAACCACTTTCTAGGCACCCTAGCCAAAGACTAAAGATGACAAATGATCAAATAATGATAGCTATGACCTCCGAGAGACGATTGAGATGCAAGACAAACCAAAGAATGTGCTAGACAAGTGACAATAATGACCAACTAACTGATGACGAGACTAAGGGATGAGCCATTAGTGAATACTCGTCTTACACAAAATCCATATATAAAATAACGTATTTGGTGGTAAAAATGTAATAAGTAAGTGCGTGCTTTTGTGACTAGATATACCATTTATTTATCATATGTGACTCTGCAATGTTAGAGTTTAATATGAAGAAATTATTTTCATTAAATTAGATTTATGAAAAAATAAATATTAAAAATATAGTTTGAGATGACTAATCTTTGATTTAGTCATTATTGTTTTTGTATAAGAGTATGGAGGAAAATTGATAGGATACTACTCTCTTAGAGAATTCGAAATATGCACATGATTTCTTGCTAAAATTTAAAATGGAATATTGTAAATCTACTACTTCTTGAATTAAAGTAGGAAAGAATTTATTAACAAGTGATTATTATGAAAATGTGTTCATGGCACATTGATTTGCATAGTTAACAAGGAGTATTATTTTTCTTACTATAACTTTGACCTTCACATTGCTTATGCATTTAGTTTAGTTTCAAGGTTTTCCATCTCAAAAATGTCCTCATTAGAAAGAAACTAAAAGAATTCGTAGATTTGATTAGTACTCTATGATTAATATTTAGCAAGTGGTGATATGCCCACAAGAACTTTTACAAATTCTTATAACCTATTAGATGTATGGATGATCACAAGTCTACTACATGTTTTGTATTCAATATTGGATCATATGCTATCTCATGGGGTAGCAAAGACAAGGGCCGGTAATTGCATTGTCATCAACCAAAGCAACAATATACATCGGCGTGTGCAACTACTCATGTGATGTGGTATGGTTGAGAAAAATACTTTGTAATTTACATTTTCCTCAAAATGAACCTTTAATATTGCATTTTGATGATCAAAGTACACTACATTTGGCATGTAATCATGTCTTTCATGTAAGAACCAAATATGTGACATTCATCATCATTACATAAGAAAATTTACTCAAAATGGTATAGCTCAACTTGTCACCGCATAACTAAATATCAAAATGTAGATTTATTCACCAAAATATTAAGCAAAAGAAAACTTGGAAAATGTAGAGATAAATTAGGTGTCAAAGAAATTATTCAAGTAAGACTCGTATAAGGCGGACATGAGACATATATTATGTATTGTGATTATAAGAAGCTCTTTATTGTCTTTAGGTCATACAATAATAAATCTATGGGGGTGTTAGAAATGAATTTATTTTGTTCAAGACAAACCTCATACCAAAGACCACCGACACTTGGTCTACACCATCCACCACAACCCATCCTTCAAATCCCGATTTCTTTCTACTTTCTTCTTCTTTGTATTTTGTAAATACAAATGAAATGTAAACCTTTGAGCAACGATTCAATCCAATCTCTTGTGTGCCTACTAATTTTCTACTTCATATAGTTTCATTTTAAATTGGTTTTCTGAACAACCATTTTTATTTTTTTTTTTTTGCCTTTTTGGAGTTGTATATAGCTCTTTCTTTTCAATTTTAAATTTTTAAAATCTTGTAAGTATTAAGATTTAAACGTTTGTATTGGGATTCCACATTACTAAGTCGTGGGTGAATGATGGTGTAAATGATCTCTATGTACATGGACCGTATGTTTCTAGATTGAAAACCATCTGATTCCACCAACCATCATTATTTATTCTAATAACTTTATCCCAAAGCCAGATTTCAAAACCCGTTATTTACTCGAGTAAATGCATTGACTTATGATTTAGTCATGTTTTGTGATCTTCTTTTGTCCAAACTGGGTGGAGATTCATGCATTGACTTATTATCTGGTTCTCTCTACGTGTAGAGTTTTTATGACGTTATGCTTTGTTATCTTCGGTTGTTCCTAACTGGGCGGAGGTTCACTCATTTTTTCTACTAATTTCAGACTACATTCCAAGAATTATGTAGAAATGTCCATAGAACTGAATCAGCTTGAAGTTTGAATCCAATCTCATTCCTTTATATATTTCTCAAAACCAACCTCATTTCTTTTTATATTTTTCATAATTTATACCGCGTGACAATGAATTACCCTTTCATCCCATATAATATTTCATAAATTTTAAATTTCAAGAAACTTTCACAAAAGCCAGTTACCAATGAAAGCCGGTGGATGTTTGACTCTTATTAAGTATTACATTGATAAAATAAAATTTAAGAATCGCTGGAAACAATCTGCCGGCTTTTGGTGAGTTCCTTTTGCGATCAACAATATAAAAATAAAACAAAATTGTAACTGTCAATCATTTTCGCTTTTGTTGCAGTAAATGAAAATGCGTTTTATTCCACAAGAAGCCATGAATTAAGGCATATCACTAGCAGAGAACACCCTGACGTTGCATGCAATGAGTTTTGGGAGAAGAGAGCGTTGGTGCATGTATTGGTTGAAAGCTGAATTTGGTGCCATATCACACCAGATCCATTTAAAGCGCTCATTATTAAAATAAAATTAGTCTATATTACAGATATTTACTTGTTCAACAATTATTCTCTTGACAATTTATCTATGTTTTTTTGTTTGTTACAGCTCGTCTATTTTAAGAGTAGTACAAGGATGGGTGGCCTCTAAAGTTTAGTGGTTTATCAGTGTGAGCATCAATTACAAGTGAATACATTGACTGGATCATATATATTCATTGACATTATAAAACAGCTACTTTGGCATCTAAGCCTAAGAATTCTGTGCACCTCATCCGTGCAGGCGTGATATTACCTACCTAAAAATCATGTTTAACAAAATTAGAATTATGTATGAAGTCCGCAGTCAAGATGGTTGCATTTTAAAAATGTACATGTTTGATAAATTAGCTGCATTAAAAGTTGCCACGAGGAATAATATTTTAATAAAAATAGCCTCTTATTAACATAATGATTAATTAGTTGTGAAATAGATGCCCTACTACCCCATATGCCTATTCAAATCAATTTTTGAATTATATCTACTACTATAAATTCTTCAATCATCTTCACTTATTCCTTAGAGACAACTCTACAATTTATACTTGCATTAAATCATTTATTAGACGAGTTTAAAATCCTTAATCATTCATTAGAGAGGATTTCATATGAGCCACATAATCCTAAAAATCGTACCACATAATGTGAAAAGAACCAGTAGCAAGGCCTGTAATCTTACAGCGAAAAATCAAGATCAAGCAACCCACATGGAGGTAAATTTTTAAATGATTTTGTTGCATTGACTTTTGACTGTGATGTTTTACTTCCTGTCGGAATCTTGGTGCTTCCATGTTAAAGAGTTAAAAAAGTAAGCATAAAATAAAAAACCTGGTTAAGCATTGAAAACATGGTGGGCGTCCACTAATGTGTGATATTCCATAATAATAATTTTGTATGTATTGGGGAACTAATTAAATGTAACAAATATTCTTACTTACGTTCAATCAGATCGCTGTTTTTTTTCTTAGGCCATTCGTTAATTTTTTACCAATATATTATGGATCATGTGGGCCTCAGCTCACATGGACGAGCAACCTAAAATGCATTCATTATTAGGGAACATGCCCACGAGGCAGAAACTGATTTCAGATACTAAAATTAGCGTAATTACGAGTTAACGCAATCTTATGGTTTCGAAACCACAACATTCCTACACCAACGATCATCTTACAAAGAAAGGATGAGTATGATCATAATAGATGATGAAAAATCCATTTACGTGGTTTTTGTTTTTTTCAGATGTTGGACCTTTGGTAGAGTTCGTTGTCTTTCTCTATTTCTGGCCAAGCAACTTGACAAAAACATACATGTACCAATCACAATCCATTTATGGATGGTGCTTGTTTTTTTTGGTTCTAGATGATATAGCACCATACATGTTGGGTAAATGAAAGAAGCCATGAGCTCCTCCTTATCAACATTTGGAAATATTGGATGCACTAGTTAAATATTCGCTTACTTTATATTTCCATTTGACTAAATAGTAGGGGTATGCCTAAACATCACGTACATTCGCAGTCCTTGCTAAATCTAAATTTTTGACTCTACATCACGAAAAAGTGCTTTGGCGCAGTGGTGGGGACCTAAATTGGCAGGCAGCAAGTCGCGGGTTCCATTTTGGCTGGAACCACGTGAACATGCGTGATGTTTAGGATCAGCCAAATAGTAGTTCTACTCATTTCGTCATGTCAACATCTTGTATTATCTCAAGTTTTTCTTTGGTTTGTTTCGAATCGAAGCTGTATTAGGTAGAATTCGGGTAGATGCTATCAAGTGTAGAATGTACCTAAAACTCAAAATATGACAGGTTTAGCGATACCTACGCCAACAATCGCAATGCCCGTATGGTGGGATGTAAACATTTAATGACGGCTCCTCCTTTACCAAGTGAAGAGACTTGCAAGAAAAGACAACTAGAAAAGAGATATTAGATAAATAGGATGACGAGATGCTTGGCAAAGGTCGATTCCAGGAATCCAAAGGGACTTCCTTGGAGGATGTCATCTCATTTCGATACAATTAAGTGAGTTTATAATGATGATAAGATAAATAATGATAATGACAAGGATAGAAGCTAGAACTTGAGGTGAAAAGGAAGATCTTGTTCTACTTCATAGGTGGCCCAAGCTAAAGTGGTGGCAATCTAGAGGATTTCAATGTAGTTGTACCAATAATCCATGCAATTGCTTGTTGGATTTTGCGGAGGAATTTGATTTTTTCCTCAATGTCTTCTAAGGTAAGTTCGAATCTCATATCGCACAATGTGAGCTCATGAAGGATATCGAAATTCTCCCACACGAAGGGTTTTTTGACAATTGGGAAATCGTAGATTTTTTTGATCTGATGAGACTTACCTGAAACAATAATCTTCAACAAAGACATACTTGCTATAGACAGCATTAAGTCCATGGATATAGATACTAACCGATAAACCGATATGATTTGATAAAGGAAGCTAGTTAGATAGAAATTGCAAGTGAATCAAAGAGATCGATGGTGATTTAAGGGAATCGTGGGTGATTCTTGTGTAAAATTGGATTTCCTTAGTAAATGAGAAATCAATTGAAAGTAGATATTAAAATGACTATGTTAGGCTTGTTTAGACGTATAACTAAGCTATAAATCATAATAGACCGCATAGATGACCTTATAACATGAAGATGGTTGCAAGAATGTCCACAAAGGCTAGTTGAATTAGTGATAATAATTTTTTGATCGTCTGGAGGGGTTTTAAAAGGCTTAGGAGCACGACCTGATATGTTGCAACTCCTTGGAGTTGTATAATGTTGTTGTCGGGCTTGATGATAACTAAAATGAAATAGTTTCTTTGTTGGCTCAAGAAAATTCAAGAGTTAACTTGCAAAATCGTCTTAAAAATTCGAAGGTCCCTCAAACAGGAGTTTGGGCTCCTATTTATAATAACGGAAAAAATGTTGGAATCACTTTAGTGATCCAAGAAATTCAGAGGAAGACATTTGGAAGTGGTTTTAACCACTTCCAAAATGGGATTTTCAGGTATGGGGATGAGGGAAAATGGTTAGGGAAGAGGTTAGATGAGTTTGGGAGGTTATGATGAAAAGGGTTAGGATATGTTAGAGATGGTTAGGAGGTTAGGATGAAAAGGGTTAAGATAGGTTAGAGATGGTTATAAGGTTTGGATAGGTAAATACGATTTACGGGGGTAAAAAATGATTTTATGGGATGAGTAGGATGATTTAGATAATTTTTAAAGTGATAGATGTTAGTAGATTGATTTGCATATGCAGGTGACAAAAACTCGGTGTCTACATTTTCCCATTTTTGAGTGGTTTGCGATGGACATACTACTAGAAATAAAGGGTTTGAGATTGATTTCTTTGTACTTGGATGGGTGATCCCCCTCTAACTCGGGCATGATTGTAACGTAGTCCAAATAATTACTAGTTTGATTGAGTTGTTTGGATGGTTTTATGTTTGTGTTTCATTTTGAGTTGCCCCAAGACGAGGTATGAATAAAAAAGGTAGTAGAATGGAATTAAATGATAGGGAACCAAGGGGTCCATGTCTTATAGATGAATGATTGACAAGAAGATAATGTGGTTGTAATGGTGGGCTTTTGAGACCATGGAGCCATGTGATAGGGGAACAATAGGATCTTGTCCTACTGAGACATATGCTTATTGGTGCTAGGATTGTAAAAAAAATTGAGATGGATTTTGTTAGAGGAACGGTTTTAACCGATTCTATTGCATAACCAAGGCATGATTTGATTTGATTGGTTGGTTTATTAATATTGCAAATGGTTCGAGGCTCTCAAAAGGAGGCACATGTTGGATAAATGTGTTTTATTTTATGAATATGATAGTTTTTCAAATGACTTGGAAGTGTGTTTTGATAATTTAAAAGGAATCGCGGTCGATCTAAGGAAATCACCTTGGTGATTGGAAGAATTATCAACAATTTCGGGGAGGGAAATATTTTCTTCCTATAAATAATCAATTTTACCATGGTAAAATCACTTTTACCATACATTATGAGAGATAAAACTCCAACTTTGTGATTTTTAAGTGAAAAGTGAGAAATGGAGGCTATTGGAGGATCCCAGGAGGAAGAGGAGACCCACCTTAGGAGAGGTAAGTACCATTTTTAATGTTTTTGTGTGTTTTGTGTTGGTTATTATTTTTTAGGTTTTTAGGCCCACATCGGAAAAAAATTTCAAGTCACTGGAATCACGAGATGATATTTGCAAATCACATATGATTATCTTTGATAAGTGATAGCTTAATACATCCCACACATCATATGGTTACACATATGCATCATATGGTTACACGGTTACTCCTTAACCATCCCTGCCTTGTGTAACTGTTTCATTGCTTTATATTCTTCTTCCACTATTTTGTTCCAACACACATTGAATACATTTATCTTTATCTCCTACCATCATTGGTATCAGAGCACTCTGCTTTGGCCTATGTGCAAATTTGGAGTCTTTAAACAAGTGAAGTGGATGCGTTGAGACCTGTGGACATGGTAGAAAAATTGAGGTGCAACGACTTGCAGTTGAAGTTTGGAGAGCTATTTTGTTTTGGCGTGGAGATCTATTGCTAGAGCGACCTGTTTGGAGTGGAATTGTTTTGGCATTCAGAACAGCGTGAATGGGGGACCTGTAGAATAGACATTGGCAAAATCTTGGTGACCTATGCGTTGCATTTAGCATAAGACCAACGACCAAGGAGGAAGTCATGTCTTCCAAGGACTGCGTGAAAAGTACTTTGACATTTTACTGTTATTTGAATTGCGTGGATTACCCTGCTTGTGCCCTATGTTGGCATACTGGAAATTGGAACGACCTGTAACGTTGGCATAAGAAGTAAGTCTTCTCCCCTGTGTTTCTCTTCCATTCAATACACAAAGTATATGAGCATCAATAGAAACTAGAGACAAAGGAAGGTCAAATAGAAAAGGTTTCTTTTGTAGTTAGTATGGAAATTCACTTGGAAAAATACTCGGGGTTAAAATTTCATACATGGAAGGTGAAGATCCAAATGCAACTTATGCATAAAAACTTATGGGGTGTAGTACATGGGAAAGAGAAAAATCCCACGACGCCGCCAAATTAGCGAGAATGGCGGTGCAAAGATGATAAAGCAAAAGACATTATTAGCCTTGCTCTCTCCGATTGAGAACTCCATCATGTTGATCTCAATAAATCTTCCAAGGACATGTGGGATAATTTAAATCAATTATTTGGAGTGAAAGTAGTGAACGCGAATTTTTCCCTAAAACTTCAATTATATAGATTCAAAATGGAAGAAAGTGTTTCTATGTCTAGTCACATTAATAATCTTCGGTCTGCTTCGACAACTAGTAGAAGTCAAAGCTTTGATAAGACGAGGATGCCAAAGCTATCCTATTAAATAGTCTATCTTCCAAATACAACAATGTTGTTTTTACTCTCAGTCAAATTTAGTTTAAATCTCTAGATGACATGATTGTGGCTCTTCTCGTAGAGGAAAAACATATAACCGATGACAATGCGAGAAGAAGGTGATACTCAAAAAGTAAGTGCAATTTATTCCACAAAAAAATTTCACAAGAGATCGAGATAAAAATAAACAAGGGCCTAAACAAGAGATTGAATGCCACTATTGTTAGAAGAAAGGTCATACAATATGGAACTATCATATCCGAGCAAGAGATGTTCTACAAGGAAATATAAAACACAATGTAGCTAATATTGCACCTATAGAAGATCCACAAGATTCGACGAGAGTGAGGAAGTTGTTGATGAGATTGGCTTCACGTCATCTCCAAGATTGTAAGTAGTAATAGAGGAGGATGAAGGAAAATGGAGGTTGGAGGAAATCCAAGACCTCTCTCGCAATCCGTAAGCGACGAGGCCACCGATAGATATTGTGGTGAATAACGTATTGAGTACCAATTCCTCAATTTTGGTTTGTTTATTTCAGTTTTGTGTTTGTTGTTTTGTTGTTTTTCAATAAAGTGCAAATGTTGCATAGTTTCTTGTTTCGGACCTCCTAAATTGAAAAGTGTCGTGGGGAACAGAAAAGCACTGAAAGCAGCGCATGGTACTCTCATTGGGTTCGTGGAAATCCTGTAAAACCACTAAGGTAAAATCCTCTTGGGTTCGTGGTAAGCCTGTAAAACCACTGAGATAAAATCCTCTTGGTTTGTGATAATCCTGTAAAACCACCGAGGTGAACAGTCAGAAAGTGCTCCTGTCCCTCTAGGTTTTTGGTCAACCTTAGAAAAACCATGTGTATTGAGACCATGTAGGAACATGCTCGTGTTAACACTCTTTTGTGGTGTTCTCACTAAGGGGGACCTATTATCAGGAAATGTATGTTTGTAGGAACAATGTATTAAGGGGGAAATGTTAGCTTAATACATCCCATGCATGAAATGGTTACACGGATGCATAATATGGTTACATGGTTACTCCTTAACCATCCTCGCCTTGTGTAACTATTTCATTGCTTTATATTCTTCTTCTATTGTTTTTTTCCAACTCACATTGAATACATTTATCTTTATCTCCTACCATCATTGGTATCGAGCATTCTACTTTGGCCTGTGTGCAAATTTGGATTCTTTAAACAAGTAAAGTGGATGCATTGAGACTTGTGGACATGGTAGACAAATTGAGGTGCAACGACTTGCGCAGTTTAAGTTCGAGAGCTATTTTATTTTGGCATGGAGATGTATTTCCAGAGTGACCTGTTTGGAGTGGAATTCTTTTGGCATTCAGAACAACATGAAAGGGGGACCTGCAAAATAGACATTGGCAAAAGCTTGGTGACCTGTGCATTGCATTTAGCATAACACTAGCTACCAAGGAGGAAGTCATGTCTTCCACTTGGACTGCATGGAAAATTAGTTTGACATTTTACAGTTATTTGAATTGCGTGGATTACCCTACTCGTGCCCTATGTTGGCATTTTAAATCCTATGTTTGACACATATATTT
Organism: Taxus wallichiana var. yunnanensis; assembly: GCA_018340775.1. Lineage (NCBI taxonomy): Eukaryota > Viridiplantae > Streptophyta > Pinopsida > Cupressales > Taxaceae > Taxus > Taxus wallichiana. The sequence goes on from CM031237.1 coordinate 922,913,542, forward strand.
GTGCATACTGGAAATTGCAACGACCTGCAGTGTTGGCATAAGAAGTAAGTCTTCTCCCTGTGTTTCTCTTCCATTCAATACACAAAGTATATGAGTAGAAATAGAAACTAGAGACACAGGAAGGTCGAACAAAGAAGGTTTCTCTAGTAGTTATTATGGACATTCACTTGGAAAAATACTCGGGGTTAAACTTTTATACATGGAAGGTGAAGATAGAAATGCAACTTATGCATAAAAACTTATGGGGTATAGTAGATGGGAAAGAGAAAAAGCCACAGATGCCACCAAATTAGCAGAATGGAAGTGCAGAGATGATAAAGAAAAAGCCATTATTGGCCTTTCTCTCTCTGATTCTGAACTCCATCATGTTGATCTCAATAAATCTTCCAAGGACATGTGGGATAATTTAAATCAATTATTTGGAGTGAAAGCAATGAACATGAAGTTTTCCCTAAAACTTGATTACATAGATTCAAAATGGAAGAAAATGTTTCTATGTCTAGTCACATTAATAATCTTGAGGTCTCTCTCACAACTGACTAGCAGAAGTCAAAGATATGATAGAAGATGAGGATGCCAAAGATATCATATTAAATCTATCTTCCAAATACAACAATGTTGTTTTTACTCTCAGTCAAATTCAGTCTAAATGTCTAGATGACATGATTGAGGCTCTTCTCGCAGAGGAAAAACACATAACTGATGATGCAGCAGAAGGTGATACTCAACAAGTAAGTGCAATTTATTCCACAAATGAGAAAATTTCGTAGGAGATCAGATAAAAATAAACAAGGGCCTAAAAAAGAGATTGAATGCCACTATTGTTAGAAGAAAGGTCATACAATGTGGAACTATCATATCTGAGCAAGAGATGTTCTACAAGGAAATATAAAACACAATGTAGCTAATACTGCTCATATAGAAGATCCATAAGATTCTTATGAGAGTGATGAAGTTGTTGATGAGATTGGCTTCACGTTATCTCTAGTATTGTAAGTAGCAATCACGGGATTATAGAGGAAAATGGAGGCTGGAGGAAATCCAACGACCTCTTACAAGCCGCAAGTGATGAGGCCACCGATAGATATTGTGGCGAATAAGGTATTGAGGACCAATTCCTCAATTTTGGTTTGTTTATTTCAGTTTTTTGTTGGTTGTTCTGTTGTTTTTGAATAAATTTCAAATGTTGCATAGTTTCTTGTTTGGGACCTCCTAAATTGAAAAGCGTCGTGGGGAACAGAAAAGCACTGAAAGTAGTGCATGGTACTCACACTTGGTTTGTGGTAATCCTGTAAAACCACCGAGGTAAAATCCTATTGGGTTCTTGGTAAGCCTGTAAAACCACCGAGGTAAAATCCTCTTGGTTCGTGGTAATCCTATAAAACCACCAAGGTGAACAGTCAAAAATTGCTCCTATCCCTCTATATTTTTGGTCAACCTTAGAAAAACCATGTGTATCGAGACCATGTAGGAACATGCTCATTTGAAGACTCTTTTTACAATGCTCTCGTTAAGGGGGACCTCTTATCGGAAATGTATGTTTGTAGGAACAATGTATTAAGGGGGAATGTTAGCTTAATACATCCCATGCATCATATGGTTGCACTGACGCATCATATGGTTACACGATTACTCCTTAATCGTTCCTTCCTTGTGTAACTATTTCATTGCTTTATGTTCTTCTTCTGCTGCTTTGTTCCAACTCACATTGAATACATTTATCTTTATCTCCTGCCATCAATAAGCCAATGATTATGCTGAATCATTGGTGACTAATGTTATTTGGTTTTAATTGTGTAATTTTTTATTAAATGTTGATTTAATGATTGTTTTTGTGTTGTGGATGTAAGCGAGAGATAAATTGACTATCTAAGATAGGATTCGTTTTACTTTGGATGATGTACGAGCCTCTATATCAGATGATGAATAGGCTCATCTAGAGGATGCCATGGTTGATTTTAAGAGACCTCTAGGAAATTGAAGGTGAAATATTCTGACAAATATCCCTCGAACCACTATTGCGAAACAAGTGAATTTTTTGGGATTTGTCTACAAAAATTTCACCCCACGAAAGCTTTCTTTTTCAAGTCGTATGACAAAAAAGCTATTGTCACATGACAAAAATTTTAGAATCACACAATACCAAGGTTGTAATCATGCGAAAACAAGTTTTTTGTCACGTGAAAACAACTAGAAAGCTTGGGAATGCTTCTGAATATTTCTACAATCCTAGTCTCTTAGCTGGCCTCTAAGTTATTACCAATGGTCAGCTCTTTTCCTATGTCAATAGTTACTTTCTTGGTTTCTATCAAAATAGCGAGCTCGCATCAAGCACTTACAAAATTCAAGGGACAAACATGAGTCCGAAGCATGTGTAAACTAGTCATATTTTCAAGAGACATAACCTTGGTTAAAGGAAAATAGAAATCGGTGATTGCACATTCATCATTATAAGCATAGGGTTTTGTACAATTTTTATTAGAAATGTCACTTACCAAGGTAATATTATTTTTGTGTTCGTAATGATGGTTATGTAGCCTCGGCCCAATTTCCATAGCCCGATTCGATTTTCATAGGCACATTGTTCTCTTCATCGGACATTGTGTATGACTCAACAATTTCTTCCATGTGATTTATCACCGCAATGGTGGCAAGATAAGACAAACTCGAGATGATTAGTATCTAAATAATCTACTAATACATGTCAAACAACATACACATATGGCTGGGTAGGAGGATACAATGAAATATTCTTTTATTTTTGCCCATTTAAAATGGTCATTTTTCCCGACCTACAGTCAATATATGCAGAAACAATAGCCAACCAGGATCTTCCTAAGATGACTGGATATCCCAACTTCCGAGCTTTAGGCTGTAAGACCATAAAATTGATGAGATACTCCCAGGATTCAACCATGACCATTATATCCTCAATCACTCCATCTGGTACAATAATAGATTGATCGTTGATTGAATAATGGTATTGGTTGGCTACAATCTTGTTAAAGACAACAGATTGAACATATATGTTGTTATAACATTGATGACAACACCAAGATCCACCAAAACATTAGATATTGACTAACCATTTACAAAAATAGTAATGACTGGACTCCTAGGATCCCCATATTTTGGTGAAATAATCTTTCTAACAACAAGATCAACTAGATTCCCTTCCACTTTAACCATTTTTGGGTATTTATTCTTTCTTCCTGGTGTCTTTTATACATTGGTCTCTAATGGTCGGTTTAATTTAGGATTGTCCTTTATTACTCTCTTTAAATGGCACGTCAATGTTCATCTTTTTCAACTCTTGAACTAGTGTTGTTTCTTCTGCAATTCGAGTTTCTTGTAATCATTTTGGAAAAGGAGCTACATGTGCATTCTTATCTTTTCCTTGACCGTTCCTAGTGTCTTGCATTTTTGGAACATGTGCGTTTCCTCATGTGTCTATTCTTTCTAATTTTCCTTAAGTATTTCTATGATAACAATAGGATGATGATTCAATGTTCTCCCAAACCTTAGTCACATATTATTGATAGTATTAACTTTGTATTATATCACTTTGTCATGCTTTATTAAGTGAATTTGTCTATTGATATGTAGGTTTCGCGATAGGCTTGGATGGAAGTTGAGTTTGTGATGCTTTCCCATGTTGTTGATAGTTTTTTGGTGTGGCTAGTAAAGCCTATTCGGTTTTTGGAACCTCTTTTCTTAATTAGACTTTTTTGAGGTTCCCATTGTTAATTTTTCCTTAGATTTGCATTGGCTAGTGGTTTCTAACCCTTGTGATTTTATGGAGTCATCCATGGTGGTGGATGTGGGTAAACCATCCAATTTGGTGGTTCCCATTAAGGTTTTCCCAGTAGAGCAGAGGATCCCGACTAGGCCATGAAATCCTCTAGGGGTTCCGAGCATGTCTAGGGGTATACACAACATGATTATTTGGAATTTAAACAAATTTTACCTCTACATCTTCTTGAGACATGACATACAATCCTTCTTTGAATATATGTAAGAAAGTACAATGGTTAGTATAGTGATTAGTGGCATCACAGATCAAACACATGTCTATGACATCCAAAGGACACTCTCTCAAACGATTTCTCTTTCGCATTTAGGGAAGTATTTTTCTAGAGGTTGTTTTGTAGCACTAGTCTTTGCTTTCATCCCATCTATAGTCGATGTTAATTGCGACAAGATGTCTATTTTCATGTTAGCCATTTCCTCTAGAAGTTCGGAAACACCTAGGAAATCTTGGATGTTTTTCTTTTCCTTATACCTCCTCGTGTTCTAGAGTAACTTCTGCATAGCTCAGTGATATTTTCCATACTAATTTTGTGCACATCACCTCCTCCCATAAGATGGAGGGAATCCTTGGTTTCCTCATCAATTCCTTTAAGGAAAACTATATTAGTGATTTCTACATGTAACTCATAACCACTCCTTCGATGGAGAAAGATAAATCTATCCAGATAATATTCTAGCTTTTCATCTTCCTTTTTCTTTATATGGAAGAACTCTTCTTTTCTATCTCTTCCTATGTAGTAGTTTTGATATTTGTCCAAAAACATTGTCTCCATGTTCTCCCAAGAATGATTGGAGTTAGGGGATAATCCTGTGAACCACCTCATAGCAGAGTCCTTGAGGGTGGAAGGAAATAGTTTGATTTTTTTATTGTCTGTTGTGTAGTCAGATGTCTAGAAAAGAATTGTTAATTCAAGCAAGAACTGATTTGGGTCTTCTGTAGACATTCCTCAGAAGATATGGAAGATGGATGGTCAGATATTTTTCATAGGTGCATCCTCATCTTCATCTAAGAGAATGGGATAGCTAAAGACTCTACCCAAGGTTTAGTTTTCACTATTCCCATTGTCTTCCATTTCGAAGGTTGTTCTAGTTCTAAATAGGATGATATAAAATGTTGAGGAAGGGATTATAGGAATTGGAATAGATTTAGTGTCACTTCCAGGTATTCCATACTTGTACTCTATTTTGAGATATTCTTTGGATATTACGTGGTATAAATCTCCCTTGAATGTCTCGTGGCCTATGCATCAAGGTTGGTTATGTAAACAAGGCCTAGGAATTCTACTAGTTGCATATATTAACTTCATTAACACCCATAACATGTAAAGTGAATAAAATGGCATGTTGTGCTTATGGTTTCCCTAGAAATGACACCAAAAATGATGGGTCATTGTATTCTCCAATCATTTAACTAACTGATTCTTCTCCTAGTTTCATTAGAAACCAATTATGTGTGTCCAAGGTCTGTATACAATAAATCTTTATAAAACTCAATTTTTTCGGTAGTTCCTTTTTGGGGGTTTTGGTTGTTATGTTTCTCTTTGTCTCTACTAATCTATGGAAATGTAATGTTAAACTACTGTAACAACATCATTATAATGAAATGCCTTTAATGGAAATACTTTTCTTGAATTGGAATGCACACACCAAATCAATATAAAAAAATTCAAATAACACAATCTGAATTGAAATTGGATAATTTAAATGACACACTCGAATAGAAATTCCATGAAGGAAATAAAACACACCGAACATAAATTGTAGTAAAGGAAATAAGTAATTGCATTCAAACTATAACTTATTAGAAACCACAAGCATGCATAAACATAAAATCCTCCAGTCACCTTGGTTGAGTGGGCCCTTTCTCTTCCTCGAGACGGAGGTAATATCAACACCATAGGCTATTCTAGACAACATCTAATATATAGATTCATAAAAGTTCCATAATATAATCGTACATAACTTGAAAACAAATAATAACTATTCTCGAAGCGTGTTGCAGATCACCAACATCAACTAACTACCAAATTGTTCTTCAAGGAGATGTCTATATAGACATAGTCGGTTACACATCATGCCAAAATTGTAGGCACTAATTTATTCCACTAACAACCCTATTAAAGTTCATTAAATCCTATGGAACTGCTAAAAACAAGATCCATGTTTATAGGTTATCAATGGAAAAATTCTTCCATGACTACACGACTCAAGAATCGAGACTCTATGATTACAATTCCCAAAGCATTCGCGATAATTTTCCCTATTATTCATGTACATGTCACCACATTTCACTCACGAGAAGCGATTAGTGGGAGGTTCTACAAGTAAACAAGTTGCATGAAACAAAACAAGAGAAATTAATTGAACTTACTAGGATATAACTACATAGAGCATACCCATGCACTAATTAATCATGTTTAATGATAAATAAATAAGCACATAGGCGAGATAAACAAGTCAAATAATGCACTCATCGATTAACAGTGCTTCGGTGGGCATAGTCTCGATGTAAGGCGTCGGGTCGAAATTGAAGGAAATAAGAAGGATTCGATAGATAGACAGTTCAACATCCAATCCATATAGGTTGGCATGGTAGGTAAATGCACGTGGAAGAGTAAGGAATTGAGTTGAGAGCTATGGGGTGAGCCCACAATGTGAAGAGAATTCAACTCTGTTGGTGCTCAAAATAGTCTCACCCTTGTTTGCCTTTGAAAATCTATCAATTACTGACTTCGGCACTTTCTTTTCCCGTGTTGTGCTGGTTAATCTTTGTTTCCATTTTTAATCTATTCCTGGGTCGTAGATCACTTATGGGTCCATGGTTTTCTCTTTGTTTCCTCGTTCCTTTGGAAAAGGTCTATAATTTAGGTCTCTTGTTCTCTGTTCATCTAAAAACTCAGGTTCTCCCATATTTTCCATTCTCCATGGTCAAGATTTATTTTCTTTGTCATTTCTACCCTAAATACTTGAAGAAAAATGAATGGATGTGTCTCTGATGGACGTATTTGAGCCTTGTAACATTTCTAAATTCTCTGTCCTTGGAGAAATTTTCATTTTCGGGCTCAAATGATCATTTTTCTAGTATTTTATGGTTTGACAGGTGTTTCTCCCGGTCAAATTTACATCCTTGCATCAACAGGGGATGTGGCACCTTTTGGTTGGACGCGGCTCAGCTGGGTACTTCAAAATTTCTATGAATCGCCTTAACTTAAAATGTGTCCACATGGAGGAACGACGCTCGTTTGAAGATCTAATTTTTGGTTTGGCCTTAGAGTAGCACCGAGAGGAAGCGTGGAAGTTTCTGCTACTTTCCTCAAACTTATATAAATTTTATGTAGCTAAAATAGTTTGGCGGAGAACAGGGACATGTGGCGAGCCCATGCTTGCTTAAATTCTTTTAAAGAAGCTCCAGGAAGACACTTTGAGGCCTTCGCTCACTTTGCATTTTTCTTGGACTTTTCAATGAGACAAAGAGAGGCGCCTCGGAGCATGACACTTGGCACCTTCCGCTGAGCTTCGAGCCTTCAAACAAATTTTTCTAGCCAGGACACGTGATGAGCCCGCACTTATTTAAGGTCTCAAATTTTGGGGACTATCTCAAGATGTGCCATTATGACACGTGGCAGTTTGACAAGTCAAAAGGAGCGGGGAAGTGGACCATCGGAGGTAACTTAGAATTTTTGCCTCTTATGCTCAAAAGGGTTAAGATATCAAAAATGGCCCACTTGCATTTTTGCCCCTTATTTTCGAGAGGATCGAAACATCAAAATGGCCTACAAGCCTAATGGAAGAAAGGTCAAAGCTTGCTCCAGTCAATGGCGGAGGTGCGGGCCTTCGAGAGGAAATTTGGAAAATTTTCCCTTTGTGGGAAAAAGAGTTAAAAGTAAAAAAGGAAGTGTGGTTCCACTAGGACCCACATTGGAAACTTGAAGCGGAATGGCGGAGTTGCGGGGAAAACTTGGAAAAATTTCATTTTTCCAAAAAGAGGGTCAAATGGTAGAATTTATCCACGGTTCCTTTGGGACCCACCTCAAAGACACGTGTTAGGCTCTTTTCCCGAGGCAGAGGCATGAAACAAAATGTGAGATTTTTCAATTTTTCCAAAAGTTGTAAAAGTCGGAGGGAACACTCGGATCTATTTTTAAGATTTGAATCTTCCACATGGACGGAAAAAAATTCAAAGTAAAGATCAATGATGTGAGATAAAGTCTAAATATGATTTTCCCCCATTTTACTGAAACATGCCTCGAAGTGCGAGTCTTCATGATTTCTTGGTATTTCCTCCATGCCATGACAGAGGGAGTTAATGTTGATATCCGAGTTTGGTGGGGAGATCTCGGAAGATGTCTTTCACCAATAAAATGGTCTTAGTATCACACTCGATCAGATTTTCCATTTTTCTCCTCCCAAACACGCAAGGAGCTAGATTTGACAGATTAGGGGTGGAAGTGGTTAGAAAATTTAAAGGAGTGATCTACTAGAGGAAGGAGTTGAATGCGGGAGATATTCGATGAGATCTACCCCCTCGAGCACCTGGAAATTTTTTATAGATTTGATTCTGGGAATCTCGATCGTGATCACGAAAAGCACTGGTAGCACTCAAGGTCTAGATTTTGGAGGGGAAAAGGGTCTCTATTATAAATGTTATAAATGACACAAATTTTTTATACAAATGGTTGGAGTGTTAGGGGTCAAGACTGATTTTTCTTATAGAAAATGTTTTGTGAGCCCATCATTTTGAGAAGTTGTTTGAGAAGCTTGTATATCTCTTTTGTATTAAATCGTATCATGTCAAGGTGGTTGTAAGTGTATAGCTATTGACAAGCTCTGAGACTATTCTAGAAACTTTCCTGCTAATAGATTTAGTCAAATTCAAGTTATTCTGTGTTTTCTTGAGAAAAATGTGTTTGTTTTATTTTTGAGTGTATGTGAGTAGTTTTTCTTGTTTTTGTAGCAATCTTGTATTAAAATTTGATTGATCACATAGGCCTCAATCTTTGTGATAGTTTAGTGGCATCTGTAATTTCATTTCTCATAAGATCTTTCACAGGATTAGAATAAATGATTTAAAATCACTTTTCTTTCATCTCATTGTGAGAGATTGTTTGTAAGCCTCTGGGTGTACCTTAGGCATGATTTGACTTAGATCTTGATGCTTTGTTGGATTGTCAAACTCGACCCTTTGTGATAAAATCTCAAAGATTGTGTGAAAAAGTGCCAATCTGGGCCTCCATTAAAGCACATATTCTAGTTAGAGAAACATTTTAGCTATTCTTTGGCATTCTATTGGTTTAACCTTTGATTTTGTAGGATTCCTCAAGTATTTTGTGAATCAAGTTCATCCCGCCCCCACCCACCTTACAAAAACTTTATTCAAAAACAATGAATCCTACCCATACTACCCCCGTTATTCATGTGTGTATGCCAATGCATAATACCCATCACCGAAACATGCAAAAGCAATCAAGGACCAAATGTCTTTAGTAACCTTTGCCTTGTTGTGAAAATATCTCCATGATCTGGAAGTGACAACTCGTGAGAGTAAGATTTGGTGTGTTGATCATATTTTCCCAAGGTCTTCTCTATAAAATTTATGCAAAAAGGGGGATTTATCATTGTTCTTCAATAACAGAGGTTCTCTTACCTTGGTTGAAAGGCACAACCTAAAATAGTTAGGATCAGATCACATCCTTTTAAGGTGCTTTCACTCCTTTCAAACCCTTAGTGGTAACAAGTCGATAGATTGCTTCCCTAGCTATAAAATGACATAGATGATTATCTATTTGCCTCTGAGTGTCCTATCAAATCCATGATGCTTCTCGGTCTTTGAAGGAGATTAAATTTGGTTACCAACACACTACAGCGCCCTTGTCAAGGAATTGTTTTGAATTCTTTGGGAACTAATTTACATCGCTGAAGACTAATTTGTTGATCTATTTCCGGTTCATATCTATTTGGCCCATCAACATGCTTTTGATGTTATTCTGGGGAATTATTTTTAATTCTTTGGGAACTAATTTGCATCGTTGAAGATTGATTTTTTCATCTATTGTTGGTTCATATCTGTTTGGCCTGTCAACAAGCTTTTGACACTGTTGCCGGGGAATATAGTTTATACTCTGACCATGGTACTATGTGCAACTTATCCGGTCTTTATAAATTTTTACACTAACTTTTATTGGACAAATCTGGGTAAAGAAAAGTCAGAATCTTTCCATTTCTAGTTTCTAGTGCTGACAAACATTTGATAGATTATATTTAGTGCATTTACACAACTAAGGTGGAAATCCTTAGTTACGAATCCCTGTTGATCTAATTTTTAATGAATACCAGTGTCTTAACCTCTTTCAAGTGATTTTTGTTACCAAACTTTACAAAGCTGGAAGGAATAAGATCTTTCTTTGTTAGGGATCCTGCTAGGACATTGTTTCCAAAGCTAGGAAAAGCAAAATTAGAAGGAAGAAAATCCTGGAGAGATATGGTGGATCAATAGATAAGGAGAGGGATCTCCATTGATGAAAATGATTGGCCTATTATTGAAGACTAAAATTCAAATGACTCGAATCGGAGTAGCCTCTTTATGGAATTGAATTTTCTAATTTGGAGAAGGGCCTTCATTTTATTTTGAAAGGTTTTCTTCACATTTTGCACCTGTCTTTCTAAGGTTGATAGGGATTTCCAAGAGACAAGGCCTTTGGGGGTATCCATTTTGAAAATTATACTCATATGTTCCAAGCACCCTCTGCCCCTTATCAATTTGTCACCCCTCTAGGGTCACCTCCTCAAAATAGTATGGCCCAACCCCCACCCAGACCTCCATTTGTTGTAAACACTTTGACCTATAAATTTTGTGGGAATGGTTGGTTATCCAAATGTAGTTCCTCAAGATGTAAGGAACAGACTACCAAAGTTCCAATGAAACAATGCTATAACTGGTGATCATCATCTAAGGATTTTTATCAATATGATAGAAGATTTTGATATTGAACATGAAGATGTATATATCAAGTTTTTTATCCATACCTTGGAAGAGGATGCTAGGGATTGGTATAAAGCATTTCGAGATAACTGTATTGATTTTTAAACCGAGATGAGTACTACATTTAGATTGTAGTATGGTGAGAGAACTCGACCCTAGTTTTCTTTTGAGAATTTGAAAACATCAAAAAGAATCCTAATGAGTTAGTACATGATTTCAACACAATGTTTAATAAAACCTTAAGGAGATTGCTGTTAGGATAAGGCCATGTGATGAGTCATGTTTGATCAAATATTTTGATGCATTTGATAAAAAGACTCGCATATTACTTAAGAGACAAGAACCCCACAAGTTTGAGGTAAGCATTCACCATGGCTGCAAATAGAGAACAACATCAAGGCAATTAGAAAGCCTCTAAAAAGGGAGGGTGTACAGATGGTTAACCTAGAAAAACCTCAAACAAGAAAGGATGCTGATTTGGAAGAAGTTGTAAAATTTGGGAGGGTCTCATAAGAGATTTCCTACAAACTAGCACTGGGATGAGAAAGGAATTGATCAAAGATCACAAGGTCAACATAAGAAACAAATCCAAGATAGGTTTACAAATCACCAAATATCTTATGACAGAGAGTCAAAGGACCTTTTGGATTTGGAAATAGGCAGCTTCAAGGTAGGGAAAATAGAATGGTGCCTCGACCCTTTAGTTATTAGGGTTCTTTGTTGTGGAGGAAAAAAATGACATTAATTGGTGTGACAAATGTTTCATTCCCCATGCTCCTTGTGAAGAAGATCATCAAGAAGAAGAAGATGCCGATGATGATGATAATGATGATGATGTCTGCATGATGGGTTGTTCCAAAAGCTTACAACAAGGGGCAACTTCAACTGAGGTGATAAGTTCTGAACTCTGCAACTTTTTTGGGACTCGCATTCATAGGGTAGCTATTCTTCCTCCCTCTCATAATTTAGAAGTAGATACTCTACAAGCTTTTGAATTTCCCAATAATGATTTTGAATATTTAAGGGCTTTAATGATAAAGAAGTATGATGGATGAATTCCATCTGAGGAAGATAGACAGTTACTGATGAAGGTTGTTGTTGCTCAAGAGAAGGAATATAACACAAGAAGTAAGGCTGTCAAAGGTATAGGGCCTCAAGCTAAGCCAAAATCTCCCTTACTTTCAAACATTCCTAAAGAGGCTCCTAAGAAAGAGGCATATGCCAAAAGCCCTGTAGTTCCAAACAAAAATCATATCCCTCCTCATGCCCAAGTTATCAAAAATCTGTACCACCTAATGAGTGTGTTAGCTTTCCTTCCAATATTGCCTTACCAAGGAATGTCCCATATGACATAGCCCAGGTTTTAAGTCAAATCAAAGTCTCTGTCCCAATTGTTGAGTTGCTTAGGATTCCTAAGCACAAAAAGAGAGCATTTGAATACTTGGGATTGAAAGAAGAGAAGACTGCCCTAGGTAGAAATGTAAATATTGTGGAGACTCCTCCAATCATTCAAGAATTAGAAACACCACCAACATTGGAGGAACTAGGTGAACCGCTTGAGGTATATTTGGGGACATCATAGGTGGAATATCAGCTGAATGTGGATACATTCTTCACCACTTTGATCATTAAGGACAAACTGCTACACAACTACATGTTTGACTTAGGGGCATCATGTAATGTCATGCCTATGGAAGTCATGAACGAGCTAAATATCAAAGTGACAATAACATATGCGAAGTGCACTGCCATGGAATCCAGAGAAGTTCTAGTGGTGGGATGTGTGAAGGGTTTGGTGGTGTTGCAGCTTACCCAGGTAAAAATTTAAAACTTGATGTTGTCATCGTTGACTGCCCAGCCAAGTGGGGCATGCTATTGTCAAGAAAATGGGCTGCTAGTGTTGGTGGGAGTGTCCAAATGGATATTTCTTATGCCACCATTCCAATTGAAGGCAGCCTTGTCAGTTTTTGGAGAAAAGAAAAGTGCATCTTATTGAGGATCCCAACAATACATCCTATCAAGTATTGTACACAAATGTTGATGCTGAAAACTTTGTGGGATTTTTTGATGGAAAGGAGCACAAGATTGAGGAATGCGGGTTTCTTGAACAAGCGGTATCTCCTTGGACTCTATTGTTTGATGGAGCTTTCTCCTAGTTTGGGAATGGTGTTGGTGTTGTTCTACTTTCCCTTGGTTAGGAGATTTTTTTCCTTCAAACTCAACTTTGAGTGAACCAACAACATTGTTGAGTATGAGGCAGTGTTGTTAGGTTTAATAATTGCTTGGAAATGTGGTTTCAAGGATATCATTGTCAAAGGAGACTCAAAATTAATTGTAAAACAAGTTAGAAAATTGTATGCCATAAAGAATCAGCGAATGAAACAATATAAACATGCAGTTTTAGATTTTATTGAGATGTTTGATTCATTCAACATAGTGCATCATGATAGGAAATGTAATGAATTGGTAGAAAAGCTTGCAAAGTGTTGGGGTCTTAGTTTTACAATATGAGGTTGAGATATTGACAAGACCTCTCGTCCCGACAACATTAAACACGCAGGTTTTTGATAATGATGATCGAGATCAGAAGATTTCTACAAAATAAGGAGAGTTTGTTGATCAATGCATTGATTTGGAGCTAATGGTATGTACAACAGAGGGAAAGGAAACCTTGTTTGGAAAGGGCATCATCCAGCTAAAGACTAATACCATTCCTAGAGGGCTGGTTACTCTTGAGTCCAATTTTGATAATGTTGATCGCATTGTTAATGAGATAGATGCATAGCAATGTTGAGGGATGTTAAGGAGCATGATCTTGGTAAAAGTAGAATCCAAGGAAAATTTGGTTAGGTAGTAATCTCGAGCAAGGAGGAGAAGCAGTCATACATCCAGTTGTTGAAAAAATACCAAGATTGCATGGCTTGGACCTATTCTGAACTAAAATCATACAGAGAGGAACTATTTTAGCATGAGATTCCCTTAGAGTCTAATGCAGAGCCATTCAAGAGGAAATAGAGGCCAATCATCCCACTCTTATCTCTCAAAATACAAGAGGAACTGAAGAAACTAAGGGATGGAGTGATTATTTAGCCCACAAGGTATTCTTCTTAGGTTACAAACCTAGTGCTAGTGAGAAAGAAGAATGGTGACATCAGGTTGTTTGTGGACTTCAGGAATCTGAACAGAGCATCAATGAAGGATAATTATCCTTTACCAAATATGGAGAACATGTTGTAGTTAGTGACTGGTTCTGAGTTGCTTTCCACCTTGGATGGTTTCTTTGGTTATAACCAAGTTGTGGTGAAGGAATCAGAAAGGATCAAGATAGTATTTACTACTCCTTGGGGAACATATGTGTATGTCAGGATGCCCTTTGGTCTGATGAATGTCTGGAGCCACCTTTCAAATAGAAATGGATGTTGCTTTTGCTAGTTACATCAATGAGTTTATTGTTGTCTACCAGGATGATGTGACTGTGTTTTCTAGAAAGAGAAGTGACCACTTGCTGCACTTGGAGAAGATGCTAATAAGATGTAGAGAATATGGCATCTCACTCAACCCAAAGAAATGCCATTTTGGAGTGTGGAACGAAAAGTTTCTTGGTCACATTGTGTCACAAGGAGTCAAGACTGATCTAGAAAGAGTAGAGGCCATCAAGCTAAGGTCCCAATCCCAAGAACCAAGAAGGGAATTTAGTCCTTCTTTAGGTAGATAAACTTCATCAGAAGATTCATATCAAACTTTGTTGAGTTGACCATTCCAATCACTTCCATGCTAAAGAAAGACTAGGTCATCAAATGGGAGGAGGCTGCCATCCAATCTTTTAATGGGATCAAGGAGGAATTAAAGCATGCCCTTGTTTTGGTAGCTTCATACTATAACAAGCCTTTCCAACTATTTTCCTTTTCTTCAGAGAACACTATTGCTTCGTCTCCTCTACAAAAGGGTGATGAAGGGGCGAGAGAGGCCCATTTCCTTTTTAGTAAGGCCTTGCAAGGAGCTGAGCTAAAGTATAATATCATGGAAAAGTAGGAATTTTCCTTGGTAAAAGTACAAAGGTTTTTAGATCCTACATTCTAAGTTCTAAAGTGGTTGATTATGTTCCCACACCATGGTGAAAGACATCTTTTCAGATATGGAAGTCTTAAGTAAATATGCAGGTGGGTGAACAAGTTGCAAGAATATGATATGAATATCCAAACCACCAAGTTGGTAAGAGGTTTGGGATTAGCTAAGCTTATGGATGAGAGAAAATTGCAAACTATTAAGGTAAATGAGGTGGAAGAAGAAAGTGCAGGTGTTTGTGAAAGGTTGATGATTTTCGAGTGGTACAAGAATGTAATTTTTTATCTCAGATACTTATACTGCCCTAAGTATTTAAGTAAGAACCAGAAAAGAGCTCTTAAGTTGGCTTCCCAGAAATATGTCATCACTAATTATGGGTTAGCTTGGAAGAACCTAGAGGGAGTCCTCTTAAGGTGCATTACTGAAGAAGAATCCCCAAGATAATTGTTGATCTCCATGGAGGAATTTGTGCGGGGAATTTCCTGCAAGAGTCACAACACACAAGATTCCGAGGGATGGTTATTGGTGGCCAAATATCTTTAGGGATACAACTCTTTTGGCTAGAAGATGTGAGATTTATCAACACTTCTATGGAAGACTAAAAGCTTTAGGATCACTTCCTTTATATCCTGTATCAATTGAAGCTCCATTCAAGCAATGGGGAAGGGATTTCATTGGTGAGATTTCAGACCCTTCAAGTGCTAGCCATAAGTGGATTCTTATAGCCACCTGATTACTTCACCAAGTGGGTTGAGGCAATCCCGCCAAAAGAGAAACACACCAAATTGTCATGGACTTTCTGTTGAACCATATCATTTGCAGTTTGGGGTGCCTAGTAAAGATTGTTCTGAAAATTCCATGATCTTTAAAGCTAAGCCTTTGATGGAAATGTGCAAGGAATATGGGATCAACTTAACATATGCCTCCAAATATAATCCCTAAGGAAATGGACAAGTTGAGTCCAAGAATAACAAAACTTTGAAGATAATCAAGAAGAACATTGGAGCTAAACAAGAGAAAGTGGGGTGAATAGTTGAAGTTTTTTGTTTGGGAGATAGGATTACTACTAAAACAATCGCTAGAAAGAGTCTAATTGAGTTGGTGTATGGAGCTTAGGCCCATACCTTCGCCCTTGCATATGAAATTATCATCATATCAATTCATTCAACAAATGGAGGATCAAGAGGTAGGTCCCTATGATGCTTGCATTAACCAAATTGTTGAACTTGATGAAGAGAGGAGGGCATCCCACCAGAGGCATGTAAAGTTCAGAGCAAGGTTGAAGAAGTTATTTGACAAGAAGGTCACTCCCAGGGCCTTCAATGTTGGAGATCTTGTGTTGCTATGGGATAGCAGACATGAAGATAAGGGAAAACATGACAAGTTTGACTCATTATGGATGGGCCCTTACTCCATTGATATTAGAATTGGTGAACATACCTTCTTCCTCAAGGACTTGGATGGTGAACTGTTGAATTTCCTGTTAATGGCAGGAATTTGAAGCATTTCTTGGATTGATTCCCTAAATCAAGGTAGAAATCTTGTGTACAGTGTATAGTTTGTTGTTTGTTTCTTGTCTTTTGTGTTTTTGTTCGTTCTGGTCCTCGGTGACCTATTTTTGTTGGTTTTTTCTCTGTTTCTCTGCTCTATAAATTGAATCTATTTCCAAATGGATATTTTTGGAACTTGGTCTTCCTTTTTTCTTGTGGCACTCACAGGGATTTCCCATCCCGAGTCGAGCCGATGTTGGTGCTCAAAATAGTCTCACCAAGTTTGCCTTTGAAAATCTATCGATTTATGGCCTCTCGGGACTTTCTTATCCCCGTGTTGTGCTTGGTTAATCTTTGTTACCATTTTTTATTTGTTCTGGGTCGTAGATCACTTATGGGTCCATGGTTTGCTCTTTGTTTCCTCATTCCTTTGGAAAATGTTTGTAATTTGGGTCTCATTTTCTCTATTCATCTAAAAACTTGGGTTATCCCATATTTTCCATTCTACACATGTCGATGATTTTTTTCTTTGTCATTTTTACCCTAAATACTTGAAGAAAATGTATAGATGTGTCTTTGATGGATGCATTTGAGCCTTGCAACATTTCTAAATTCTCTGTCCTTGAGAAATTTTCATTTTGGGCTTGAATGATCATTTTTTTTTATTTTATGGTTTGTGGTGTTTGTCCTGGTCAAATTTACATCCTTTCATCGACAGGGGATGTGGCATCTTTTGGTTGGACATGGCTCGTCTAGGTAATTCAAAATTTCTATGTATCGCCTCAACTTAAAATGTGTCCACGTGGAGGAACAATGCTCATTTGAGGATCTACTTTTTGGTTTGGCCTTGGAGTAGTGCCAGGAGGACATGTGGAGGTTTCCACTGCTTTACCCAAAATTAGATAAATTTTATGTAGCTATAATATTTTGCGGAGAATAGAGACATGTGGCGAGCCCACGCTTGCTTAGATTCTTTTAAAGAAGCACCAGGAGGACACTTGGAGGCCTCGCTCGGTTTACATTTTGCTTGGAATTTTCAACGGAAATAGGGGACTACCCCGGAGCATGACACTTGGCACCTTCCGTTGAGCTTAGAACCTTCAAACAAATTTTACTGAGGCCAGGACATGTGGTGAGCTCGCGCTCATTTAAGGTCTCAACTTGGGACTATCTCAAGATGCACCATTATGTCACGTGGCAGTTTGACAAGTCAAAAGGAGCGGGGAAGCGGAGCATCAAAGGTAACTTATAATTTTTGCCTCTTATGCTCAAAATGGTTAATATATCAATAATGGCCCACACACCCAACAAAGGATCAATTAAAGTTTATTTCATGTTAAAGGAGTAGGGAGGCGGACCATCGGAGGTAACTAACATTTTTTTCTCCTTGATTTTCAAAGGATCAAAACATCAAAATGGCCCGTAAGCCCGATGGAAGAAAATTCAAAGCTTGCTCTAGTCAACGGTGGAGATGCAGGCCTTTGGAGGAAATTTGGAAAATTTTCCCTTTGTGGGAAAAAGAGTTAAAAGTAAAAAGGAAGTATGGTTCCACTGGGACCCACATTGGAAACTTGAAGTGGAAGGGCGGAGCTGCGGGGAAAACTTGGAAAAAAATCCTTTTTCTATAAAGAACGTCAAATGGCAGAATTTATCCGTAGTTCCCTTGGGACCCACCTCAGGACAAGTGTCAGGCTCATGTCCTAAGCACGGAGGCACAGAACAACATGTGAAATTTGTCCATTTTTCCAAAAGTTGTAAAAATTCAGTGGGAACCCTCGGGTCTATTTTTAAGATTGAATCTTCCACGTGGATGGCCCAATTTCAAAGTAAAGATCAACGATAGCTAAGAGACTAAATTTGATTTTCCCCCATTTTACTAAAACATGCCTGGAAGTGTGAGTCTTCATGATTTCTTGGTATTTCCTACACACCAGGAAGAGAGGGGAGTTAATGTTGATATCTGAGTTTGGTGGGGAGATCTAGAAGATGTCTTTCACCATTAAAATGGTCTGACTATCGTGCTCAATCAGATTTTTTATTTTTCTTCTCCCAAGCATGCAAGGAGCCAAATTTGACAGATTAGGGGTGGAAGTGGTTGGAAAATTTAAGGAAGGATTGATCTACCAGAGGAAGGAGTTGAATGCGAGAGATATTCGATGAGATCGCCCCTCGAGCACCTAACAAATTTTACAAATCTGATTCGGGAATCACAATCGTGATAGGGAAAGCACCAAGTAGCACTCAAGGTCTTGATTTTGGAGGGAAAAGGGTCTCTATTGTAAATGTTATAAATGGCACAAATTTATTGTGTAAATGGTTGGATTTTTAGGGGTCGGGAATGATTTTTCTAATAGAAAAAAGTTTGAGAGAGCCCATCATTTTGAGAAGTCGTTTGAGAACCTTGTAAATCTCTTTTTTATTAAATCGGATCATGTCAAGGTGGTTGAAAGAGTACGGCCATTGACAAGCTCTGAGACTATTCTAGAAACTTTCCCCTACTGATAGATTTAATCAAATTCGAGTTATTTTGTGTTGTCTTGAGAAAAATTTGTTTGTTTTATTTCTAAGTGTATGCGAGTAGTTTTTCTTATTTTTGTTCCAATATTGTATTAAAATGTGATTCAATCACATAGGCCTCAATCCTTGTGACAATTTAGTTGCATTTGCAATTTCATTTACGAGAAGAGCTTTCATCTGGGATTGGAATAAATGATTTAAAATCACTTTTCTTTCATCTGTTGACAAAGATTGTCTATAAGCCTCTGGTTGTACCTTAGGTGTGATTTAACTCAGATCTTGATGCTTTGTTGGATTTTATAACTTGAGCCCTCATGATAGAATCTCAAATATTGTGTGAAAAAGTGCTAATCTGGGCCTCCATTGGAGCACATATTCTAGTTAAAGAATTTTTTTATCTATTATATGGCATTTTTTGGTTTAACCTTCCATTTTGTAAGATTCCTCAAGGATTTGGTGAATCAAGTTCATCCTGCCCCACCTCCCACCAAAAAATTATTCAAAAACAACCAATCCTACCCATACTACCCCTGTTTGTCATGTGTGTATGCCAATGCATAATCCTCATCACCGAAACATGTAGAAGCAATCAGGGTCCCAAATGTCTTTAGTAACCTTTGCCTTGTTGTGAAAATATCTCCATGATCTGGAAGTGACAACTCGTGAGAGTAAGATTTGGTGTGTTGATCATATTTTCACAACAACTTCTCTATAAAATTTATGCAAAAGAAGGATTTATCATTGTTCTTCAATAATAGAGGTTACAAAATAGGTTCTCTTACCTTGGTTGAAAGGCATAACCTAAAATAGTTAGGATAAGATCACATCCTTTTAAGGTGCTACCCACTTCTTTCAAAACCTGAGTGCTAACAAGTAAGATAGATTGCTTCCCCGGCTACAAAATGACATACATGATTATCTATCTACCTCTTATTGTCCTGGAAAATCCATGATGCTACTCAAGCATTTAAAGGAGATTAAATTTGTGTACCAACAAACTTAATGCATATAATTTTTCCAAGTGGGAGTAATAAGAATGGGATCGGAGAGGTTGTCTCAAGTCGGGCTCGACATTCAAATGTGAATTAAAATCCAAGGTGAATATATCGCTCACCAACACATTAGGTGGTTTGACAAATACTCCACAGAGGTATTCGGTGAAGTGGAAAGGGAGAAATCTTGACGAAGTTGGTCGAGATGGCTATGTTCATGTCGATAAATAATACATCATCCCTACCCCTATTCAAAGCAAAGAAAACATATTGATGGCCCCCACCTAGGATTTAATGCTAAAAGGATTTGAAAAACATGGAGACAGGAAAATTTACTAAAATCTAATTGCCCACCAAGATTGAATTATTTGGTCTGTGTATTACAAGCAAACCTATGAAAACCAAAAGAGGTGGACTCACTCGAGAAGGCCATAACTGGAGCATTTCTTAACAAAATTACACAAAATTGGTGTCATTGGAATTTTCGCTCCAAAACCAATGCACATAAATAAATAAATTCAAATATTGATGAACATTTTATAGAGAATTTTGCAAAAATGATCCTAGTTCAAAGAGACATGATTATAAAGCGATTGGGAGTGTAGTTATTGAGTATGGCCTTCATTTTCTCTAACTAACTTGATCATTGTCCACTCAAAATTCCCTGCTCTGATGAAGGTAAAAATTTCAAAATTTTGAGTTTAAGTGTTTTCTCTAATGTACCAAGTCGTGAAATTGAGAAAAGTCTGTAGTTTTGGGTCATTTTGTATGTATTTCGGGCCTGTCGGACATTTTTGTCCCGCCTGTCCCAAGTTCCGAAGTGCGTTCTGTTCCCCGATCGGCCGATTTCCCCGAAATTGTCCCGATTTCGGGCCCGTCGGAACTTTTCGTCCCAAGTGTCCCAAACTTTTCGTGCGAGTTGTTCAATGTTCAGCCGAAGCACCCAATCCACGTACTTCGCTCTTTCATGTCCCAACTGTCCCAATTTCAAAAGTGCGCTCTGTTCCCCGATCGGCCGAAATCCCCGAAGTTGTTCCATTTTCGGGCCCGTCGGAACTTTTCGTCCCAAATGTCCCAAGTCAAAAGTGCAAGCTGTTCCATTTTCGGCCGAACCACCGAGTCGCGTACTTCAGAGCTTTTTGTCCCAATTTCAAAAGTGCGCTCTGTTCCCCCATCGGCCGAAGCACCCGAACCGCGTACTCTGAAACTTTTCGTCCCAAATGTCCCAAGTTCAAACGGGCCTTTTGTTCCATTTTCAGCCGAAGCACCCAATCCGCGTACTTCACTCTTTCATGTCCCAAATGTCCCAAGTCAAAAAGTGCAAGTTGTTCCATTTTCAGCCGAAATACCCGAACCACGTACTTCATGCTTATCATCCTAAATGTTCCAAAATGCATTTGTGCGTCTTCTCCTTGTATCACCCAAATCGGCCGAGCCACATGTTTCGTGCATTCACGTCTCACATGTCCCAAGCGAACCAAATGCCATTCATACTTAGTTTTTCCCGCTCTACTTGAATATGCTATTTTTCAAACTGATAGATATGAATGTAATGCGCATTGATCACCCTTCCCTCTCCTCAACGGCTATATAACGAGCAAGCCACCTTTGCAATTCTTACATTGTTTCCATGCTACCCTTGCAACCTAATTCCCTGCGCATGTATCCCTTTTCTCTGTAATTCCTCCCCGAATTTAGGTTGCAGCTCTGTTGCTATCAATATGAAGATCAAGTTTCAGGAACAGGAACAAATTTCGCCGCTCGAGTCTGCCATTGAAGAAGCCAAACAAAGATTATCATACTCATGTCGAGTTTGATAAAGAGCTGGAGAAATGTCTTGGATTTTGGACGCAATCTACGGCCAACACGTCAGTCCTCGTGAGAGACATAGGCGAGGCGTTAGAGAAATTCGAGCAAAGCAGATTTTGAAGTCGGTGGGTCCCTCTCATTAATCGGCCACTTGTCTTCTTCTCCTTGTTCTTTTCTCTTCTTCCCTTTCTTTTTCCGTTAAGGTTATTGCGATTGGCGGTCCTTAAGCTGTTCTTGGTTAAAGAAGCGGTTACTGAAGAAATGGCGATTTGTAAGCTATATAATGGCCTTTCCACGCCATTCTAAGGAGGAGGAAGAACTTGGCTTATTTTTCAAAAGTGTAAATAGATTATAAAGAAATTAATACATAAGGACTTTCCCATTCTTTGTCTATCGATCTTTGTTATTCCTAAGCTTTCATTTATTTTCTTTGTGAAGATCATTTGTCTCAAGTTCGTTAGTCTTACCGATTGCATACTCTTCAACTTTGCAAGCTGGTGATCTTGTATAACCAAGAAGGAACTTTGTGTCCTTGATTAATGAATGTGTTATGTTAAGAAACTTTGTGTTCTAAGTAGATGTTATTTACGAGAACTTTGTGTCTTTGAATTCCATCTTATTTATCCAATACAAATGATCTTGTTTCAATTCACTTTGTGATCGTCGCATACATAAAGAATTACTCGATATCTATAATTACGCATGTTGCCTTTCGCTTTCTCGTACTCTCATTTCCTCATTCCTTTTGTAATTGATGATCTTCATAGAAAACACTTTCGTGATATCCAAGTTTAACCAACAAATCATGTCTTGTACATTTGTAAATAAGTTCATTTCTGAATAAGGGAACCTCTCCCATTAAAGAGGAGGGACTTCTTGTCCCCTGACTGTTGCTCTTCGTAAAGTCCTATCTAATGACCAACAGTTTTTGGCGACTCCGCTGGGGAAAATCATATTCCAGTTCTGTAATTTTTCGATCATCCTTTGATCTGGCGACTCCGCGTTTTACTCGAGGGAGAAGGGCCCTTGGTATTGAAGATTCTCAGTTCCAGATTTTGGAGCAGCAGGGTTTTCCTTTCCTTCAACAAGAGATAGAAGAACTTGTTCGACAACACTCCACTGTTCAAGATAGAAGTCCTACGAGTGGTATTCCTTGAGCCGCCTAGCCCTAATCTTCGAGCTTTGATTCTTGCTGGTGTTGCAGTTCCTCTCCAAGCCGTTTTTCAAAGAATGGCGGCACCATTACCATGGGGTCATCGTGTCGGGCCCCTTGCTCTTCCTCAGCCTTTGCATGAGTTACCCAGAGGTAACCGGAAGAACTTCCCCAAATTCAAAGGCGATGGCAAAGTGCATCCTGATGAACACATCGCAGCCTTCATTGTTGCATGTGGAGTCCTGGGAGTTGAGCATGAAGACGTCTCCGTGAGACTGTTCGTTGAGACGTTACAAGATAATGCTGCTGATTGGTTCTACCACCTTCCGGCTGGCGCTATCACCGACTGGGGCACAATGAGAACTCAGTTTGAAAACCGTTTCAAACCAGCAGAAGATGTGCATGCCTTGCTTGCCCAAATTTCTCAGATAAAGAAAGATTCATCAGAACCCATGAGAGAATTTGTGGCCCGGTTCAACAAATTGATCAATAAAATTCCATAGCCTACCCGACCTATTGATCAAATTCAAAAATGTTTCTTCCTAAATGCTCAATAACCCAAAGTTAGTTATGCACTAAGAAGGGCTAATCTCACAACATTGGTCGAGGATCAAACTCTCGCTGTTAGTATCGAGGATGACTTGATCATGTCAGGGAAGTTGAGAAGAGACCCTCCCAAATCTAAGTCTGCTGCTTCTTCCTCTTCCACCCCTGGACCTAATACTGATCCATTAGTTCAGAAACTTGCAAATGATCTTATTGCTATAAAGAAACAATTGGCTCAGCACGCTCCTTATGCAGATGTTCCAAGGAGAAATTTTCAGCCCAGAAATTGTTTGCCTGCTTCTCAAACAAGATTAGCACTTGAAGGACCTCCTGTTAAAGTCCCTGTCAATGCGACCTGCGAGGTGGAAGAACCAGATGACGATGAAGATAACGAAGCTTGCGAAGAGTTTGCGAGAGAAGTTGATGATGAAGCAGATGAACTTGAGGGATCTCGAGTCAATTTCTTCACCACTGAGGGCATTGATGATGGAGATGACTATGATGAAGTAGTAGCGGACATGAACAGCGAATCATTCGCTGTCATGACTCGAGAGCAGACAAGTCGGAAGGAGAAAGTGACACAGCCTATCAAGAAATCTAAGGAGCAGTTGACAACTATTCCTGTGATTGCAAAAAGAGGATCTCCTATCCCTACCTCGTCTACACCAAAGGTGAGTCCTATTAATCCTACTACCAAAGTTGCTTCTTCTTTTTCTCCTAAAGTTGATAAGCCTAGAGTACTGAATGATGATGGCCCGTCCACTTCTGGATCCTTTGATATTGTTGATCACCTGAAAAAGACCAAGGTCCAAATCTTAGAAGCTGAGTACTATCAAACCCATCCCAAAGCTTTTGCCAAAATGATCCACTTTGTCAATTCCCACTCTAAGACCACCTCTAAAGGCCTTTTTCCCACTCCTTCTGCACCACAGCCTAGTCTGGTAGCTGCTGTCACCTCGCCTGGTGACAAAATTAAACCATTTTATGTAACACTTCTTATAGCTGGCCATAGGCTCAGTAATTGTGTCATTGACTCAGGAGCTTCAGATAATGTGATGCCTGCTAAAGTAGCTCATGCTTTAGGCCTGACCCTCACACGCACTTATGGATCTTGTTACTCCATGGAGAGTAAAGAAGTGCCCCTGGTTGGAAGAATTAAAGATGCACAAGTGGCTTTTGCTGCCTTGCCTGAAAAGAAAGTGTTGGCTACCATCTTAGTAGCAGATATCCCTCCTTCATACGGGATGTTGCTAAGTAGGAACTTCTGCAAAGATGTGGGTGGGGAAATCCAAATGGACTGGTCGCATGCACTCATACCTGTTAATGGACAAATGAAGAAGTTGATGCCTGAGAAGCAATCTGAGTATATTGTGCAAAAAACGGATGATCCTAAAGCACAAATACTCTATGAGGATATGGGTCATGGAAATTACATGATTATGTCCCCTGATGAAATCCAACTTCCCAGAATGTCACCTAAAGATCCTAATGGTATTTGGATTTTAGAGTTTGATGGAAGTTGTTCCTCAGCTGGTTCTGGAGCTGGTGTCCTGCTAGTGTCACCTGAAGGATGCCTACACCCCTTTTCATTTAAGTTGCAGTTCGAGAATACTAATAACACAGCAGAATACGAGGCTCTCATTCTCGGATTGCAAGTGGCCAAAGAACAAGGTGTGAAGAACCTTCTGGCACGTGGTGATGCAGAATTAATTGTAAAGCAAGTGAGAAGCCTTTTCGGGTAAAAATGGGAGGCTGAAACATTACCGGAATCAGGTTTGGGATTCCATTGAATTCCTTGATGCTTTCTCCATTGAGGCAATACCTAGAGAGAAGAACAGCAGGGCTGATTCACTAGTAGTCTCAGGGTCACTACTGATTCCTCATCCTGATTTCTCTCAGGATAAGTTCACCATCGAGATGGTCCATCGGCCTAGTGTACCTGATAATGCCAATAACTGGCAAGTCTTCAATGATGATCAACATTTGCTTTCCTTCCTGGAACTCAAGGGTAATTTCAAACAACTATATTTTGAGGGAAGTGACAACCTACCTCGTGAGAATGTGCCCTTTGACCAGCGATCACCCAAGGGGAAGAAACAGATCAAGATGGATGCATCAATCTCAAAGGAAACAAGATTCCTAAAGGTTTGGTGAGTTTGGAGGAACTATTTGATAAACATGACAGGTATGTGAAATCTAGAGCTTCTACTGGACCTCAGCAATCAGCTGAGCATGATAAGATTGATATTGGGAGTCCTAATGACCCTAAGCTAGTGAATATTGGAAAATGCTGCACAGCAGATGAGAGGAAGAAAGCAATCGCTCTTTTAAAAAGGTATAAGGATGTTCTCGCTTACTCTTATGAAGATTTGAAAGCTTTCAAACCAAAAGATATGCAGCACTCTATTCCTCTTAAGCCTGGAATTAAGCCTTTCAAGCAGAAACAGAGGCAAGTATAATCCCAAAATAGTGACACCATCTTTCGGAAATTCAAAAGTTGTTGAAGGTTAAAATCATTTTTCCCATTCACCATTCAACATGGATTGCAAATATTGTACTGTTAGGAAAAAATGGTGAGATCCGCATCGTGTTGATTTTAGGAATCAGAATCAGCTTCTCTCGAAAGATAATTACCCTTTGCCTATGATGGATCAAGTATTGCAAGCGAATGAAGGATCCGAAATGTTATCTATGCTTGATGGATTCTCGGGATATAATCGGGTAGAGGTTGATCATCGTAGATCAACACAAAACACTTTCACCACTCCTTGGGGTACCTTTTTGCCTACAAGAGAATGCCTTTTGGGCTTATTAATGCTGGTGCTAGTTTCCGAGAGAGCTATGGATCCGGCTTTTGAAAGTTTGAAAGGGAAGTGTATTGTCATATATCTTGATGACCTGACAGTATTTTCCAAGACAAGAGCGGATCATTTTGATCACCTAGAGATAGTTCTGCTGAGATGCCGAGAGCATGGGATCTCTCTGAACCCTAAAAAATCTATCTTTTGTGTCACTGAGGGAAAGTTATTAGGGCACATCGTTTCTAAGGATGGTATTAAGATTGATCCTGAACGAGTACAAGCTATCCAGCAAATTCCTCTCCCAACCAGTAAGAAGGGTGTACACTCCTTCTTCGGTAGGATCAATTTTTTAAGAAGGTTCATCCCTGATTTTATAGAGTTAACCTTGAATATTTCTCAGATGATGAAAGGGAAACAAAGATTTGGTTGGTCTTCTGAAGGAAAGGAATCTTTGAAGGTATTAAGAGAGCTATCGCTAAAACTCCAATTTTGGCCTGTCTTGATTTCAAAGCAAAGATTTCATCATCTATTGCTATGCTACAGATAATACCTTGGCTGCTGTCTTAACTCAAGAAGACTCTAATGAACATGAGCTACCAATCGTGTTCATGAGCTATATTCTGAAGGATCACGAGTTGAAGTACACCATGATGGAGAAACATGCTTTTGCAGTGGTTAAAGCTGTCAAGCAGTTTCACTTTTACATCCTCAACTCTCATTCCATGGTATTGGTCCCGGATACAACTGTTAAGTCAATTCTCACACAACAAGAATTTGGATCTAAGAGAGGGAACTGGGTTGCTAAGGTCCAAGAGTATGACATTGACATCAAGCCGACCAAGCTGGTTCGTGGAAAAGGTCTTTGTGAGCTCATTGCTGAAGGAGCCAAACATGAGTTGCTGGAGGAGAAAGTTGACCTTCCTACTGTTCTGTTCCTTAGTTCAGTTGACGAATGGTATGCTGACATCACCCATTTTCTCACCTATGGGGAATGCCCCTCTCATTTAACTGCCAAAGAAAAGAGGACTGTTAAATTGAGGTCAGTGCAATATGTATTGTGGGAAAATGCTTTGTTCAAGCATGGCTTAGATGGGAGATTTTTGAAGTGTGTGGACAAGGAACAGCAGAGAAAGTTGCTCTCATCTTTTCACGATCGAGGCATGTGGAGGGAACTATTCATCAATGATTCTGACTTATAAGATACTCCGTGGAGGATACTAATCTTGGCCTTCCTTGTTCAGAGATGCATCCAAGTGGGTGGATAAATGTGAGGCTTGTCAGACCTTTGTGGGAAGACCTAAATTGGCTTCTTTGCCTCTCAAGCCAGTTGTGATTGAGGAACCATTTCAACAGTGGGGTTTGGACTTCATTGGTACACTTAATCCTGCTTCTAGTGCTGGTCACACTCATGTGCTAACTGCCACTGACTATTTCACCAAATGGGTGGAAGCTATTCCAGTCAAGAGTACTACTTCTGAAGTGGTGTGCAGCTTCATTAAAGAGAACATCTTGGTAAGGTATGGTGTACCTAATAAGATTGTAACAGATAATGCCTCGAATTTCTCTTCAGCTGAGATAATGGACTTCTACTATGGATATGGCATCTCCCTGGCTCATTCTTCAGATTACTACCCTCAGGGAAATGGGCAAGCAGAATCCACTAACAAAAATCTGGTGACTATTATAAGGAAATTAGTCAATGAGTCTCAACGGCGGCACAAGAAGCTCTACGATGCTCTTTGGGCGAGCAGGGAGTTACACCAAAGAGAGCTATTGGAATGTCTCCTTTTCAAGTGGTATATGGAGCGAAGCTCAACCGCCAAGATAAGTGGAACCGCCGGCCCCGCATCTAATGAAGGCCATTGAAGATACTAGTTTCAGAGATGCTTTGGACAAGAGAATTATGTACCTGCACAAACTAAATGAGGACAGATTGGAGGTTGCTGATCGGATATCTATTCACCAGCAGAAGGTAAAGGTCCTGTTTGACAAGAAAGCCAGGTTCAGAGATTTTCAAGTTGGAGACACTGTGTTGCTATGGGATAAAAGGCATGAACCTCGTGGCAGCCATGGAAAATTTGATTCCCTGTGGCTCGGACCTTTCAAGATCAGACACTTTGCTGGTGAGAATTCCTTTTATCTTGATTACATGGATGGTTCTTCTCTCCCACTTCCTTATAGTGGGTAGTATCTCAAGTTGTTCAAGTCATAGGTGATTAGGGAGTCCTTTGTATATTCTGTACAGTGTTTTTGTTTTTCTTTCCTTTTTGTTTTGGTGTGTTGTCCTCTGTATTGGTCTACTTTTTGACTCCGTTGCCCAATGGATAAGGTACTGGTCTGCTTCCCCGAGTTTGTCTAAGTTCTTGCCTTGTCTCATTCCTTGAATTCATGCCAAGTCATCCCCAGAAGGAGCCAGCTGTTGTCCACTCAAAATTTCTGCTCACGATGAAGGTAAAAATTTCAAAATTTTGAGTTTAAGTGTTTTCTCTAATGTACCAAGTCGTGAAATTGAGAAAATTCTGTAGTTTTAGGTCATTTTGTATGTATTTCGGAACTGTCGGACATTTTTGTCCCACTGTCCCCAAATTCGAAGTGCGTTCTGTTCCCGATCGGCCGATTTCCCGAAATTGTCCTCGATTTCGGGCCGGTCGGAACTTTTCGTCCCAAGTGTCCCAAAATTTTCGTGCGAGTTGTTCAATGTTCGGCTGAAGCACCCAATCCGCGTACTTCACTCTTTCATGTCCCAACTGTCCCAATTTCAAAAGTGCGCTCTGTTCCCCGATCGGCTGAAATCCCCGAAGTTGTTCCATTTTCGGGCCCATCGGAACTTTTCGTCCCAAATGTCCCAAGTCAAAAGTGCAAGCTGTTCCATTTTCGGCCGAACCGCCCGAGTCACGTACTTCAGAGCTTTTTGTCCCAATTTCAAAAGTGCGCTCTGTTCCCCGATCGGCCGAAGCACCCGAACCGCGTACTCCGGAACTTTTCGTCCCAAATGTCCCAAGTTCAAACGGGCCTTTTGTTCCATTTTCGGCCGAAGCACCCAATCCGCGTACTTCGCTCTTTCATGTCCCAAATGTCCCAAGTCAAAAAGTGCAAGTTGTTCCATTTTCAGCTGAAACACCCGAACCGCGTACTTCGCGCGTTTTCGTCCCAAATGTCCCAAAATGCATTTGTGCATCTTCTCCTTGTTTCACCCGAATCGGCCGAGCCGCGTGTTTCGTGCATTCGCGTCTCACATGTCCCAAGCGAACCAAATGCCATTCATACTTAGTTTTTCCTGCTCTACTCGAATATGCTATTTTTCAAACTGATAGATATGAATGTAATGCGCATTGATCACCCTTCCCTCTCCTCAACGGCTATATAACGAGCAAGCCACCTTTGCAATTCTTACATTGTTTCCATGCTACCCTTGCTCGAACCCTTGCAACCTAATTCCCTGCGCATGTATCCCTTTTCTCTGTAATTCCTCCCCGAATTTAGGTTGCAGCTCTGTTGCTATCAATATGAAGATCAAGTTTCAGGAACAGGAACAAATTTCACCGCTCGAGTCTGCCATTGAAGAAGCCAAACAAAGATTATCATACTCATGTCGAGTTTGATAAAGAGCTGGAGAAATGTCTTGGATTTTGGACGCAGTCTACGGCCAACACGTCAGTCCCTCGTGGCAGAGACATAGCTGAGGCGTTAGAGAAATTCAGGCAGCAGATTTTGAAGTCGGTGGGTCCCTCTCATTAACTGGCCACTTGTCTTCTTCTCCTTGTTCTTTTCTCTTCTTCCCTTTCTTTTTCCGTTAAGGTATTGCGATTGGCGGTCCTTAACTGTTCTTGGTTAAAGAAGCGGTTACGAAGAGTAACTGATTTGTAAGCTATATAATGGCCTTTCCACGCCATTCTAAAGGAGGAGGAAGAACTTGGCTTATTTTCTGAAAAGTGTAAATAGATTATAAAGAAATCAATACATAAGGACTTTCCCATTCTTTGTCTATCTGATCTCTGTTATTCCTAAGCTTTCATTTATTTTCTTTGTGAAGATCATTTGTCTCAAGTTCGTTAGTCTTACCGATTGCATACTCTTCAACTTTGCAAGCACGGTGATCTTGTATAACCAAGAAGGAACTTTGTGTCCTTGATTAATGAATCTGTGTTATGTTAAGAAACTTTGTGTTCTAGCGAGATGTTATTTACGAACTTTGTGTCTTTGAATTTCATCTTATTTATCAATACAAATGATCTTGTTTCAATTCATTTGGATTGTCGCATACATAAAGAATTACTCTGATATCTATAATTCTGCATGTTGCCTTTCTGCTCTTTCCCGTACTCTCATTTCCTCAGTCCTTTTGTAATTGATGATCTTCATAGAAAACACTTTCGTGATATCCAAGTTTAACCAACAAATCATGTCTTATACATTTGTAAATAAGTTCATTTCTGAATAAGGGAACCTCTCCCATTAAAGAGGAGGGACTTCTTGTCCCCTGACTGTTGCTCTTCGTAAAGTCCTATCTGACGACCAACACAGTCATGGGATAGTGTGAGGGATATTTTGTAATCAATTTATATCATTTCAACTCATTTATTGCAACCTATAATCAGTTCAAAATGTAACTTCTATTTTGCACTCTTCTTTTCCTCTCATTCTATGAATAGTAATCTAGGGGCTCATTAAAAAAAGGAGGGAGATAGTTATTTTTCTCCTACCCCCTTGCCCTTTCTTCTCTTCTAGGGTTGAATGTGGAGCTTAAGCCTCCTTCCCAAGATTTGTAATGGAATTTTCTTACCTTTTTCCCACCGATGTGGCATTTTCATATTTATTATAGCAATATAATTTGTCTTGTGATACATTTTGTCCATCCTTTGAATGTTTTATTGTCTCGCTTGCCTTTCGTCATTACAAGGTATAATATGCATATTCTTTATGTCTATTAATGGTTTTGGGAGATGTGCTTAATTGGTAACAAATGGTGCTTTGTGTGAATCTATCTTTGGCATGTGGTGCATTTTGTCCACCATTTCCATTTCTCACCTCTCTTTATTCCGACAGTTGGATTCTTGACTAACCACCTCTTTTTCTAGTGTATCACTGCTATTAGTGTAGAATTTATTTTCATACACTCTCTCTCCTTGACCTCGTGGAATGTTACGATAGGATTAGATACCTTTTCCTGCGTTAAGAGTAGCTTGTGGTAGGTAGTTTAGGAGCAAGATCCCACTTTCTCTGGAGGGTTATCTCAAGACCTGCAATTCCCATAGCTTGAGAGATAACCCAATGTTATCAAAAATTAGGGATCCATAAAAAAATTCGAGTGGTGTTATTTTTTGGTGATAACATTATTCTAGCTTAGCTTTCTAACTCATAAGGAATGTACAAATAGATTAACATCACTCCTTCAATAACTTGTATGCTTTTAATTGAAAAAATAGTCATAACTTAATTCTATGAACACATGTTTTCTTTATAATTTGACTACTTTTTCATGGTATTTTAGGATTCTCTTCACTATATTTTATGTGTTCTCCAACATGTCTCAAATACGTGGAATTTACATCAATCTATTTCATTCAATGGCTATCATATTTGATTTTGTTATTTTTCTTCTTTTAATTTTTTTTTAGTGATAAATTGTTTTGGTTGCATGTATATATATCAAATTTGTGAATTAGAATACGAGTTGGTTGAATTTATCTTAAAAGGATGTTGTTATTTACCAATTATTATATGGCCTAAAGGTTTGGTAGGCTTGTTCGGACATGTGTATACAATAAATAGAAATTTGTGCATATCCTCAAAGTGTATGTATTTCCCTTCAAAATTATGTTTAAGGGAATGTAATTAATCTAGACCTTCTTTTTGTTTAGTAAATGCTACCAAGGTTAGGTAAACAAAGTGATGCGCCCGAATTAGCGGGAACTTGACAAGGTCATAACTTGAGCTCGGGTGTTCATTTTTTTTAAACCACATGTTTTGATGAGACTAACGCAGCAACAACCCACCCTACCGGTTGGGGCAAGTTTTTGACACGTTTTTGGGCCCTAAATCGCCATCTTGAGGCCGAAAATTAGGATTTAAGTTATAGTTAGATTTTTTTCCTATTTTTGAGCATTAGTTAATTATAGTCTATTAGTTGCATTATGAGTTAGAAAGTTGGCAATTCCTCTAATTTAGGGATGTATAAAATGCGTGGCAATTTTCGTGCCGTAGGAATAAGCATGCGAACTTACTAAGAATAACGAGTTCTAGTAAAGCTGCTAAAAATAGTAATTTACGCCACCTAGAGTAGATTTAGTCGAGTTAGCTAGAATTTACTTGGCAAC
This sequence comes from Taxus wallichiana var. yunnanensis, assembly GCA_018340775.1. Taxonomy (NCBI): domain Eukaryota; kingdom Viridiplantae; phylum Streptophyta; class Pinopsida; order Cupressales; family Taxaceae; genus Taxus; species Taxus wallichiana. The sequence continues at coordinate 922,946,021 of CM031237.1, forward strand.
TCAAGTTGGTAGTTGTTTTCCTATTTGGGAAACATTGTAATTCATTATTAAATAAAAAGAAGGAGATCTATTTTCTTTTGGAGTTCATATTATTTGCAATATATCGGTTTGTTCATAATTTGGCTACATTATCGATAATGTAGCCAAATTATGAACAAACCAGATATATTGCAAATAATATGAACTCCAAAAGAAAATAGATCTCCTTCTTTTTTATTGAATAATGAATTACAATGTTTCCTAAATAAGAAAACAACTCCCAACTTGAGTTGCCAAGTAAACTCTAGCTAACTCTAACTAAATCTATTCTAGGTGGCGTAAATTACTATTTTTAGCAGATTTACTAGAACTCGCTATTCTTAGTAAGTTCGCATGCTTATTCCTATGGGCACTTAAATTGCCACACATCTTCTACATCCCTAAATTAGAGGAATTTCCAACTTTCTAACTCATAATGCAACTGCAACTAATAGACTATAATTAACTAATGCTCAAAAATAGGAAAACCAAACTATAACTTAAATCCTAATTTTCGACCTCAAGATGGCAAATTTAGTGCCCGAAAATGTATCTAAAACTTTCCCCAACTAGTAGGGCAGGTTTCGCATTGCATTCGTCTCATCGAAACATGTGGTTTTGAAAAAACAAACCGGACTCAAGCAGACACCCGGAGCTCAAGTTATGACCTTGTCAAGTTCTTGCTAATTCTAGCACACCAAAAAGAGTATAAAAATAATGTTTGTACTCATATCCGAAGGAATTGATGAGTTATAAGAGTATTTTATCTTCTAGATAGTAATATTTATCAACTTTAAATATTTTATATTCATTTTCCTAAACAAGCTCTTATATATATTTTAAACCATTCATGAATGGTGTAATCACATGTGTATGTTAATTTTTTTGCAAATTTGGTTTATGAACACAAATCATGATGCAAAATAGTATTTTGAAGTGATAAAAAAGTTATGGAAATACTTTCCAAGAAAATGTGAAACATTTGGTGAACATGGATTTCAAAAATTAAAAGAATTTTCCCAACAAAACAACTATCACGAAACAAAATAGCAAAAGTGTAGAGATAATATATGGTAATTTTTTTAATTTGACTACGATTGCTTTATAAAGTTATGAGAAGCATCGAATGGTTATAAAAATGCTCCCATGCACACTGGGAGTGAATTCATAGCTCTTATTATTTGCACCATATCGATGATCATATCGACGATCATATGGCTTCCACCAAAGGTGTTGTGGAAAGTGTGGGGACTTGAAATTATTTCCATTAAAAATGAAGATTTGTAAAAATTTCAAATGGTTCCTTACAAGAGGTGATTAATAAATAAATAAAATGTATAATTATTTTTAAATTTGGATGTCCATATTATATTTTTGTTATTATGTTTTCTACAAATGAATATAACAAGTTTTCAATTATGTATTGATTTCGTAGGTTCAAATACATAAAATATTCAACAAAACTTGAAAAGATTGCAACAGAGTTTCGATTTCGTAAAGAGGAAATCCCGTTGTTGCATTCATGTAAATTTTCCAAAGTTTAATAATTTTGTACATCAAACATTATCACTATGCAAAGTGGCAAGCTAAAAATTAAAGACCAATAGAGACACATTCCCTATTGGTTCCATATTGTCTGTGGTTGATTTTGGTGAGAATTACTCATTTTCTCATCGAGAAAGAGATTCGAGACACAATATTATCATAATGACCAGTTACCATCATGGTTCAAGTATTTTATAGGCATGCACAATTTTATTTGGATGGGGTTGAAAATACAGATGTCAAGTGAGTGATCAAGAAGGAGTATCACTTATATATAAGTGATAACAAGGACCATGACACCCATTTTTGTAACAATGTTTTGGTTTGTTCTTTCAATATCGTCATCAATGAGGAGTAAAAATAGATCAAAATTTTATTTTGTTGGATGGTTGATCATCAAAATTCAAATCCTCTCACCCTTTTTTTACACTCATTCGCTATCATCATCATCAGAAAATACCTCATTTATGGAGTTTTTAGAGTGGTGATGGGAAGGAGAACACAATGGTGTGAGTGCATGCATCAAATGTGCTTTAAAGAAAAAAATCTTTAATTATGATGGATATCTATTGATTGATTCCCACACCATTGTTAAATCATGTAAGAAAAAAATTCTAGTTCAGGGCTTGACCCCACATAGAGTGTTTTGGGAGATAACATGTATGTGCATTTAAAACATATGTATCTTGATGTGAAATTGATTACAAGTTATAAGTTACAATTTTGTTTATTAATTTTGATGTTTGTTTTAAAATTTATTGATTTTGTACATGATTAATCATGTATTGATCGAAGGATAAAGTATGGATGTGAAAATATTCCTAATTCTAGGTCTTTGCACTATGTAATGACTATGGATAGTAATAACTGGACAATCTGTACAAGAGATTATTCTTGTTTTTGTTATAAATGCATGAAATTTAAATCATATTCAGAGTGCAATAGTAAAAAACATGGTTATGTAGGTGAGTGGAAGCAAGTTCCTATAGTTGTGGATGACACATATGGATTAGATCAGGATGATAGTTTTGAAGATGTGCCCTTGATTTGACTTTGATTATGACCACATATCTGGGCTGGTTATAAAAAGTATCTTCTATTTAAAATGATTGTATAATTTGATCATTGAATTTATATGTATAATTTATATAGTATACAGATCATTAAATATTTTTTTACATTTTGTTGTAGGTGATGTATTTGTAGTCATTGCAATAAAATAGAATATTGAGAAAGTGGAGTACTACATTTTGCATTGCGCAGTAAGAGAGAACAAAGCTAACATGTGAAATAACAAGTGAGGAGACAACACTTTGTACTGGCTCAATTGTAGTGTAGGGAAAATATTTACAAAAATTGAAATCCCTCCAAAGTGGGATTAACTTTATTTATTATAAACCAGACAAAAGGGTGTATCATTACACCCATCACATAATTGTTATAGGGTTACAATTGCATCGGTGAAGACTAAAAATGATCAACATAATAAAATGTAGACTACATGTAGAAGACCATGAAAATATTGTACAGGTCATTGAACAATGAGCTAAGCAACTTGGCATTATTTAGAAGGACCTATAATATGATATATTGATGTCTTGAATGTAATATTTTCTCTATTTTATTTTTAACTTTGGTAGATATATTTGACAACTTTCTTGCAATGAATTTAAATTTATAACCTCTGGTTATATATATATATATATATATATATATATATATATGATATGGATTAAAATTTATTGCTATGAAGTTAAGCTTATACTAGACAAGGTTATGATTATGTATGCATGTGATGATTCTTGTTACTACACTTACACTCCTATTACACATGATTGTACATATGTTTTTATTAGTTGAGGCATACAACACACAGATCAATTTTCCCTTAATTGGATTTTAAAACATCTTGAAGATACATTAACATAAAATCATGATGTTAACCTATTGTTTAATAATCTCCCTGGAAGCCAAGTGGATGAAATGTTATTGACTGGTTTTATAATCTTCCACATGAATTTATTAATTTTTTAACAAATTTAAGTTGATGGTTTCTTAGCTCTCATTTTCAAATTAACATTGGTATAAAGGTCAAATTTTCTAAATTAGTTGAAACTATGTGAAGTACCAAATAATATATTAGTGGTCTTATATTTTTAGATTCAAAATAATGGTTATTAAAAATAACTTGTGAGCCATCAAATAGAACAACCCTTTTAGAATGTTATTTTGTTGATATTTTCTTTCAATTATTAAAAATAACTAGTGAGCCAACAAATAGTGAGATCCAAAGTCTTTTGTTGATTTTTTTGTTAAATTATTAAAAAAATGTTTTACATTCCTATGTCTCCACATTAGGTTTGCAATGTTATTAGAGAATTCAAAACTAAGCTTGCACAAATGTTCTTAAGTATGGACCCAATATTTTTTATTCTTCCAAATTTCTATATAATTTAAGATTGTTATTTAATATTTTTCCAACTATGAGCGACACTATGGACATGGTAATAAATATAGAACAACCATTTTAGAATGTAATTTTTTTAATAAAGAGAAATTGGACATGGAAAGATGCATGAAAAGTGGAAGCATAAGGAAATCATACACCTCAACTCTGTCGATTGAGTAGGTCAAAATTTGAGTGGAGTCAAGGTTCTTGATAGTATATGGTATTCACCTTTCTAATCCATAATTTTAAAACAACCTTTATCATACATTTATAACATGTTGTAACGCCCATAAATTTCTGCAAAAAAACACAAAGATTAGGTAGGAAAAAATTTTGGAATCATTTTTTTTGTTAAAAGCGATTGCATAACAGGATAGCCTTTAACTAGATTTAGTTTATTTTTCAGTTAATAATTCATTCATTTTAATTAAAAATTTATTATTATTATTTTAAACTAAACATTTCAGAGCTCAAATTCCCTTAGGGGTTCCCGTTAAAATTTTGTTAGTTAACCCTTACAAGCAATTGGCTAAAATACCCTTATTGCATTATTTATTTAAAAGTTAGGACTAAGTCTAAACTTACGTTCCCATTAAATGAAGAACAAATAAATTGAATCCCTAATATAAATGTTGCCTGATTACCATTGAGTAAATTTGATTTAATTAAATACAAGATTCAAGGGATTTTAATTTTAAAATTCACCAACTAAACACTAAGGTCACAAATTAAACTTACCTCCTAACAACCCTTAAGTGGTCCCGTTCATAAATTACACATGCATTTTATTTTTTACAAATTCTATACCCACCTAATGTTTGTAGGGATGTTCGTTAACCATTGGATGGATTCAATTTGGGCCCTTGGATATTAGGGATTCAAATTAACCCTAAACTCCCTTTTAGAAAGCTCTTATTCATTCTTTTGTCTTATTTTATCATTTTTGTTTTGTAGGTTTGAGAGTAGAAGGTGAAGGGATGCCATGGAAATCCACTCAAGCTCAAGGATGTATGCTCATCATTTTATTGATTAATCTATTTTTAACCCTTTTAATGATTTGTCTACATATTTGTTTGTTATTGAGAAATTTATTTGCATTTTCCCTATTAGGGTATGGGCATTTTTGCCTCTTTTTAAAGATTTGGTTTTAAAATATTATATATACACCATTAATTTGAATGAAGACACACGTGCGCGCGCTTGCACACACACACACACACACATATTATGTGTGTGTGTATCTATATATGTGTATACACACACACATACATATATATTACATTGTATATAATATAGTATCCATGTATAAGAGAAAGGGAAGTGAACATGTTTTATAAGGCCATAGGTCTCAAGTTCTACTTAGGCCACAATTTAATGGTGGGCCGAATGTTATAAACAGTGAGAGTTTTAATAAAAGGTGGGGCAAAGTCACCGACCCCATCCCCATCATATAATAATATGAGGTGGGGGTGGGCTTGGCGAACTCCCCCATCCCCTAACTACAACCCAATGCACACTACAACCGCATATCAGCCTTTTCAAAAACAAATAGAATTCTTTTTTTATAAGATTTTGGTTAATATTTATAACACACACACACACACATATTAATAATAGTAATTTTAATATATTAATATTAATATTAATGTTAATATCAATAGCAATTTAAATTTTTTAAATACAATCATATTATTTAACTTTTTTTAATTAAAAATAAAATTATAATAAGCTTAATATATATAAATTTGTAAAACAAATTTATATAATTAACTTTAGTTATAATTACATCTAGATACAAATATATATATTTTTAATTTTAATTTTAATTTTTATCTTAAGTGGTCAAGGGAGTTGAATGATATAATGATTTACAAGGCAATGCAACCATGGTTTTCTACCTATACAATAAGAGAAAAATTGGTAAAGATAACAAAATTTCTTATCAACCCAATATAATTTGCAAAGAGGAGATTTTTCCTCATTCTAAGAATTTTAACAAACTATTATTTTCCTTTCTTCAACATATTAAGGAATGTAACTAAAATTTCAATATTTTCCAATATACTTTCTTTTCAATAAAGAATAAGAGACTATTTCCTTTCTAAACATAATAAGAAAATGAAAACCATTTAAAACAACAAGTGTAATTTCAAAAGAATACCAATCCTTTTTAAAATGAACTTATCACACTTTTAAAGAAAATATTTAAGTTATATATAAAGCTTGGATGGAAAGAACTTAATAACACAAGGCTTTCATTTTACAAGAAACAACATATTTAAAATACAAGTTTCCATTCAATACATTCTTGGTAAGGTTTACAAAATGAAGGAATATACATAATATCAAATACAAATTCGTTTTCTTACTTTCGAACATACATACATTTTGAAGACTTGATACAACTCAACCTTTTCTCAACACATTTGGAAGAGGTTTAAATTATTAAAATGCAAGTTCAAGCCCTCCATTTACATGGATACAACATGGTAAAATTATTTTACAAAGATAGTATTTTTCCTCATATTATTCAAGTGCAAAAATGATTACTCTTCACCTGGGCTCCAAAATAATTTCCAAATCCAAAACAAAACAACAAAATAGGGAGCAAGCAACAATCTCCACCTAACGAATAATCCAATGAGGAAGAGAAGTTTTCTTCCTCATTTTCCCTCGAGACCTAACAATGAAGCAATGAGGGGTATAATAAAACCATTGGAAAATTTACATGGCTTCAACAATCACATTCAAACATTACATTCACACAATACACAAAATCACAACAAAACAAGCAAGTTCTCAAACGCAAAGGCTTCATACTAAAGCCGGGAAGAGAAAGGGACATGGGGTTCTACTTGTGCCTCCCAAGGGTTTCGGTTCCCACCTTAAAACCTTCAAGAACTCAATCAAAAAACCACAAAACTCTTATGCCTCACTCTAATAAAAATAACTCATATGCCTACCTCAATAAAACAAACAACATGAGTGCAAAATTTCACTTGTCAACAAGGTGGGACACCCCAACCCAACTCCCTCCTAAAATACCCAATAATACTCTTATGCCTCCCTCAAAATATCCCCATTTCCATTTTCTCCTACACAACCTAAAGGCCATTCTATTTCCCAAAATCACAAACATGCAACAATCATCCATTCACATTCATTTACACAACAAAATAGCAATAAGAAACATGGGTGAAGACCCTACCTTTCCATTGCAAGAGTGTCCAAACCACAAGCAAGCTCCAACCTTTCCAAGTCAAAATCAATCACAAGCCCACTCCAAACTGCAATAAGCACTACAAAATCAAGCTTCTCCAAAAATGTAAGTCCTAAAATAAAATAAGTAACTCCAAAATCACCTAACAAACATGAATAAATAGAAAATAGAGGAGGGAGAGGTGATGTAGCTCCATGTAGGATGCCACATAATTTATCCTCCACTCCACATCACATGGTCAAACCCAATCTCCAAAGAAAAATAAATTGGTGGTTGAGGGAATGAAAACCCTCTTACACACTCAAACTCAAACCCACACCCCTAAAGGACAAAATTAAAGACTCTTGTATGAAAATTGCAATTATATGCTCTTTTTCTCCATTAAAAACACTTAATGACCTAAAATAAGCCCCTCACATCATGGGAATAGTGGGTGGGTGAGTTTAAGAGATGTGGGACATGATTAAATTTTCCACAAGCCTCCAAAATTGGCTTGAAAGTCAAAATCCAAAATTTACATGTAAGATTGAGTGCACATCACTCAAAAGTAATTAAATTTTTTGAATCCAACATAAACCAAGAACCATCTACTCACATTAATTACCCTCCCTTTGGTCAAATCCTAATTTATACTAATTAATCAAGTTTTATTAACTTAAATGGAGTACTTAAAAACAATAATTAAGGTGACTCATAATACTAAAATAATATAAATACTATGCAAATAAATAAAACCAAAAGGAAAACCACAAATTCATCCAAGGTCACAATCGAGGCCACCCCCAATGGGGACCTCCTAACCATCTAACAACAATAAGAATCATACATTTACACAAGTTTCCAAGGTGACTTGTTGTGAATACCCAAAATTCCTTCATTGTTGGTCTCCTATGCCATTTTGTCTTTTTTGTTACAAATTCCTAAAAAAATAAAAACAATAAATTTTTGGCCTCATCACCATATTAATGACATCGAGATAATAAAATACACACATATACATATAAATACATGTCATCAATATCATAACTAAACCATTGCTAAAATCAAGTAATTCACCAATTGTTCACAATTCCAAATATTTCGATTTTGTCAATTTATCAATTAGTAAAAAGATCAAAAATAAAATAAATCATCTAGTAAAATCTACATATCAAATCCAATGCGTCATTACATTAGTAGCTCTAGCTCATCGAATATTGATATGTTAATCCATGCATATAATCCATCATGTAAATCACATCATGTCAAAAATCTAAAACATCCATATTGTCTATCAAATAAGCTAATCAAATATAGAAATGTCCATTTGGAAATGTCTAAAGATCGAAATATGATAAAAATGTCTATGGCTCAAATCCAAAGTAAGCAAAATCATAGGAATATAAGTGTCGAAGAGGAGTGGGCACTACACATGTCTACATGTCTTCTTAAACACTCAACCACATCCAAGTATTTATAGACATGAAACATGAGAAAATAAAACATACATGGCAGAGGAAATAATTTGATTCCCCAAATTACTACTAAGGATTCTATAAGGTTTATTACAATCCCCTAGGTTCATACAAGCTCCTAAAAAATTCATGATCATCTCCTTCTCATATGAAAATCATGTAATATAACATTTACAATATAATATTTTATTAAATAAAAACACAGAGTTTTAGGCCATTCACCATTCCTATAGCTACACGAATAACATAATAGAATCTAAAATTGTCTTTATCTTGAATAGAATTCTAATAGGATTTATCCCATAAATAAGAACCTTATAAAGAATGAATCATCTCAATAATTTTTTTCCTATGTTATTCAAAAATGAGAATACAGTTTTAATCTCCAATTTTCTTTTCGAGTTCATTTCTAAAAAAATATTATCTTTTACTACTCCATTCCATGGATGTACTCCCATAATTATTTTGATCATTTGAATCGTGCAATTAAAAACTTCTTGCATTACCCAAGTAAACATGTTTTTCTTTGTATATGTTGGGTTGTTGCTAGAGTGGTATGATGTTATCTTCATAACCTCTATTTATTTATGGATATAATGAGCCAAAATAGGTCCTATAATATCTTGTCTTGTCAAAATAATCTTCCATACATTATTCATAATCATCCTATCACTTGAGGGTATAGCCTTTTTAGTACAATTACAAGATGAAAAATACTACAATAGTTAACACATAGTTATAGGAAAAATCAACACATTGCATATGCCAATGAACAACTTCAATAACACAAGTAATATACAAAACCATGGATCCTTGACAATCATATCCAATCCAAAAATCATCCTTAATACCTTGAGGAAGTAATACAACCCAAATAGTAGTGGTAAATAAAACAAATTCCTTAAGCTATTATAATTTATAGATTGATAATGAAAGCCAATTGTAGAACTTACAAGAGCAATGATTATAGAATAATCCATATAGGAATAATGCCAATTAAAATATGCAACAAAGTATTACAACATTGAATTTCCCCATAATAGACCAATTTTTGTGAGCATCAATGTGCCAAAAAATGAAATAACACATTTAGAGGGCATTCTATCATTTGCTACTTATATTGCAAACTAAATTATTCTTATTTTGTTTACTTCTATTCTACATTACGTATCATAATATAAAATTCATGTCTAATGAATATATATACACATGTGTCTAAGTCATTTATCAAAATATAAAAATCAAGTCTAATGAGTATATATACACGTCTAAAATATCGTGTAAACACATAAATATATACATGTACATGATGAAAATGCTCGTTCAACATGTATCCTTGAAGTCTCCACTGCGTAGTAAGGCAAGTACCAAACCCCTCACTAGGATCTTCTAGACCGGAATGTTAATAAAAATATATATACATGTGCATCAGAAACTATATATATAACATACTATATATTAAAATTTATAAGCAAAATTCTACAACAATTTCTTGATTAATTGAATAAATCATAGTGTAGATAACGTGAACAATTGATTACCTCAGTATCTATCTCCTAGCGTATGTTAGGAGTATCTACACTATGTGTAGATCTTTCCCGTAGATCCATGTGAAAAAAATAAATTAAATGTAAGAAGTTCATAAACAATTATTTTTAATATAGTTCATTAAATATTAATTCTAAAACACAATAAAAATAGATATATCTCTACATGTATATACCTCTGTAGAATATATCTCCAAATCTATGGGACCATCAACGGCAGTAGTCAAATGCTCACCCACAATCTCAACACCAGCAAATAATGAGCCAAGTGATCCAAGCTAAATTAGGCCCTGAACATCAAGATACATGCTTGGCTCATTCAAGAGTTGTGTATATGTCAAATGGGGAAATGGTGTGGGTTGTGAAGCACCACATGCTATATCAGTAGCCTAAACATGAACTCAATATTAATATTAATATTAATAATTTGTAAAGTAATGATGAAATAAAATAAATTTTAACTAAATTAAGGTTTAATTTTCACATAATGTAATAGAAATGTGTTGAACATCAGTTGTGACGATCCCAAGAAAAGGAGCTCCAACTATAGCAACGATAGTAGTACGACTAGAAGATACACTTCGTCGCTCCGCTCTATAAAATCTAAAATACCCGATAGTCGAACACTACAATGTTGTGCAATCACCTCATATGCATTCAAAAATTTAGCATCCATGATGCATCCTAGCAAAAATGTCTTATTGGGATCTGTAACCACCACAAATTCATATGTGGAAATCAAATGTGTACAACTGTATACCTCACTACCTACATCACTTATGCTACTAACAACTCCTTCGCTAGTACCGTTTCTTTGAAGGTGTTTACCCACATAGTCAAAAGTGATCAATTGGGTCTTGCGATCAATGCTCGTAAGACCCTCGATATCACCCTCATGGAAACTCATAATGATAGGTGCTAGGACATCCTAAATGCTTGCTAATAATGTTCATGGCCTCACTACAAGTGGATATGTGTCAATAACTACATGATCTCCCGCTTTGTGGATATGGCTTCTTGTGGGTAATACGGCCATGCCGCTACCCATAACAAGGTTAGATGTCTAAATAGTTCACCTTTAGGTTTAGGTGAACCTTAGCATGTAGCATAAATATGAAATATAATGGTAATTGGTCATTATTTGGAAATTGGCCTTGAGAGGCCAAAAATATACGATAAATCAAGCATGCACAAAGGGGACATGAACATCTGCTTACATAATATGCCCTTATTTTTGGTTTTCCTACATAAAAATCCAACACGACCTCTTAACGACTTCCTTATCAAGAAGTTGTAACTGAATCTCATTATATCCTACATCTCCTAAGACACTTGATTTTAATGAATCCATAATTTTTTTTAATGACTCGAGAATCAAATGGGTTGTATGTTTTCAAGTTTGTTTATATTCTTTGAAGATCAACCAATATTTTTCACAATGGGTTTTATAATGCCCAATTGTAGTTGGATCCTCGAGAATAGATTGCAATTTAACTATCTCTAATTTGGTCCTCTCAAACAAATTAGGAGTGGAAGAAGCCATAACTGTGATAAAATTCAATTTAGATTACACATAAATTTAAATTTCCAGGTCAAATACTAACAATAACAAACATATAATTTTCCTATATAAAACATTTCATTATTAATAGATAACTATATAAAAGTAAATGTTTCATTACTAACAATAACTAACAATTTAAATTGATAAAACCAACAGAAGATGATACATGAAAAAATACTAACAATCGAGATGATTTGAAAAATAATAACAATTCAAATAGTAGTTCGCTACTCCCAAATATCTCATTTCAAACTCTCTTCCCATTTATTTATCAAATAATTCAAATGAAACAAATTCTATTAAAATGAATTCATCTACAAATTCTATTGAAATTATTGATTAGACAACTTTTAAGAAACATTTCTCATGGTTTACCTAGCAATAAGTTATAGTAAGGAAAGAGAATTTACAAACCATGTCCTTTAAAAATAGTAATTGCAAACTTAATAAACACATTGAAAGAAGACCACAACATACTTGTGATGCACAATGAATAGCAAAATCTGTGAATCTTGGTCATGATACAAGAGATTTAAGTAAAGGGGTAAATCTTTGCGTAGGTAGTAATGTTTCCAAAATTCAATGCAAAATGAACACTGTTCAACCATAATAGGTGGAACCGTTGTGCTAGGTTCCTAAAAACAATAATTTCCAACTTAATAAGTGCATTGAAACAAGACCAAAACATACTCATGATGCACAATGAACACCAAATTTTTTGAAGCCCAGTCATGATACAAGATATTTAAGTAAAGGGGTAAATCTTTGCGTAGGTAGTTATGTTGCCAACATTCAATGCAAAATGAATACTCTATTCAACCATAATATGTAAGACTTCTCTGCTAGGTTCCTTAAAAAAAATTCCCAACTTAATAAGTGCATTGAAATAATACCACAACATACTCGTGATGCACAATGAACACCAAAATTTGTGAATCTTGGTCATGATACAAGATATTTAAGTAAAGGCGTAAGTATTGCGTAGATAGTGTTGTTGCCAACATTCAATGTAAAATGAACACTTTGTTCAACCATAATAGGTAGGACTGCAATGCTACGTTCCTAAAAACAACAATTCCCAACTTAATAAGTGCATTGAAAGAAGACCACAACATAATCATGATGCACAATGAACACCGCAACTTGTGAGCAAGTCTTGTGTCTCGCTTTTGAACAGATGAGTTGATTTTCAAGTAAACAATGACCAATGTCCCTTTAACAAATGTTTTTCATATTAATTGAGTCCACTGGGAACCCTTAAAACAGAGATAAAAGTTTGCTCGAATTTATTTTTAAGGGGAAAAACTGGGTTTTGGGCATTTTATAAAACTAGTAGTACACTCTTATGCTATTTCCTACTCTAATTGTATAAGGCTCCACAAGAAAAATAAAAAAATAGTGGGTATATATATTAACTTGAATAAATATTTTTCTGCATTTCAGTGTAACAACAACAATTCGTTACTTAATTGCATTTCTTTTAATGCAAAATGAACACTATGTTTAACTATAAAAGGTATGAATTCTATGATAGGTTCCTAAAAATAGTAATTTCCATGTTAAGAAGTGCATTCAATTAAGACCACAACCTACTCGTGAATCCCAATGAAAAATTGTTTTTTAAAGCCTTGTCATGATACAAGAGATTTAATGTGCTAAATTTTTTCTTTTGCCAACATTTAAGGAATAAAACAATTTCAGTTAGCTATTCAATTAGGGTTTCATTTTTTTTTCCCAATTTTTTACAAAAATGAAAAATTACGCATACCTCTTAGGCTAAGGATGCTCAGGCTTGATGTGGGATATTTTTGGGATAGAACTCACTTAGCATGCTCTAGCTAGTTTTTGTGGGATCCAACATGTGGGCTCTGCAAGTTGGCTCTTTGTAGTCTTCGCACGAAGGAGGTGGGTGGAGGAAAAGTGAAATCCTCTGTCTTTGCCTCTAATATATAAACCAGTGGGTTTGCACAAAGTTTGTTCTCCCGAAGGGAGTTCGCATGAACACCTTTCCGTTCCGTATGTGGAAATAACATATGCTACATGGAACTTCACTGAATGGGGTTCAAGTGAAGGGGTTGTTCACTTGAACCCCTAATTTTCCACCCCACTGCATTTCCCACTCACATTTTTGGGACAATGTGTGGGACACAATACCATGCATTGACCATTAATCATTTTAGAAGATAATTTATGGGATTGATCAATCAAAGTATCCTTTCTTAAAATACCTAGAATATGTTGGCATAATTAATACATAGTTTATCTAAGTTATATATAATCGACCTATCGATTACTGGTGGTTACCTCCTAGCGACTTCTCTCGTATTAATACGGTTCATTGTGAATAAACTCATTGAGACATTTCTACATTAAGTTTTCTGTTAATAGTGGTATCAGAGCGGCATTAAGACGGGAGCGTGGGAGTGAGAAAGCTTTGTCTTTCATTAGTTTCGTGGATGTTGAAGATCGTTGGAAACCGCTCACTTCCTCTCCTACGTGGAAATCTATTATATACCGCCTTGGCACGTTTTGGTGTTTTATTTGGAAAGAAACTCGTAGCGACCTTTTTTCGAGATCTTTGGACGTGTGGGAGTGACCGGTGCGTGTAAACTGTAGTGAGCATTTTGCAGATCTCAGGATATGTGGAAGCGATTTGGATTTGGTGTTTTTCTCTCATTTTTGTCTCAGTAGCACTGAAAATAAGACAACCACCATTGAAGGAAGTGCAAGAAAGAGCATGGAACCGTGACAATGACAGGATTAGCATGATATTCTATAGAAGATCCAAACAAGAAAGGATTATCTAAATGTGGAGCTCCTGGCAGAGATGCGGGGATAAGGAGAAGTTGCACAAGGGATAGAATGGTTATGACGGTTATGATTTACCTTTCAACTCATTTCTATTGATGTAGAAAGAGGTCTACGAAACTTTGAAGGTGAGCAGCGTCTCTGGTTTTACAATAACAGCTAAAATCCATTTTATGTTTCCTTTCATTGACCAAAAGATGGATATTCAACACTCTTTACAATAATGTCTACATCAAAATTAAATTCCAAAAACATAGAGCTTTGGCGAGTTAGTGAAGAGTCGCAGCACAACCGTGGAGGAAGAAGTAGTCTCGTTGAGAAATGGTGTAGTGCAAAAGAGAAGAGAGCATGTGACAATGACCACTAACCAACTTATAAGCACTGTGTGGACTCGACATGAGTGGCATCGAACACCGAAATCCCAGGTGTGCATTGGTAGACTCCTTCCCCCAATGTCCTCTCAACTATTTTTATGAGACCAAGCAATACATTAGCAAGTGCATCGTACAAAAGATCAAGAGACATGTGGAATTTGTTTGAATAAAATCAGAACAAAACGAGATTAAGCCCCTTCATTCATTCATCAAATTTGCTATCAAAGATGGACACGAACAACCAGCCTATGATCCCATGCAACAATCTGAAAGCATGAAATTCGTGCCCAAAGATGTTAGCAATATTGCAAGCAACCATAGAGACATGCCGCATTTGAGAGAGCCAAAGTCAAGCCCACAAGAGCATCAGTATCTACTCTTCGCCAGTCTCCAAAACTTGCAATTCGAGGACATAATGGACTGAGTCTTGTTTGACATATAGACGGAGAAGAGTTGTGTCGATCCAGATGAAAACGTGAGATTAAATGCCCTTAGGCACATCTGTGGCACACCACACGAGCTTTCGAGCTCACTTCTTCATCTATTTTTCTACAAATGAGAGCACATCTATCGCAGAGATTCAAAAAAATCTAGACAAAGTCCTTGTTGTAAGAAGTAGATAGGACATGTCGCGACGTAACAAGATGATGAATCTATGGTAGATTTGTAAAAACAATGTATTAAGGGGGGAATTTTGGCATAATTAATACATAGTTTATCTTAGTTATATATAACTGACATATCAGTTACAGGTGGTTACCTCCTAACTGAATTCTCTCCTATATTAATACACACTTCATTGTGAATAAACTCATTCAGACATTTCTACATTTGGTTCTCTGCTAATGAATATTCATTTCATTGATATCAACATGGTTACAAAAACGTCAAATCAATGTAGTTAATCTCTTGTGGTATTCTTTCTATAAAGATGTTTCATTTTGGGCACTATTCCAATAGGTGGAATTTACTAATGTCATTGATTCAAGTAAAACATTCCTACTAAAACGTTCCCTTATTTCTTCTAGTAGGGAAATTGTAATTTCTCTTAACCTTACCCTTGTTGATAATATAGTGTTATCAAAGAGTTTCCTATGACATTTATCTTCTCAACCTTGTCGCCTACTATTTGAAAGAAGTGCAATGGTACTTCATATCCATGTATACAATCACATACTTCTAAAAACAATTTGAACCTTAGAAATCTACTTGGATTTCAAATCTTTATTAAATTATTCCAACTATCAAACTTTGGAAATGAAAAAGTAGTCTCATTGAGAAACAAATATTATAGTAGGCAAACATGTTTCATCAAACTAGAAAAAACAATAATATATAGTTCTTTCTTGGGATTTTTTAATTAATTGATGCATTTCATCTAACATGGGAAGGAGTAAACACAACATTAGCAATGTCTCTATATTAGTCAAATGATGTACCAAATCCGAGCTTTGTCATCTTCCATGTGATTTTTCCACATTACTCCCTAATAAGGATTGATACTCATCGTACACCCTATGAACTAGTTGATACAATGAGATCCACCTAGTGTCGATATATTTTAATAGTTTATGCCTAGTTTTCAATCATTCTCAGTAAATATTTGGAATTCCCTAAACATTTTAGGACTATGAAATAAATAAGCATGCATTGGTATTTAACAAGTTCTTCAAATTTTGGTATAGGATTAAATTCGATGACTATTTTTAATGATAGACTCATTCTATGAGCCAAAAATGAATGAAAGTCATATATAGAAAATGATATGTTTTTACTTTTACACACAACCCATTACAATGATCCTGCATTACGGATGCCCTACGATGATACCAACTTTGTTACAATTGTAGAATCTACCATGCCACTAATTTCCTTCAAACATCTCATTACTAGTTCACAAAGGTTTTGAGCATTGGATTTCTCTCATCTTGTGAGTAGAAAGAAAGTAAGGTTTTCCCACATGAATATGTAGAGTATAAACATGCCGCATGCTGAAGTAATATTATTTACTACTATAAGATCATCAATAGACAAATACATTTATCCTGTAGACTTAAGTCTCTCTTTCAATTCTTCTTTAACAACCATAACTACACATCAAGTACCTATTCCCAACCACTACTTTCGGACCGGTGAGAATGAGGAAAATGTGGCATACCAAGAAAATAAACATATTATTTTCAAAAAAATTATATGTTATAAGATGACTTATTTTCAAAATGTGAAAAGTAGTAGCTAGCTAAATTATTTTACTTAAAAGACTATTTTGAATGACCTTATTAATTTGATATGTAATTATCCCTCCATTCTCCAAATTTATTCTCATGGCTCTCTTGTGATCCTAAGATTAATTTTCATACCTAATATGCAAACAATCATCCACAATTTTCCATATAGAAAAATTCTTCCCAACTTCATCTATAGTTTTATTTTCATATGTTTTTCCTACATGATTCTCAATAGTGTCCTATTTAAGTTGCATTGTCTTTCCTTTCCCTATTTCTATCTACATATTATACATTTGAATTCTTTGGGAAGTTCACATTTATTTTCATTTTCAATCAAAAGTTAAATCAATGGAAAATGAGAAACCCACTCTAACCTAAAAATCCTTCCCAAATCTTATATTCTTACATTTATATTTCTTCTATAAATAGGTGTCCCTAATTATTTTCCATGGTGGAATTTAAATTTTATTGACTTCAATAATTTTCACCTCCAACATTGAATTGAGCATGTGATTATTTGATAGCACTAGAATGGAAATGTAAATCATCCGGTGATGAAGTTTCATCTTCATACAATGAGATGTCTTCAAGTGGAGCCAAATGTTTCATTTTTCTCGTCATTGAAAGCATCAATCATAAAATATTCAATGAAATTATTTTGATTTTGATTTTAAATGAAATATTTGATAGTTTTGATCCTATTGGAGAAGGATGGGATTATGGTTTCTCAAAATAAGATGCAATTTTTTCATATGTCAATATCGAGAAGGTGTTGCACTTTTTTTTTTTCTTTGAGGTTCCCTTTTTATTTTCCATTTTACTATAAGGACAATATCCGAGTTGGTTGTGATGATATGAAAATTGACTAATTTATTGCATTATAATGTAACATGGAAAAAAATGGCACTAACGATGATGAAAATATATTGGATGTACTTGGAAAATAAAAATGACATATTTTAATATAGATTGCTAAAATCCTAACTTACAAAAAGAAGATAAAGGAATACAACATGATATAAAAATGTTTAAATTAAATATCAATATTGAATAGAATTACTTACACTAGGTGTTTATATCATGTAAACATCAATGGAGTATTTGACAAGACCTTACTTTATATAATTTTTGTAAGAAAATTACAATATGCTCAATCCCTTTCTACTACTTCACAAATTCACAAAATTGGAAAATCGGAAAAGATTACAAATAATTTTCTTTGTGATTAGTTTCTAGATCTATGGATGTGTGTGTGTGTCTACATACATATACACACATGTACATGTGTGTGTGTGTGTGTAATTTGACTAAATTCATCATATACACACATGTACCATGGTGGCTACCCAAGCCCTTACATCCAAAGCGAACCCTAAATCTGACCTGGAAAGAACTCAATGGACAGGCAGGGAGATGGAGGTGGCACGGCTGTGGGGCTTGTCTCAGAGATTCCACCCTAGTCATGGATCGACCTTGCCTTCACTGCAGGGAGCTCCATTCCTCCACCTCAGAATGGCTGCACAAACCCTAGCCAAAATCTACCACAAGATCCATCCGGGGGTGCGGCAACGCTGGTAATAGACATTTAAAATCTGTGTTGGAAGGATCAGTTCGTGACTGATTGGAGCTCGACAGAGATGCTAGTCACGGCCATATTGGGTCATCCTTCAAAAACATTTTAAATGGCAAGGAATCTTCCATGAAACCTGCAGACGTTACCCCATCTATTACTTTCGGGGAAGAGGTCATTTCCTCTGAGATTTACTACAAAGAGCATGCTCTGATTTGTAGATTCGGGGGACTATGGCCCAACCTTCCTATTCTTCACGCGTGGATCTCTGAGCACTGGACTCCAATTTTAACTGGAAAAATAGACTTGTATCCGTGTGCTAAAGGTATTTTCATTGTAACCTTCTCTTTAATAGCTGATAGAAACATCATTGCTTCCAAACTTTGGACCTGCCAATCTAAATATTTGATCATTAAACCCTGGTTTCCATCCTTCAACCCACTCACAGAATCTTTCTCATGGAAACCTGTTTGGATCAGGCTGCCCCATTTACCTCTCCAGTTCTGGAGTCATGACTGTTTGACATCCATTGGCAATGCCTTGGGAACTACACTCTATATTGATTCTCAAACCACTAATTACACCCATACTACTTATGCTCGAATCTTGGTGGAACTTGACACCGATAAAAATCTTCCTGCAACCATAGACCTTAGAGTGCAAAACAGAACTTGGTCACAACCTCTTGATTATGAAGGTCTTCCTTTTCGTTGTAGAAGATGTTTTTTCTTAGGGCACACCTCTACTGAGTGTGGGATGGAAAAATGTCAACATGAGAAGCGTAGCTGGTGGAAAGATGCACTTCCAAAACACCTGATTTTTTATGCAAAAAAGGGACTAGATTCAAATGCAGATACAAATATTGAATCCATTTCAGCCCCAGAAACCGAATCTCAAATTGTGAGCAGCATGAAAAATGCACAAGCTGTTGAGGGCAGCATGGAAAATGATAAATATCTCTCTCAGGTTAACAACGTGGTTGTCCCAAAGGGACAAATGCGACTAAGGAAAATACTCCTCCTTTGTCTTCTTCTCCAACCGCGAAGGCTCCATCAGGATGGGTTACGGTCAGCAAAAAGAAAAAATCTACCACTCTGAAGGGTAACACTTCGCCTTGATGATTCTTATCTCTGCTATTGGCTGGCTGGGTTACATGGGTCTCATTTTTCTTGGCCGGATAGCAGGTTGCTTCCAATGGTGTTGTTATGCCATTGTTGTTTGATTGATTGTACTTGCTTTTTTTTTTCTTTGTTACTTTGTCGGTTGTTTGCTGACAATTTTCTGCAGTCAGGCTCTATTGTTCTATTTGGATTTTGATCCATCTCTTGTGCTTTAACTTTCAATTCTGGCTTCTGAGCCTTGGTGTACAAGGGTATAGTCCCTTTCAAAAAACTATTTTCCAATAATAAAAAAAAATTAGTAAAATTAAAAAAAAATCCAAATAATGTTTGTGAATGAGACCAAAGGTTCCATAGAATTCTTAGTGATCTAAGAATGTTTTGAAATTCCGTCCCATTGATTACACAATGATTTGTTAAAAAATACATATGAATTGGAGATCTGTTGGCTATTCACATGGGAAAATCACTATTTGTATATTTATTAGACCAAATGTGGGTAGTGAAATGGTCATCAAAATAGCCAAATGCATATTCCATAATTCCTACTATTCACCAAATTACAAATATTCACCGCAAAAATGTTCCATGGACTTGAATTGATTTACAAGACCCATCAAATGGGTAAAAATTGATTAGTAATTTTTGACTCCTCCATACAAAAATTCTCACAATTCCTCGTAGCTATTTTTAATTTTTCTACTTTGACCTTACTAGATTATTGACATGCGAGATGATAAGCTATCATAAACTTCTTTAAACTTATATTCTTTTGCAACCCTAGGAAACATACACTCACCCATTTACCACCTTTGAATTTTAAATAGGTTTTACCATCTTTTCTAAAATTTAATTCTAGTACATCGTGTTGTCTAAAATAACTCCCTAGTTATTTTCGAAAATTTCATCCCCACCTTGACTCGAAGGCTCAACATTTCATGTTGCATGCACTCTTGTTGTCCCCTTGACACAATTTTCTTGATTAAAGTTATTTTTCGTGCCATCGTGTGCCAATCCTCCTTCTTCCTTGTGCTTCCTTTTCCCACTATTCCATCCTATGATTTCTTTGCACGATTTGTCCTCTTTGTTATTCCATTTCTTTCCATTTCCCATTCATTCCTTCCTCTTGTGCGCACATCTCGACTTACCTTCTAATTTGGATAAGTCCCCCTGCATGCTCTCCTATACGCATTCCCTTTCTCTTGAGCTTTGCACATTTCCTCGTACTCATTTTCTCTTTTGCATTCTTCCCTTATGCATATTTTTTTTTGCATTTGCACATTGCAAGCTTCCTTCCTTCTGGCTCATTTTGTGCACCCTTTCCTTCTCTCACCGCACATTCCTCAATAGATTCCACGCCCCACTTACATACTTATCTCCTACATGTATGCATCCATTCCTTCCACAAAAATACCTTTGCGCACGTATTTTTATCATCCTCTTTCATGCTTCATTCTTCCGCATGTGCCTTGCACCTTCTTCTACATCAGCCATTGTGCCACATGGCAACTTGTAAGACTTGAGTGCATCACATGTAACCTATCAAAGTCATCTAATAGAGTGTCAAATCCTTGTAACAAACCAATGCTTGACATGTGGTAGACGACAAAGCAGATGAATAGTTGGCCAAATCATTCACTCGGTATGTGCGTGCCACATGTCATCGCTTGCTCGGTTTATACTATAGACCTCCATTGTCATAAATTTTTCTACAATGATCTAACACACGTGGACCTAGGCTTGTTAAAAATATGTTGATGTGCGTTACATGTTGGACCATTTAAAATCATATTTTTGCGGGATTTGGTAGGCAGAAAAAAGGGAAACATCTTTCTGATCTGAAATGTAAACATATAATCGACTCAACCACCAGATTCTCTTCATATTTTTTGTTCTTCCATCTTCTACATGGAAAGATACATTGGGAGGCACATGTAATGGCCCTGCAAGTAGATTTGCAGGCATTCATTTCTTGTTGTTTGTGGATGGAATTTTGAATCTGAGTTTCCCTCCCTTTCTTCTCCTCTTCTCTCCTTCTTCTTCTATAAATTGCATACCTCTGTTGATTAAAATGGATCCTTGTTTTTTGTAACGACACCATGCCAAAATGGTGGCTGAATTCCCATGAGTTTTATTCCTTAGACTTTTTCTCTGCAATGTATTCTCACCTTCGTCGTGTGAATGTAATCGATGCATTTTTCAAGAAAAAAAAATAGTTTTTGTGGCATGTATGTCTTCCTTCTTCTCATTTATGTTGTGTCTTTCCTCTCTTCTACATTTTTTCATGTTGTGTGCTTCCATTTCTTGCAGGTCCCATTTTCACATCCCATTTTCACATTTTTTCAATGTGTTTGAAGTTGATTCTACATAGTTCTTGTCTATGGCACGCGCATGTCTTCCATCTCTCTCATGTTTTCTCCCTTTCCTTCCACTCGTGGAGAGTGATCAACCCTCTTTCTTGCGTTATCACCATCCCTTAACTTAGGATTTCCCTTTTCCATCTCCTTCTCACCCCTGGTCCCTTGGAATCATAAGATAAGTAATGGATATCTTCATTTCTAGCATTAGGAGTAGTGTTAGAGTTAGAGATGCGTATAGGAACCGGCCTTCTCCCGAGTTCATTCTCAATTCACAACGTCCCATAACTTGGAGATATTTCCATTGTTACCTCAATGATCTAGTTCAAGTTTATCTCGGGATGGGTCCAAGTTTGAGCCTCAACAAAGATTTGGCATGCCAGTGGGACAAGTTTGAAGAGCTATACATCTTCATCTCAGAAATTTAGATGTTTTATTGTTCAGATCCATCCTTTGGAGGCATATTTCAACACATTTGGTGGCTCCCAACATCCATATCAAGTGGTTTTAGTGGTTTTCGGGGCTTGTCATCAAAGGTAAATATTTAACGTGTATAAGTTGAATAACAATTGTACGTGACTTGGTTGCGTGTGCATGGAAGAATGCATCCTGTCATTTTATTTATCAATTTGGTGTGTTCTTGGTAAATTTCCAACCTCTAGAGGCTATTCTAAGCACATCCGATGACTCCACTGATCAAACCAAACCATTGTCTCATTCGTAGACCAGTCCGCCTCCTTCCTTTCAATTATTTCTCCTTCTTCCATTGTTCCATTTTCCTCTTTTGAAGTTGTGCAATCATGACTTCATTTCCTTCATGTAAATATCCCTTAAAGTAGTAGTACCAATCCCCTTCATTACAATAGTTTCAAAAGAATCCTCCAAATCAGTTTTTAAGCCCCATCAATAATAAAGATATAACTCAATTCCCTATGATCCATATGGTTATCCTTCTAACCATGATGTTTTAAAAGAACATGGATTTTTATGAAGGTAGCAACTTCATGATAGATGGTGGTTTTCGAGGCATGTTCAAAAATGGAGATAAACATGATGCATGTCGAGTTAAAAGCTCAATAAAGAAATCCAACATTAGTTTTAGGGTACCTTTCCGATGGGTTTTCCTTGCCAAGTTGGTTTATCCCTTAATGAGAAGATGTTCTTTATTGTTCGATATTGCTCCGAATATAGAATGAGATGAAGAAATGGAGGCTCATACATTTAGTGCTAGGAAATATTTTCAATGGGGACACTCTACACTACCATCCTACAACCCTCCCATTCTATCTCCCCAACTTACACCACCTTAGCTCGATGTTCATGTTCCTAGCTTACTACACTCGATCCCATTGAGATTTTTATTCCCTACACCCACTTTGATTCCATCACACCTTCATTCAAATGCCATCATTTATTTCACATGCACCTCCATTCCTTTGTGCATGTTCCTTTGTACCCATCCCACCATCTTCTTCTAAGTCCCCTTTATCTAGCTATGCTACAAATGAACAATGCCTCAATTGTGTACAATCCTTGAAAAATGTCATCATGTTTGCCAATGCAAAATTGTTGAAGAATGGTATGAATATGATTGGGAAGATGAGGTCGCATGAAAGTAAGAAAAGGAGGCCACTACTTCAAAATAAAATTAGTTACACTCAAATAGTGCAGTTTTGAATGAGACAAAGTTATTTATAGAGGAAAAACCATGCACGACCCAGCCTGCAAACTGTCACCTTCAAGTGGAGAGTTTGCATGATAATCCAATTTTTGGGATTGAGCTTCAAGAAAATGGGCACACAATAAGGATATGAGTGTGCACAATAAAATATCTTGCTATTCTAGAATGAAACAAAGAGTTTCCACAACTCATGCTCACTTCAGAGCATGTGGTAGAGCTTTAGCATGCCAAAGGTCAATAGAAATTCCTCCCGAGTCCAAATGCATATCAACTAAAAGAGTTATCTATTTTCTTTGTTGATACATTGAGGATGGTGGAAGACAAATTCTAAGATATTTTTTCACTCTTCTCACAGACCATGTTTAGTGCCAAATAAGTTACATGGTCTCAATTTGAATGGAAAGGAAACTACTTCTCCCTACCTGTTGCTGGTTTTACTTGAGCGCCCTTTGCCTTTGGATAGTGTAGGATAGTTTAGATTTTCTTTAACAAAAACAAATGCTCACACACACTCCACATGAGTCCTCTTGGAACATGTATGATTTTCATCTTTTGTACATAGTTGTTGCTTGGTGTGCTTCCTTTCCTTCTTCCCACTTCTTTTTCTTGCCCTTTTGTTGCTATTAGGATGGAAGTTCCTTTTTAGAAAGAGGTAGTTCCAACAGTCTATGCACATTTTTCCACTCGTAAATTCAAGTCAAAATATATTGACATAAGAATAACAATAGTTCATATTAAAGATCGAAAGATGTTTCCCTTTTTCTACCTACCAAATCTTTAATGCAAACATATAATCGATTTACCCACTAGATTCTCTTCATATCTTTCCTTCTTCCTTATTCTATGCAACAAATAGACATGGTGAGGTGCATCCGATAACCCTCGCAGGTGTATTTACAGAATTCATTGTTTTTGTTGGTGGTTGGAAGTTTGAATTTGAGTTTCCCTCTCTATCTCTTCTAATTCTTCTTCTTCTTCGCTATAAATTTCGAGCTATACTCACTAAAATGGATCCTTCTTTTGCTGCAACCATACCATGTCAAACTGGTGGCCAACTTCCCACAATTTTTTTACCTTAGAATTGGTCTCGAAATGTATTCTCACCTCCTATCTTGAATGTAACTGACTGTGCATCTTTCAAACAATAAAAAATTGGTTTTGTGGCACTTATGTCTTCCTTCTTCTGATTTCTATTGTGTCTTACCTCTCTGCTACATTTTCACATGTTAGGCACTTCCCAAACTTACAGTCCCATTTTTATGTGTTTTTAATGCACTAGAAGTCAAGTCTACGTGGTTCTTGTTTATGTTGTGCACACTGTTTGCCCTCTCTCCCCTGTTTTCTTCCTTTCATTCCTCTTGTGGAGAGTGATCAACCCTCTTTTTGGCGCTATCACCTTCCCTTAGCTTAGGATTCCCATATGCATCTCCTTCTCACCTTAGTCCCTTGGATTCATAGGAGTAGCGATAGATATCTTAATTTCCATAATTAGGAATAGTGTTATCGTTAGGGATAGGTATTAGAATCGACCTTCTTCAAAGGTATTTATTAGTTCACAAGGTCCCACAACTTGGAGACAATCCCATTATTGCCTCAACAATCCAGTTCAACCTGATCTAGGATTGGTGCAAGTTTGAGCCCCAACAGTTTTTGGCACACCTAGTCGATTAGTTTGAAGAGCTTTACATCTTCATCTCAGCAATTTTTATGTGTTATTTTTTAGATCCAGCCTTAAGAGGAATATTTCAACACATTTGATGACTTCTAGTATACATATCCACTCGTTTCAGTAGTCTGTACACCTTGTCATCAAAGGTAAATCCTTAATGTGCATAATTTGGACAACAACTAGCGCATGAAATGGTTTATCATGCACGAGAGAATGTGCCCTGTCATTTCATTTAACAATTTGGTGTGTTCCTCATAAATTTCAAGCCTTTGGAGGCTATTTTAACCACATCTAGTGACTCCACTAATCCAACCCACCCATTGTCTCATTCATAGACTAGTCCCCCTCCTTGTCACCCATTTCACCTTCTTCCATTGTTCCATCTTCCCTTTTTGAAGTTGTGTAATCATGACTTCATTTCCTTATCGGAACTCTCACTTGCAGCAACAGTTGAATCCCTTCCATTACCATAGTTTCTAAATCCTCCTCCAAATCAGTTTTTGGCCCCCTTCCGTAATATACATATAACCCAATTCCCAATGATCCATATGGTTACCCTTCTAACCATGACGTTTTTCAAGAACACGGTTTTAGAGATGAAGGTGAAAACTTCATAACAAATGATTATTTTCTCGAGGTAGGTTAAAGAAATGTAGATGTACATGATGCATCTCATAGTTACATGCTCAATAAAGGAAACCACCATGGGTTAGCCATAAGCTAATTTGAATTATCCATCAAAAGAATCTGCAATTTATTGTTGAGATGATGCCCGGATTACATAATGGGATAAAGAAATGGAGGCTCATTAATCTAGTGCTAGGAAATCCTATTAATGGGAAAACCCTACACTACCATTTTACAACGCTCTCATTCTTCCTCCCAAACTTACACCATCTCATCTCGTTGTCTATGTTCCTAGATTTTTGTGTGCAACCCCCATTAATATTTACATTCCTCCACCCTCTTCCCTTCCATATCACCTTCGTTCCCCTATCATCATTCCTTCTCGCATGCATCTCCATTCCTCATGCATGCATGCCTCTCCGCACCCATCCCACAATCTTCTTCTAAGTCCCCTTTATCTAAATATGATGCAATGAACAACCCCTCAATGTGTATCATCCCCAAACAGTGTCATCATGTTCGATGGTCAAGAACTCATTGAAGAATGGTATGACTCAAATTGAGAAGGAGAGGTCACGGAAATCAAGAAAAAGAGGGTTCCAACTTTAGAATAAATTCATTTACACTCATAGGGAATAGTTTTGAAGGAGACAAAGTTGTTTAGAGAGGCATAACCACCCACGAGCCATCTTGTAAACTATCACCTTCTAGAGGAGAGATTGTATTATAATCCCATTTGTGGGATTGAGCTTCAAGAAAATGGGTACACCACAAGAATTATACCGTGCCTAATAAAATATCTTGCTGGTGTAGATCCAAACACATATTTTCCCTGTCATGCTCACTTTAGAGCATGAGGTAGAGCTTCAATGTGCCAAAGGTCAACAATAATGCCTCCCGAGTCTAAATTCAAAGAAACTAAAGGAATTATATATTTAGTTTGTTGATACTTTAAGGAGGGTGGAAGACTAGTTCAAAGACATTTTTTCACTCTTGTCACAGACCATGTTTAGCGCCAAATCAGTTACATGGTCTCAATTTGTGAGGAGAGGAAGCTACTTCTCCCTTCCTATCACAAGTTTTACTTGAGCACCCATTTCCTTTGGTTAGATTCCAATAGTTAAAGTTTTCTTTCAAGTAAAATAAGTTCTCACGGACACTCTCAATAGTTCATCTTGGAACATGTATGATTTTCATATGTTTTACATAGTTGTTTCTTGGGGTGATCTCTTTTTGTGTTTGTTTCCTTTGCTTCGCACACTCCTTTCACTTGTCCTTTTATTGCTTCCAGGATGGTAGTTCAGTTTTTTAGAAAAATTCGGCCCAATAGTTCGTGCACGATTTTCCACTCTCATAAATTAAAGTTATAGTATCTTCACATGAGAATAATAGTAGTTCATTTTAGAGTTTAGATGGTGCTTCAAGTGGCTTCAGGAGTTTTCTTCAAGTTAAATATTAGATATTCATATTTCGGGAAGATTCCATGCCTAATGGATGCTTGTAAGGCTACTAGTCTCTTCATATAGTAGGAAGCTAGCACCGAATGTCATAAAAATGTTTTCTAAAATAATCCCTTGTTATTTTGACAACTTTCATCCCATCTTGACTCTGAAGGTTCAACACTTTATGTTACGTGCACTCTGGTTGTCCCCTTTGAAGAATTTGCTTGGTTGCGATTCTTCTACACACCATCATGTCCCCATCCTGCTTCTTCCTTATGATTCCTTTTCCATCTACTCCTTGCTTTGATTTATTTGCACGATCTTTCCCATTTATTCTTTTATCTCTTTCCATTTTGCATTCACACCTTCCTCTTGTGCACACATTTCCCGAATTAGCTTTCATTTTGGCTAAGTCCCCGACATGTTATTTTATGTGCATGCCCTTCCTTTTGAGCTCTACACATTTCCTCACACTCGTTTTCTCTTTGGCATTCTTCCCTTATGCATATTGTGTTTTCACTTGCACGTTGTATGCTTCCTTCCTTCTTGGCTTGGTCCATGACCCTTTTCTTTTGTCTTTGCACATTCCTAAATACAATTCGTGTCATGTTTGCATGTTTGATGCATTTAATCCTTCCACGCACACTACCTTTCGCACCTATCTTTTCCATCCTCTTTGGCACCCCTTTCTTCCATGCGCCCCTTGCATATTCTTCTTCTCGTGCTAGTAATTTTTCCATATAGAATCTAGTAATACTTGTGTGTATCATACACAACCTATCAAAGTGTGCCAATATAGCGTCAAATCCTTCTAACAAACCAATGTACGACACGTAGTAAAAATTAAACAATATATGAACAGTTGGTTGAATCCTTAAGTCAATCAACATGTGCCATGTGTCATCGTGTGTTCAATTTACACTCTATACCTTTAGATTGTCGTCTCTGTTGGTATAGGGATCACACACACATGCACGGGTTTTTGGAAAGCTACTAATGTGGGATACATGTTGGACCATTTAAAATCATATTTAGATAGGATTTGGTAGGTGAAGAATAAGGAAATTTCTTTTTGATCATTAAGGCAAACATCTAATCGACTCAACCAATAGTTTCTCCTGGGTAAGTGCACCAAGCTGGCGGACCAAAAAGTGAACAAAAACCTAAAAACAACCGCAACCCATACAAGTTTTTCCATAACACAATTGCATTTTTTTTTTTGGTTTAGTAATTAACGAGCCTAAAATGTGTATGTGTTATAATGAGCATGTGTTTTAGTTTAGGAAAAATGTGTATGAGTTATAACATGTATGCATTTTGTATAGTATGGACTATGTATGTGTATTTTAGGCTTATACTTACAAAATAAATGTTCAAGTATAATATTTCTTTTATTATTTATTATACTTTAAATTTATTTTAGTAAATATAAGAATTTAGGGTCACTCTACACGTAATAGAAGTTCTCCCATAGCTCCAACAATTATACTCTAGAAGATAGTTTTTCAAAATCTAATCTAGTCAAGTACTTAACTCATTTTTCAGGATTTCAAAAAGGGCCTAAAATTTGGGGCATATATATTGTAGTCGAGTCTTTGTTTCAGAAAGCATATACTCATTTTGTAGGTTTTTGACCTTTTAAATTGGATTTTGGCCTTACCACTACCGGAATTGGTACCAATTTTTAGATTTGGTCCAGAATTCACTTTAGTGACCATGAATAAACTCTATGATGCTTGTCTACTTCTTACTAAATTGAGATCCTTACTTTTTAGATATAGGATTGCTCCCTGAATGGGATTCCTGTCCTATGGCCAAAATGAGGTGATTGTAATGTCCCTCCTCCTTAATGTTTGATCACACTACTAGGAGTTGAATGAGTTTTTATGAATATTACTAACTGAATTGCATCAAGGAAACTCAGATGATTTCTTATTCTTGGAAACATGGTTTCCATATGAAGATGATCATCCCCTCACCTTTCCTAGCTCTAAAATTATCCTTTCATGGAATCAAATTCACAATTCTCATACATGTTTTTTCTCATATGTCTCTCATGGAGACAAACGATGCCTTAATACTTCACACATGATGGTCCTTGATACCTCGATGACATTACTAACTCATTTTAGCTTGTTCTGAAGGGTGTTCAATTATCTACAAAATGACCAAAAATGGCCTTTTTAGGCCTTCAGAGGAAGTAATCTCTCATCAAATATAAATGAGTTGATCAATCATCTTAGACACTATTCCCTACACAGTGAAACACACTGAATGATCTTATTAGGAATTTCCTTTGGGTCAGGGTTTATGATTTAGGGTTTAGGGTTTAGGGCTCGGTGGTTCGTGGTTTAGGGGTTAGGGTTTAGGGTTTAGAGCTAAGGGTTCAAGGTTCCCTATTTAGGGTTTAGGGTTTATGGTTTATATTTTACGTTTTATGGCTCAGGGCTTAAGGGTCGAGGATTTAGGATTTAGGGTTAAGGGTTTAGGTCTCAAGGTTCAAGGTTTAGGGTAGAGGGTTTAGGGTTTAGGGATTAGGCTTTAGGGTTTATTATTTAGGGGTTAGGGTTGATGGTTCATGTTTCAAGGTTTAATGTTTAGGATTTGAGATTAGGCTTAAGGCTTAGGGCTCAAGGTTCAAGTCTTAAGGTTTAGGTTCTAGGGCTCAAGGTTTAGGGTTTAGGGTTTCACGATCGAGATTTGAGGCTTAGGGTTTAGGGTTTAGGGCTCAAGGTTCAAGGTTTAGGATTTATTTTTTCTTAGGTTCAAGTTTAGTTTCCAATATGAATTACTCCAATGTTTTAAAATGTTTCTCCGGATGCAATGAAATTCTCGATTAAGGCACTCAAATATTGTTGAATGTCCAATCCTACCATAGACCCCACTAGTCCTAGATCTTTAGGTATAAAGAAACACCATTACTTGGATTCCATTTATAATGATAGAGAAATTTGTAAATTCACGTTATGACCTCTTCATTTGTATGAATTTCAAGTTGTTTGGAAATCACATCACACCCTTCACTAGGATTGATGACTACGCCTATCTTTTTTAAGGTGCTTTTGAAATCATCCATGGGATTAAATCATTAAAGGAATTATTAATGAATGTAAGATCACTAAGTCATAGGCCAATTGACTCGCATTCAGAACTAAAAAATAAATATTTACTAGGGGATTGATAACTCCTTTGTGTTCTTAAACATTCCCTAGTTGTTATGCTTATTTTGAACACTTCCGTAAGTTCTCACAAATTTACTATGCATTCCAAAGTAAATAAGAGCTATCTTTTTCTCCAGAGGAAAGGATACCGCAGTAATTCCATTATGATTCTACACCTCGGCATTGGTATACTTTTATCTGCTTCTTCCATTTCCTTTGAGATTACTTTTTTTGTTTCGATGGATATTTTTTCCACTTCCAATGTGGCATCATGGCTTACATAATACCATACATGGAAATATGAGAAATGTCAAATTTGTTTCAAAGTGTAAAGAAATTGACATTCAAGAATGCAAGTATATGTGGGGAGAAATTGGTTTGGAAGAGATGTGTAATATGCATTGCAAGGTAAAGGTAGATGTCATATCCATTTATTTTATCGCCCCACCTCTCATAAACAAGGTAGTTATATAAGAAGACTCAATGATGGTTCTCAATACAAGACTAGGAAATGAGCTCCTAATATTGATATTCAAAAAGATGAACTCAGTCATAAGACCTACTAGAAATATATGAGGTTTAGAGGTTAGGGATTATGGCTATTTATTTAGTGTTTAGGGTTTAGGGTTCAATATTTAGTGTGTTCGGGTTTAGGGTTTATTATTTTGGTTTTAGGGTTTAGGGTTTAGGTCTAAGGGTTAAGGGTTGAGGTTAAGGGTTTAGGTTCAGCTGCAGGTTCATAGTTTAGGGTTTAGTGTTTAGGGCTCAAGATTTAGGGTTTAAGGTTAAGGGTTTAGGGTTTAGGGTTTACAATTTAGGGATTATGATTTAGGGCTTAAGGTATAGGGTTTAGGGTTTAGTTTTTAGGGTTTAGGGTTTAACATTTAGGGCTCATAGTTTAAGGTTTAGGGTTTATGGTTTAGGATTTAGCATTTAGGGCTTAAGGTTTAGGGTTTATGGTTTAGGGCTCATGGTTTAGGGTTTAGGGCTTAGGGCTTATGGTACATGGTTTAGGGTTTATAGCTCAGCGATGAAGGTGTAGGGTTCAAGGCTTAGGGTTTAGGGTGCGTGGTTCAGGGTTTATGGCTCAAGGTTCAAGGTTCAAAGTTACAAGTTTACGGTTTACGAGTGAGAGCTCGAGGATTTGGATTTATGGTTTAGGGCTTAGGGTTTAAAGTTTAGGGTTTAGGGCTCAAGGATTAGGGTGTACGATTCGGTGCTTAGGGTTTATGGTTTAGGGTTTAGGGATTATGGTTTAGGGTTCATGGTTAAGGGTTTATGGCTCAAGGTTTACAGTTCGGAGTTACAGGTTTAAGGTTTAGGGGTTATAGCTTAGGGCTCTAGAATTAGTGTCTAGGGTTTAGGGCTTAAGGCTCATGGTTTAGGGGTTATAGCTCTGGGCTCTAGAATTAGTGTCTAGGGTTTGGGCTTAAGGCTCATGGTTTAGGGTTTAGGGTTTAGGTTTTAGCATTTGGGGTTTATTATTTTTGTTTGATGGTGTAGGGTTTATAATTTAGGGTTTATGTCTTATGGTTAATGGTTGAGGATTAAGGGTTTAGGTTGTAGAGTTCAAGGTTTAGGGTTTAGGGCTCGTGGATTTATTATTTTGGATTCATTATTTAGGATTTAGGATTTAGGGGTTAAGGGTTTAGGGTTTAGGATTTAGTTTTTAAGGTTTGAGGTTTAGCGTTTAGGGCTCATGGTTCATGGTTCATGGTTTAGGGTTTAGGGTTTAGGGCTCATGGGTAAGGGTTGAATGTTTAATGTTTAGGGATTAGGGTTTAGGTTTTATGTTTTAGGGTTTTGCGATGATAGTTTAGGGTTTAGGTTTTATGTTTAGGGCCTTTGATTTAGGGTTTCGATTTTAGAGTTTAAATCTAAAAAGCTTTAGGATGAATGCTGAAATCCTTAAAATTACCTATGTACTGACCAAATTATACTATAAAAACTATCTCCTAAATCGTGACTAATGGAGCTGTTAGAATAGCTCCATAAGGTGCAGAGTGGCCTTAATTTCTTATATTTACTAAAATAGATTTTAAGTATAAGAAACAACTAAATATAAATAATAATAAATGAAAAAATTAAACATTATTATTTTTAAATAAAAGAATGCTAGAAGCACATATAATGTTCATACTATACAGAACATGTACACGTTATAACA
Source organism: Taxus wallichiana var. yunnanensis (assembly GCA_018340775.1). Classification (NCBI taxonomy): domain Eukaryota; kingdom Viridiplantae; phylum Streptophyta; class Pinopsida; order Cupressales; family Taxaceae; genus Taxus; species Taxus wallichiana. Next base: position 922,979,020 of record CM031237.1, read on the forward strand.
CGTACACATTTTGTGTTTTCACTTTTTCCAAGCGATGCCTCAAGGCTTGGATTTGGTTTGGATCCCCAAGCCTGAGGCATGGACTAGTACAAACACAAAAACATCATGTTTTTATAGGTAAAGGCAAAAATCCACTTCCACCATGATAAATCAACATAAAAAGATCTATTCGTTTAAAAACAATTATACCATGATGTAGATGAAAGTTTCTTCTTTTTAAAAATATAGTTTTCCAAATTTTTCGACTAATATATATGGTTTCCATATTATTTATTTTCTAACTATGCTTTTTTATAGATCTTTTTTGAAGTTTACATATGCCTATCTTTCAACGCGTATCATTTTTTGGCTCATAAAAATCGAAAAAAAAATTATACTAGCACAAACTAGGCCTAATTCTATACTTTTAGAAAAAAAAAAATAATAATTTCGATATTTTTTAACGTAGTGGGGGGTATGGTCGGAGCTCTGTTATTTTTCAAAAATTTAAATTTTTGTACTAGAAAAATCATAAAATAATAAATACTCGGTAAAAATCTTTAAAAACTCTAACACAATCTAGATGATGCTAGCTATCTTTATACAAAAGCATTTTCAAAAACACTAAATGGTCCTCAAAACTCGTCGGGGGGCATGAAAGTCACTATATTATGTTTTAACAAAAATAGGATCACTTGTTGGTATTTTACTTATTTGACCCACTTAAAAATATCCATTTGCAATAAAATTTAGTAGCTTAGAAATTAGACTCAAAATTCTACAATTCATGTTTATACAACATATTCCAATTTGGGGGTAACTATTTCAAAAAAATTGTACAAGTTGAAGTTTTTAATTTTTAGAAAAATGCATCCACTTAAGACCCCCTTTTAGACCCCAACTTGGTTCATTTACCCTCCTCAAATTTTTCCTTATTCCTTCTTCTATGCGCAAAAATTACATGGGAGGGCATTTAAAGCCCTGCAGGGGATTTTGCGGGCATTCATTTCCTCGCTATTGGTGGTTGGAAGTTTGAATCAGATTTTCCATCTCTTTCTCCTCCCCTTCTCTCCTCCTATAAATTGCACGGCTATGCTCATTAAAACGGATCCTTCTCTGTTGTAATGGTACCATGCCAAAATGGTGGCCAAGTTCCCATGATTTTTAGACCTTGGAATTATTCTTCGTAATGTCTTCTCGCCTCCTACCATGAATGTAACTGATTGTGCATCTTTCAAGCAATAAAAATTGGATTTTTTGGCACTTATGTCTGCCTTCTTCTCATTGGTTTTGTGTCTTGCCTCTCTACTATGTTTTGGCATGTTGTGTACTTCCCTTACTTATAGATCTCATTTTCACGTGTTTTTAATGCACTGGAAGTTGACTCTAAGTGGTTCATGTCTTTGGTGTGTGCCTTTCTGCCCTTTATCCCGTGTTTTATCACTTTCCTTCCTTTTATGGAAATTGATCAACCCTCTTTCTAATGTTATCATCTTCCCTTAGCTTAGGATTTTCCTTGTGCATCTCCTTCTCAGCCTGATTTCTTGGATTCGTAAGAGTAATGATAGATAACTTCATTTACACCACTTGGAGTAGTGTTAGCATTATGTCAATACCCAAATTTAATCTCCTTCAAAGGACGAGAAACATCATGGATTTAACATGCCACTTAAAGGTAGATAGATGATTATGTATGTCATTTTGCAGTTAGGGAAGCAATCTATCTGACTTTTTAGCACTCAAGCTTTGAAAAGGAGCGGGTAGCAGACCTTAAGATGATTTGATCTATCTTCATTATTTTAGGTTGTGCCTTTCAACAAGTGTAAGGGGACCCTTTTGTAGCCTATTGTTTATGGAGGAGATGGGGATATCCTTCCTAATGAAGTTGTTAAGGAGACCTTGGAGAAAATATGATCAATGCAACAAAATATAACTCTCACGAGTTGTCACTCTAGATAGTGGAGATATTTTCTGGGCAAGGTTCAGGCTACTAAAGACATTTGAAATCTTGATTGTTTCTACATGCTTTGGTAATGGAAATTATGCTTTTGTGCACACATAGGAAAAACAGGGTAGTATGGGTAGGATTAGTTGTTTTAAATGAATTTTTGGTGGGAGGTGAGGCAGAATGAACTTGATTTTCTAGATCTCTAAGAACTCTTACAAAATGGAAATTCTAATCAACAAAATGCTTCAGAATAGCTAAAATGTTCCTTTAACTAGAATATGTGCTTCAATGGAGGCCCAAATTAGCACCTTTTCACACAATCTATGAGATTTTAACACAAAGGCTTGAGTTAGAAAACCCAACAAAGTATTGAGATCCAAACCCAATCACACCTGAGGTACACCCAGAGGCTTACAGATAATCTCTGTCAACAAATGAAAGAAAAGTGATTTTAAATCATTTATTTCATCCCCAGATGAAAGCTCTTCCAGGAAATGAAATTGCAGATGCCACTAAACTATCACAAGGATTGAGACCCGTGTGATTAAGATAGATTTTGATACAAGATTGCAACAGGAACAAGAAAAACTATCTGCATACATTCAAAAATAAAACAAACATATTTGGCTTAAGATCAACACAGAATAACTCGAGTTTGATTAAATTTATCAGCAGGGGAAAGTTTCTAGAAAAATATTAGAGCTTGTCAATGGTTGTACACTTGCAACCACCTTGACATGATCAAACTTAATACAAAAGAGATAACCAGGTTTCTCAGACGGCTTCTCAAAAGACTAGGCTTTGTCAAATTTTCCTCTTGGGAATTTTCTTTGACCTCTAACACTCCAACCTCTAACCATTTGCACGAAAAATTGTGCCATTTATAACATTTACAACAAAGCCCCTTTTCCCCCCAAAAATCATGACATTGAGTGCTACCAGTGCTCGCCATGATCACGATCGTGATTTCTAGAATCAGATCTATAAAAATTCGTCAGTGCTCAAGGGGAAAATCTCTTCGAATATCTCCCACATTCAACTCCTCCTTCTGGTAGATCACTCTTTCTTCAACTCGTTAACCACTTTCGCCCTAATCTATCAAATCTGGTTCCTTGCATGCTCGGGAGAAGAAAAATAGAAAATCATATCAAGCCCAAGAGTCAGACCATTTTAATGGCAAAAGACGTCTCTAAATCTCCTCCACCAAACTTAGATATCAAAATTAACTCTCCTCTCTATTTGGCATGTAGGAAATACCAATAAATCATGAAGACTCACACTTCTAGGAGCATTTCAGTAAAAATGGGGGAAATCAGATTTAGACTCATAGTTGTTGTTGATCTTTACTTTGAATTTGGGTCGTCCACGTGGAAGATTCATTTTAAGATGGGCCCGAGGTTCTTCTTTGAATTTTTACAACTTTTGGAAAAATGTAAAATTTTCACATTTTGCTCCGCGCCTCCACCCTTGAGAAATGAGCCTGACACGTGTCCTAAGGTGGGTCCCAAAGGAACTGCTGAGACAAATTTTGGCATTTCATCTTTTTTTGGAAAAGGCAATATTTTCCAATTTTACCCCTAGCTCCGCCCTTGAAAAATGGGCCTAACACGTGTCCCAATGTGGGTCCCAGTGGAACCACGCTTCCTTTTTCACTTTTAACTCTTTTCTCCCAAAAGGAAATTTTTCCAAATTTCCCCGAGAGTTCGCACCTCTGTTGTTGACTGGAGCAAGCTTTGACCTTTCCTCTATCGGGCTTGTGGGCCATTTTGATGTTTTAATATTTTGAATATCAAGGGGAAAAAATGCAAGTTACCCCCGATGGTCCGCCTCCCGCCCCTTTGAATTTTCAAACTGCCACATGTCACAATGGCACATCTTGAGATGATCCCCAAAGGTTGAGACCTTCAATGAGCGTGGGCTTACCACGTGTCATTATGGCACAACTTGAAAAAAATAAGGTTTCAAAATGATTTGGTGGGACACACTTCTATTTTAGAATTTTATTCCATTTTTCCAAAAGGGAAAAACATTCAACTTACCTCCGAAGGCCCGCATCTCCGCCATTAGCTTTGCCATGTGTCCTCCTGTGGGGTCAAAGTAAGACTTTTTCCCTACCACTTAAAATTTTCTTTAATCAGATCCTGGCAGGGCAGGAGGTGATTTCAAACCTTTTGCGAAGTAGCCAAAAGGAAAAAGTTCAAAAACAAACCCGCCGGCTTCAATCTAATTAGAAGAAGCCACGTAAGCACCAAAAGAACCAATCAGAAATGAGTGGAGCCACGGGACAAAATTTTCCTTTTGCCAAAAAAGTAAAAAGTGATAAGTTAAAGCATTTTCTGTCATCCCCTGACCAACCAAAAGAATCCACATTACCGTCGAATGTAAGGATGTAAATTTTACTAGGGGAAACACCCGTTAAACCGTAAAATGCAAAAAAAGACCATTTGAGCCCAAGGATGAAGTTTTTTCCAAGGACAGAGGATTTAGAAATGTTGCAAGGCTCAAATACACTCTTCATAGCTACATCCATTCATTTTTCATCAAGTATTTGGGGAAAAATGACAAGGGCAGCAAATCCCGACTGTAAAAAATGGAAAGAACGGAAAGCCTAAGTTTTTGAATGAATAGAGGACGAGAGACCCAAATTTCAGACCTCTTCAAAGAAACAGAGAAACAAGGACACAAATATAGATCCATATGTGATCTTCGGCCCAAGGAAAGATTAATTATGGCAACAAAGGAAAGTAGAGACTTCCCAGGCACAACACGGGGGATAAAATGTGACAGAGGCCGTAAATCAATGGATTTTCAAAGGCAAAATGGGGTGAGACTATTTTGAGCACTAACACATTAGAGATAGGTATAACAATCAGCCTTCTCTAGGCGTCTGTCTCAAGCACGCAAGGTCCCACAACTTGAAAAAAGTCCTATTGTTGCCTCATCAACCCGGATTCAACCTAAAATGGGATGGATGCAAATTTGAGCTACAACACGTTGCTTTTTACTTGTTTCATTTCTTAGATAATTCTCTTATTTGGACCTTTTTTAGATTAGATAAATATTTGGTTTTGAGGAGTCCAAAATCCACCTTTACATGGAGAAAAGATATAACAATGAGGTAAAACAAAACACGACCTTTACAAGAAAGCCTAAAGAAAAACAAAGCCAAGACACTAACAAAAACAAAAACAACAAGATTAGATCCATTGACTAAACAAAGAAATCCAGTCAAATAGGCTTGACCTAGCATACATAGAGATCCAATGTCAAAGGGTCCTCTAGAACTTCTCCACGTTACTCGATCAAAATTCACTGCTTTTTAGGGGTGTACCATAATCCATTGTTCCCCATCACATGCCTCCATGGACCACATCACCATCCCTCCATCATGCCCAATCTTAATCACCATCTTTCCCTTCCCCTCCTTTCATGATCGTAGTCTCCCAACCGAGCCGACACTGCCCACAACGGATCCCAACATGAGTGGGCGTAGCCCGCCCCTTTCCATCGTTTTCTTGTCAAGTTCCTTGTCGCCAACATCCCTCTCTGCCTCCCCACATCCTGTAACTACCAACCATCCATCTATCACTGTGCCAGCAACCACATTCAATGATGAATTTGAATTTAAATTCTTCCGCCCACCTAGGTCATCCGAGATGGCAATGCAAGAATAAGTAAGTTCGTCAAGTCCTCTCTCGCCCCACCACAGTGTAGTAAGCAACTACCATCACCCTTCTAGGCCATGTCATTCTCTCCAAGTGTGTCGAAAAAAAGATCGCCACCTTCCTCCTTGTCATCATCTTCGGCCGGCGAGTCCTCGTTGTCATGGCATCATCATCAATCTTAGTAATAGGCACCCAATGATCTCCATTATCTTCTTCTTCCATCTAGGTTTTTATCATCGCAACATAAAGACTTGGCCTCATTACTAACCTTTTTGCATATTTCACATATAATATGATATTTCTTGATATCTATTTCTTGTTCGCATTTTCCATAAGAAGTGTTCAGGGAAATTCTCTTGGAACTTTGGCCCCAATCAAAACATTGATGCACATCCTCACAAAGACAATTCTATATCTAGCCTTCATAGCAAGATTTGTAGTAATAAGCACTTCTATCAATCTTGTTTTCCCAAATAACACCCAAGGCTCCCATAACTCAAAGGGGAGAGCTGGGAGATGAATCCAAAAAATGAGTTCAGTGATAGATTACTCCAAAGTCAGCCCCGTCTACCAATGCATAAGGTAGAGCCTCTTTCCCATAGAACTGGGAAACCTTATAAGCACTCTTTAAAGCTCCACATCTTTATAGAAGCAAAAAGGAACTCATCCTTTCGAAGTGCTCTAACCTCCAACTTCGAGATCCACTTTCTTTTGCACCACTCTCACAAAAAATCAATATTTGGCCTGCAGCCACCAAAGCAAACCCCGACCATGTGTTGGAATCTATTCTTGTCTCTATCAACAACCTCTTCTCGGTATATCCATATGTGGATCCTCTTCACTCCATGATGGCAATAGTTCTAAAGGCTACCGGTGAGCACCCTCGAAGAGCCTAGTTGACCTCATCAAGCCCATAGCAGGGGGAGCCAACGGGATCGACGGGAAACCATTATTTTTTTCCATTGTTCCACCACTAGCCAAAGGGTTCTAAAAGGGTTTTGGTAAACCATGGTGAGAGTCGAATCACAGACATAGCACTGGGATCATAAGCCTAACATTGCGACTCACAACACGCCTTCATTACCGACTTAGCTATCCTCCACCCTTAAAATGTTTTTATTAAACCATTGTAAGAGTTGAACCAAACAGGCAGCACCGGGATCATAAGCCTAACACTACACCTCACATGACGCCTTCGTTGCCAACTCGGCTATCCTCCACCCTTAAAAGGGTTTTGGTAAATCATGGTGAGAGTCAAACCGGAGACGTAACATTGAGACCATAAGCCTAACACTATGCCTCACAACATGCCTTTGTCACCGACACACCTATCCTTCACCCTTGTAAAGGTTTTTGTAAACCGTGGTTAGAGTCGAACAAGAGACGTAACACGGAGATCATAAGCCTAAAACCACACCTCATAACACGTGTTCGTCACCAATTTGGATTTTCATTGACCCTCTTATCTATTAACTCCCTTAAATCTTGAGAATAAAATTAATTTTTCATTTTAATGCTCCAAAATTCATAATTTATTTGTTTGAATAATGGAATACAAAGTGTTGAGATAGAACACTATTGTTTGTTTCTATAAATGGGTTGTAAAATATGAAAACTACTCCTCATTTGATCTAATACCAATTTGAGGATTTGATGAATTGAAACCCTTATGATGGTATCTTATCTTAAAAACAAATTGAAAAAATAAAGGTACAACTCATACGAATGAGAAACAAAACACAAGATCGATATGTAGAAAAATAAATAAATCACATTTATATTTTGGACAAAGACTTTAGTTCTCTTCTTCTCTCATATGCTTACAAATATGAATTTTGCAAAACTATTTACAACTCCTTTGCATTGATTCTTAATAAATTAATTTAAGATACTTTTTTATCATAGGTAAAGGAGGGTTATATAGGGACCCTACCCCGCACAAAGAATCCATCAAAAGAAAAACAACCAAGTTTGAGTGTATACCCATCAAGCCTATAAAAGACTAAAAACTAAAAGACATCACAACTCACAACCAAACTAATAGCATGATAAACAAACTAATAGCAAGCAACAACACACCAAGAGACTAGACCCATAATCTATTTATTCATAATATCATCCAAAGTATTCATGCTTTCAGCCCATTCCTTCACCAATCCAAGAATTGTCACTCTCCATTTTTCATAATCTAGCTCAATCATTTCCTTCTTGGGGAATCTTCCTTTGCAATATAATCATTTTAAGATACTTTTTACTAAATCAATATTTTCTTAATTTAAATTTTTTAATTTAAAATGTATGTTTTTCTAATAACAAAACCTAAGATTTTCTAAAAATGTTCCATGTGTATGCATGCGTGTGGCAAGTCAATTTTTATTTCTTACATACTAGATCCTATTGATTGGGAACACAAAAACTAGTTAGAATCCATGAGTTTAAAAACCATTTAATAGAATGTACGCAATGATATTTTGGAATCTTCCTTCTTGCAATACAATGATTTTATAAATGAAGTTGGTGCTTCTCCATGAATGGTCCTACACAACATAATACTTTTATTTAATTTTGTACTTTTAGGGAATTGATGTTTTTTTAATTTAATGTGATTATTATATGGATTAGTTGAGCAAAATGCTTAGTATTTGCTACCGAGGATTGAGGGTAATCTTTCTACCGAATTCTCCCAAGGCATATGATCCCTACCCGTATGATGGTGTAAATGGTCTTGTCTCACCATCCACCAATATACAATTCTTAAGGCATGATAGTTTTAATTATGACGAGTTAAGAATTTGTTTTTTACCGTAAAGTCTCATATCCATGCATAGCGCACATGAATTGCCAAAGGAACCACTTAAAAGAAACCTAATTTATGTTTCCCTCTATTTCTTGTCTATACTAGATTTCAATTAGATGTGGCACTACGATGTGGGTATGGGGTTGTGTCATGTGAACGTGTGTCCAAGGATGTCCCCGATCCCATTGTCTAGGTTGTGAAACCCCAAACTACTATGAAAACAATAGACAAACAATTGCAACATGCTAAAACTAATGCCATTTATATTGTCATTATCACTTCTTTAAATAAATGTTTATATATATATATATATATATATACAAAAAAAAATTGTATATAATATAAGAATTTTGAAGTCCTAATAACATTTCTTAAAAAGCTTCATATATATATTTTTATTCTAACATAAATTATTTAAAATATGTTATATGAAAATATTTAGAACTTCAGAAGTTTGAAAGTGAGGAATCCTACTAAGTAGTACACAAATTGTTTTTAAAAATAAATTAAAAAATTCAGCACATTTATGACCAACAAAAAGTTCCAATTCATTATTGCAGGTTGTCTTTTGCTAAAATATTCCTTCAAGCAACCAAACTTTTTGGGCCGATTTAACTTTTGCAGTTGGTGGCAGTTAGTGCTTTGTGAACAACATTGAGTCTTCAAATTCAATAAACATTTAAGTATAGGGTTCATTTCGGCCTTAACATACATTTGTTGGGGTCTGTGCAGAAGAAAATGGTCATTTGGGAAGAAGTGCCAAAGTTATTGAAATTTTCGTGCTTTCACCATCAACTCAGAATTAGCAGAGGCCACTGAGATAGATAGAATTCCGTTACTTATCTACTTTTTGTTTGTTCATGATATGATAAGAAGTAGGTAGGGCAACGTATGATAATAAGACAGATGACAGGAATCGGGCAGGGAAACAGGTCTGCAAATTGGGTTTCTTCAATGTAATCAGAAAATGGTGACTGCTCTACAGTGTCGGAGTCCAGAGCATAACAAAATTTATGAGGTGCAAAGGCTACCCGTGATTGTACGTGGGGGTCCACGTGGGTGTTGGAACATTTCATTGTCAATTATTTGAATTTGGGTGTTGTCTACTTATCCAGCAAGATATATGAATATGTCTGTGAAATGGTGCAACAAACATTTTGATCTGATTGATTGGATAGGAAGTATGGACATCACAAGGCAAGCTCAGAAATATTAAATTAAATTTCCTTATCAGCAACTTTAATGTGTTGCATGGCTTGTTGAGATTATTAATGTCATAATTTTATTTTTTTTATTTTGAATGCAATATGAACATTGTCACTTACAATCATGATTTGAATGGAAGATGAATATGGATATTAAATGTTTATGGTGAAGAAACTATGCTCTTACAATTATGATTATAAAAAGTATATGTTAGTTTGGTAGGAGAAGGTGCTCACAATTATTAGTCTTAAATGTTAAGGACTAAGGGTTATGTAGGGCATCCCACCCTTCTTCGTTATTACCTAATATCTTTTGAAATTTGTACATTGGTATAATGGTTAGACAATACCTTTTACATCATCATACACAACATTAAGTTACTATCCATTAGATTTGTTTTACAAATATAATTTTATTGTGGGTAAATTCAAAAAATATTTAATGGGGTTCATTCTTTAGTTCTATGATTTTCTAGTTTTGTGGTTGCCTTTTTAGTATTTCTCATGCCTTTGTGACATTTTGATTTTGAACCGTGAATTTCCCCCGCGATTGTAACTATTTTGTATTATTAATATAAAAACAGATTCCAATTATTAAAAAAAAATTATAATAATTAAATATGATAAATAACTATTACACTATTATTTTATTCTTCAAATCTAAAATTTCAGTATACTTTTACAAGAAAAATAAAAATTATTTAGAAGATTTATATAACATTATTATTGATATTTTATTGACAGCATGATTTCAATATGTCTAACTTAGCAAATAACACACACACATCACCAATTATTTTGAATAAAAACTTAGCTCATAAATATATTGATGCAGCTCAATCATTTAAATTATAAGTACTGGTCAAATCAAAATTTATTAGTCTTTTTGTGGCTGTAAATTCCAATATTTTCTATATGATTTATTCACATACATATAAATATGTTTTTTAATTTCATATATATATATATAACTATAACATGCTCTATTGTTGAATAATTTTGTATTTGAACAATTGATTATTAATAAAATAAAAACAAAAAATTGGGATTTCGAAGAATTCCCCAAAAATAAAAAAAACCAAACAATTTTCAACAATACCATTATAATTTCTAAACTAACGGCATCTAATATTATCATTTCAGATCAATCTTCAGTTACAATTATAATATAATAACATTAAACTTGAATCTTCTTTACGCCTGAATTAATAAAAGCTTAAAAAAAAAAAATTCACAAATAATTAACCTTACCTAACGAATAGCTAGGTCTATACCATCTATGAGATGTGCCATTCATACTAAGAATGCGATAGTATTAATAGTTTAATAACTTCAAACACAGTCGAAAACAATAATTCTGTAAACATTAAACTAAATATTTAATCATAAAAAATAAAAAAATCTCTGGTTGCATAAACATGATTGGAATGAGATCCATATTGTAATTGATGGACAAGTGAAAGAAACTGATGGTAGGATTTGTTGGTAGTAGTCCCAGACATAAAGCATCAGAGATTAAGCAAATCAATCACATGAAGAGCAATAATGGTGTTGAGAGGGAACTGGGGAACAACACAAATCTTTATTTTTACTTCTTTTATGTCAAGCCAGATCCATACGGAGGGGAGAACATTTGCTGAAGGTAGATTCCACACCTAAGGGCCCTACTCGTGTTGCAAAATGACCATCAATTGATTGCATGTGTTCAACCAAACTTCAAGGTGGTCTGTGGGATTATCAAAGTTACTGTGAAGGCCTGATCGGGTAACAGGTACTCTTAGCTTCCATACGTACTTACTCTCCAAGCTTATTTTCTGACCAGTGTTATTCTATTATTGACATATTCCTCGTACTGGTTTTAAGGCTTACATGTTACTACGTAAGAAGATTAATATATAGCAGAGTTGGAATTTTCTATAGAGCATGTTACATTGTAAAATATTGTACAGATATACGTGCAAATCAGAATAACAATTACGGAGAGTTCCTGAGCCTACATGAATAATGAGTCGAATGTCCCGAGATCATTTGGTAAAAAGTTGTCCAAAATGTTGGGATCATGGGATTTATAGATTTATAATCTCTTATTTTTAGGCTCTATAATTATATACTTTTGTCCATAGGCCTCTCATTTCGACTAATACTCTTATTTATATGGATCTATTGGTGCAAATAATATAAATTGAAATTATCTCTTGCATGATCCTATATTTTATGTACCACCTTATTAAGATGACCCCACAATGCCTAACACTTACCTTGTACTCCTAGTATAATGTCGTGTGTGGTCTAGAAAGTAGCTTAACCAAATTTTAATGTCTCTTGGCCAGCCTCTCCTGTGCTAGAACAGCATCTTGTTCTTCTATATCACTTTCAATAGGAAACAAAATGTCTTCTTAACAAAATGTTTTCTTGTTTGAGAGATTCTCTTCTATCACATTGAAAATAAAAGAAAAAGTCTTTTTAAGATCTACATTATCAAGTGTTTCTAATCATTATTTTAAAGTGTAAATTAAGGTAAAATGTTGAATTTTATAAATTACATAATTCAATAAAAGATTTACCTAAGTCAAACAACAATTAATTAGAAACTTATGCAATACATTACAAAAATTAGATAAATTATACAAAATTATATAAACTAAACTTGCAAAAAGTAGGATAAAATTAAGAAAACTTTGTGAGATTTATTACATTTTAATAAGCATTTATCATAGCAGAAATATATTAAACAAAGTTTAACTTTAAATCATTACTTTTTAAATTTTGAATTTCAGTTTTTATTTTCTTTATTTAAAAAATAAAAATTATTTGCATATTTTAAATATTTGTTTGTTATTCTTAATTACCCATCCCCTAATATCCCCATTATTTTGAATTGTTTTCTTTATCATGGAAATTACATTCTACTATCGTAACATTACAAAAACTAGTTGAAATTATTTAAATTATTCAAAACATTATATAGGTTAGGTATATAAAATCGTGTGTAAATTATTCGGAGAATCTACAACTTTTTAAAATTAATGACAATAAGAGAAATCAACAATAATAGGGGAAATTTCACAAAATCTAAAAGTTCGCAAAATTAGGCAAAAATTAAAGTAAACTTGTGGGAAACTTGAAGAATTCACACAAATTAGAAACAAATAAGAAAAAAAGTTAAATTGAGAGGATTTGGTTATTTTTACATGATAAAAAATTATTGATATTTTCTTCTTATTTTAAATTTGTTTGTAGTGGATATGTCAACCTCTTTTTTTTTCTCCTCGCTACCAATATTATCTCGCACACTCTTATGTAGACAATATGGAAATCAAAAAAATTATAGATAATTATAAAGACAATATTGAAAAGTTAATATCATAATTGCATAAAGAAAATTCGAAATCTTACTCTTTATTCTTGCTCAATACATATCCATTTAAATAGGAGATGTTGTTCCTATATTTAAGGAGATATAATCTCCATAAATATCTCCACACATAACTCCTAAAACAACTCCATGCTATTATACGTGAGATTTTGTTTTCTCACAAAACTAATATTGTTAATGATTTGTTTACTCAACAACTCATAACAATATTTACTCACCCACTCATAATTACATTTACAATAATGTAATTAATTATTACAACACATATTATATTATCCTAGATAATATAATCACTTACATAATATTCTATGTTCACACTACAACATAGATATTCCTAACATTCGCCCCCTTAGTGTGAACATGGGGTAAGAGCTCCTGGAAACATCAACCTTGTCGGAGTATTCATTGCTACTGGATCTTGCTATCTGGATCTTGCTGCTAATGATCATCCTTGTCGTATGAACATCTTCATCGACTGATCACCTTCCACCGAAGTACCTTCCACCGAAGTATGGCAGTCAGAGGACCGTACGACAGTCAGAGGACCGTACGTAGATGATTTTCCCCTGTAAGCTGAGTCATGCAGTTTGCTTCTTCCACACCAAATAGACACTCAGGAACTGTTGTTAGTCTATGTGAACACATTAAAATCAAAACATGAAACTAGTTTCACCCCCTTGTGTATAAACACACCACATAACTGAAATAAAATATCACCACATCTGTCTGCGACCCCATCGTTGGTGAATGACGAGAGGACGCTGATTTTCCTCCTTCCTCCATTGCCTCCTTCCTCCAACAAGAAAAGAGTCTACCATAGGAAATCCTCATCACTAGGACATGAAAGTTCTTCATCAGTTGAGTAGACTTCCCAATCAGTTTCTACTTCAGCTAGAAGGGCTTTCTGATCTATCTTGTCATCAAGAAGATCCTGAGCTCTCTTTTTACAGTTCAGTATTACATGCCCAATCTCATTACAATAAAAGCATTTTATTTTTCCATGTGAAGGAACCTTCTTTGGTTTATGTTTTTCCTTCTTAGATGAGGAGCTCGGTTTGTTTCCTACATATAGTACTTCTTCATGTTCTTCATGATTGCTTTGTTCTAACAATGTAGAAATCACTCCTTCTAGACTAATAGTAATTTTACTCAAAGTAAATACAATATTTGAGTAACTCTTAGGCATGCTATTAAGAAGAATAGCTTTAGCATCATCATCTTTTACATGTTCTTTAATTCCAGCTAGTTGATTTAGCAAAGAACGAAACTTACTTATATGATCTGCCATTTTTGAGTTCTCTTCCATTTTCAACCCGTACAAGCGTTGCTTCAATGTAGTCTTTGCCATTTCAGCTTCAGAACCAAACAATTTGTTAAGAGACTCCCAAATTTCTTTTGCAGATTTTGTGAAATCCACATGATGTAGATAGGCTTTTGATAAGCCCAGACCAATGGTACCCAATGCTCTCTGATCTTTTGCATTCCATTTTGCCAATTCATTTCCTCCAGTGGGTGGAGTTGAATTAGACTTCACCACATCCCATAGATCCTTTTCTATTAAATGTAATTGCATCTGTAGTTGCCATGTATGGAAATCTTGTCCTTCAAACTTTTCAATCAGATTTAGTTTCTCCATTATTTTGTACAATACTGATAAAAAAATACAAAATTGAATCAAGTACTTTAAAATTTTATATTGAATACCTTTTAACCTCCAAGCAAGTCAAGAACTTGTATTAACAATTCAACATTATTGAAAATTGGAGAAAACTTTCAGTAGAAGAATTGATGTGCTTAATTTGATAGCTGCATAGTAAAATCCGTATTTCTTCCAAACTACGTTCTGGGTTCTTCTGAAATTTCTTCTGTAGTTTCTTGACCAGCACGTGATTCTGCACACAAAATTATAGAAAAACCCACATCTGGAAACGAAAAATATAATATATTCTTTGAGACGGATCTGATCATGAAAGCACTGAAATTTCTTGCATCAAACCTGCTCTGTTACCAAATGAAAAGTTAATATCATAATTGCATAAAGAAAATTCGAAATCTTACTCTTTATTCTTGCTCAATACATATCCATTTAAATAGGAGATGTTGTTCCTATATTTAAGGAGATATAATCTCCATAAATATCTCCACACATAACTCCTAAAACAACTCCATGCTATTATACGTGAGATTTTGTTTTCTCACAAAACTAATATTGTTAATGATTTGTTTACTCAACAACTCATAACAATATTTACTCACCCACTCATAATTACATTTACAATAATGTAATTAATTATTACAACACATATTATATTATCCTAGATAATATAATCACTTACATAATATTCTATGTTCACACTACAACATAGATATTCCTAACATTTACATTAACCACAGCTTATTATGGAGAATGTGTTGAAGAGGAAGGGTGAAAATTAACTTCAATGGTGCACAAAGAAACAACATGTTTTCTACAATTTAAGCTAATTTGTGTTCAACATGGGGAGAGATTAAGATTATTACATATGAGGAAGAATCCAAATATGATTTTAAATTTATCCTAGAACATAAAGAAATATAAATATATGGTTTTCCCTATTGGTGACATTATGGTGCATAGCTAATGGGTAAACCACTTCCAACCCCTTATGATGAATTTACATTTATGTAGGGAAGCTATAAGATATAGTTGTTGACTATTCCCACTACATGTTCTAACCATTCACCTTAACAACAATTAATATTGAGCCTACTAGTCAATGTTCAATCAAGTATACAAGTATTACCTTTTATATTACCTTTTTATATTCCAATTTAACAGTTTGTAGATTAGGCACATGTTGCTAACTACAAATTCATTGAATCAAGAAATAGAATGTGCTACGGTGAAAAGACAATAGAAGAGCACATTCATATAGCCCTACAAAGAACCTATCACACACATGATCATGTCTACATTAATGGATGTTTTTATGCTTTTAAAAATATAAAAAAAAGGCGCTCTCTTTTCATTAAGTAGACCAATGTAAATAATATTTTTATGTTTAAAATTATGGATGCAACATGACTCCTCTTTGATATCTTTCCCACCAATGACACTCTTAATCATTTTTATCATGTTTGTTCTTATTGGGGAAAATAATACTTGTTTTTACGTAAAGAGTCATAATTTTTTCTTGAATTATATTGTTAACTATTGGTATCATTTTTTTAGATAAAGGTAAAAAATATTTGGTTTTGAAGTGACCAAAAACCTTTGTACATGAAATGAAGCCAGGCCAAAGGACAACCAAAATGAGACAATAATGCTTTTGAAGGATCAAAAACACTATTCAAACCGAAAGATAGGCTAAAAATCACAACAGTGGTACAAAGTGTAGCATGGTGGTGAGACCAAAAACCAACACCCTTGGAAACACCAACCAAAATCCTAGGCTAGGAAAAAACATGAAGTGTCAACCAAGACTCAAGTCAAACAGACTTTACCATCCTCGAGGTGCACTCTATAAACCTAATGAGAAAACCTAGCCGTGTATAAGGAGATGATTATCCGAGAGGAGTATGTCCATGGGATCTCAAGTTCATGCTAAGAGGAGCAGTGAGAGTCCTTCCTTTCTTTTTTCTGTTCATAACTATCCAATGCTCACTCTTATTAATATTTTTGTTTTCATTTGAATGTATTGGGACCAAGACCTCCAAGCTCTCAATATTCCCAACATCTGAGTTCTTCGTCAAAATACCCTTTTTAATGACATCGGAGGTCATTCCCGAAGGGAATGACTTATCCAAAGTAGGCTGCAATAAGACCATCCCCGGGCGCCCACATCAAGAGAGGGAGTAGGAGTCCCAACAAGAAGTTGAGTCTCACCTTCATTAGTCTTTGAATCCTTCGAAGAATAATTAGCATCATTTCCCACACCAACATATTTGGTTGAGCATCCTTCCACCAAAAAAACTTACCATTCTCCTTGTGTTTCACACTTTTGCAGTTTAAGCCTAATGTGCCCGCACCAAATAATTTCTTACATTTGAATAGTAACCCTTCATAATCCAAAGGTTGGAACCAAATTCGATCCAACATCCTAAGTTCCATCGAGGGTAGAAGATCAACCGATATATCCATATCTACAAATTTACGAGTATAGGTAGTGTCAGTATATAGTTCGATTTTGGATTCAATGTCCACATATTTTCCCAAAGTGTGTTTCCAATTGCAATCAGGAGCTCTTCCCCACAAAATTGCCATGGGAGATGACACAATCAAACCAATACTCGTTTACCTTGGAATGTTTGAGTGATTGGGTTGAAGAAAGGAAACAAAGTTTCATGATAAGTAGATGGTTTTGAGTTCCCAAAGAATAGAAAATATTTTATCTCTATCTTTTATCGGGTTAAAAACCACAATGAAAAAAAAATCTAGCACAGGATAAATATCCACTGTACCTAGTATAATGGGTCACCTTTCGGAGGTGATCTAGGAATGTAGATGAAGAATCCCTATCCACAAACCATTAAATCTCATTGATCATCCCTTTCTTGGTGAATTTTCCTTCACTTCAATTACCGAGCTCCAAGCGTAATAGAAGGAGATCTACTTGCCACATTGAGGAGTTTATCTCTTTGTATTGAAGCTACAACCACGTAGGAGTGTTCAAGAGGAGGGGAAGATAAAGGCTTCATAGGGGGTTGTGAGCAGAATTTGTAACCGGGTTCTCGAGTCACACCAGTGGTCTACATTGTGCATAGTCAACAAATGAGAAGAGTTAGGGTTGCTCGCCATAACAGGGGTGCCAACAACCTTTCAAACTCCAATGTACAGGATCTAATAACCACTTCCAAGTTCCTATGAAATATTACTCAAGCCTCCAACACAAGAAGAACATGCAATGTAACACTAGATGTCTTCATTTTCCCTATATAGAAAAATCATCTCCCTCCAATGTATCATTCGCAACCGAGCTAGGGTTGGGCCTATTTCCATGAGAATCTTCACCAAGGGGGACCATAAATCCTGTAATCACTACTTGTGGATTTCATAGATGATGTAGAAATGAGGGTGGAGAATACAATTGCCGAGTCTATCTCCATTCTCATGAAAGCACGAGCTTCCCACTCCTACCACCTTTGCAGCTTATTCTACACCAATCCATCTTTGTTAAGGAAAGTTTCATCATTTCTAGAGTAAGCTACATCACCGCCAAAGCTAGGGCACATCTTAGGGTTCATTGAACATGGAATCTATTAGGTAATTCAAAATTTTTATGGTAAATGATTTTATTATATCGAAGATATCTTTGGGTGGTTATAATGGGATTACTAGTTTTTATCATTAATTTCATTTCAATGTTTGTGTACTTTGAAAATTTGCAAGTGGACATTATA
Organism: Taxus wallichiana var. yunnanensis; assembly: GCA_018340775.1. NCBI lineage: Eukaryota > Viridiplantae > Streptophyta > Pinopsida > Cupressales > Taxaceae > Taxus > Taxus wallichiana. The sequence goes on from CM031237.1 coordinate 922,997,369, forward strand.
CTTTTTCTCCTTGTAGAGTCTAAAGCCTTTGAGTCATGGATTCTTTTCATTACTTTCCCTATCAAAACATTGTAGTTTAATGAAGAGAAATTTATATACATTAATATAATTTAGATAATTTTTATATCTCAATGATAAATTGTAATATTTGTGCTAGGGAAGAGAGGTGTATGTGTGTGGGTGTCTATATATATAATAAGTTTTAGAATTTAAAATCAAATTTCAAAGGAAAATGATAACAAATATGGCTTTGTTCTTCTTTGAGGAAGAAATTTATAAAGGTTTCATATTCCAAGCGACTTGTTTATCTCTCAAAATTAAAATAAATTAAGACTTTATGAGTGGGTTCTAGGATCCCTATGACAAATTTAATATATTTACACACATACATTCATGTATAACAAAATAATTAATTTAATATAAACATAAATATTATATTATTATTAGATAAGGTAAGAAATTTGTTTTGAGGGGCCCCAGAAACCCACAACATACAAAGGAGGAAAATATATTACAATGAGGAATAAAAGAAACGACCTCTACCAGCAGCCAATAAAGACAACCACAGCCATAAAAAGACCTCCACCCACAATAGCGGAGGTAAGGTCAAAACAAATATACCCAAAATGAATCAAGAATTCACCCGAGAAAAACCCCTAGTAACCCTACAAGAATGATATTTGGAATGGATCTCAGTTCACCCATTAGCTTCAAACGCCACGTCCGCATACTCCTCTTTCCTTCCTCCACGCAACATATCTACCCTCTCAAGATCTACCACCAAGCCATATTCCTCATTAATTTCCAAATCCATGTTCTCTAGCCTGGAGTTGACCATCGATAGTTGTCCCTAAAATCTTCCAATCGAAACGTCACCTAATTAAAAATTTGAACCCTCCCACCAATTGAAATAGCACAACCTGGTCTTCACCACCGGCAACACATCCCTCCTCCTCAAACGCATGAACAATCATCCTAGTCCTGTCACTAACCAAATCTATGGACGCACCAAGAAGGGGTTCTTTTTAACTAGCTACTTTGTGTCACTCCCCTCTTCGTAAAGAACATCATCCGTGATCAAATCCTCCTTTGAATCATCATCCATATGGGTTAATGCATGCCCTAGTAGGGCATCATATTCAAAATAACACTTTCTATTCTCATATCTAACTCGTCTACATTTTCTACAAACAATCATTGAGGTTTCCACCTCAATCTAATGTTCCCATTTATCTTTTGGGAGTTCAAAAAAATTCTTTTGGGTATTTCAGAACCCACAAGGACATTAATGCATAAACGAAAAATACCAATATTGAGCATGCCTTAGTGGAAGGAGTAATAGCAATCAAGTAACCCTATAGATATGGTGATCCCCAAAAATACTTCAGGCTCCCAAAAATCCAAAGGTAGAGCAAGGAGACAAATCCAGATAGGAAGGGAATAGAAAGTAAAATCATTAGGCATTCCTAGCTCCCAGTGGTGGAAGCTAAAATAAAAATTCCCATAAAACCAACAAGTCCCCAGAGACACCGTTTGCATCTCCAAGTCATCTTTGAAGCAAAAAAATAAAATCTTCTCCAACAAGTGCCTTGACTTCAACCCTGCAAATCCATTTCCTTCTACACCAATCTCTCATGAAGTCGATGTTCCATCTAGGCTGAATAAACCTACCTACAAGCGCAAATATTAATCTTACCTTGGCTCTGTCAATGACAAAGCTTAGAATTTTTAGTTGTGGTTCAACATCTTTCTAAGCAGGGGATAGTTTAGTAGGATCACGGTGTGCATCCACAAATAATTTAATATCCCAAGTCGTAATAGCCCTCTCGTAGGGCCACTCTCATAGTCCAAATAATTGAATAATATTAAATGGTTTTCTTAAGAAACAAGTGAGAGTTGAACCAGAGAAATAGCACTGGGATCATAAGCCTAACAATATGCCTCACAACATGCCTTTGTCACCGACTTAACTATCCTCCACCCTTAACAGAGTTTTGGTAAACCAAGGTGAGAGTCGAACCAGGAGACGTAGCAGTGGGATCATATTCCTAACACTACGCCTTAGAACACACTTTTGTCACCAAGTCGGCTATCCTCCATCCTTAAAACTTTGGATGGTAAACACTTTTATTATACCAGATTGCTATGAACTGGAATGGTGGAGGATCACTTTCTCTAAGTGGGACATGGGGGTGGACATGGGTCCTTAATTTCTGTCGAGCAATCCACATTTAGATTGCCTCGCTATGTTCCACTTGGTCCATATGGATAAGTTTAACCCCTACCTCATGGTTTCCCCATGGCCACTTATTGAAAGCATCCAATGAACTCAATCATAATGTAACTTGGGTTGATAATTACAAACTACTTATAGCTTACTAATATCAATAAACACAAATATATTAACATCAAATGTAAGAGATTTGGAATGGCCCTCCTCATAAGATTATTACATTGAATCTCTCATTCACATTGAATTTTCTCTAATACTATCTTTCTATTGTTTTATAAAATTAAGTATATGTTATTATTAGATTTGGAGTATAAATTATATGTGGATACTTTTTATTTAATCTATGAATAGCTGATTCTATTTATTAAAAGTTGAATTCAATCATGTGAGTAACTTGATTTATAAATTTATCTATTAATAGACATGGAGATGGATGAACGAATAAATGAATTATTGACATATTATATTGCAAATAAGTCTTAATCAAATGTAATAACTTGTATATAGTTAATTAAATACACTAACATTTGCACTTAATATGTACTCTCTATAAGGTGTAGAGCTCATAATGTATTAGTGGAGCTCATGAATCCACTTCTCAATGACTAAAAATGACATACATGTTAGTGATATGAGTCGGTTAGACTATATCATGTTATAAATACAAGAGTTCACCAAATAATTGTATGTAGTAGATAGAAACAATATCACAAAAATACCCCACATAATATTAAATGATTAGAGAGATTATAATATGTCTGAGTATAGCCTATAAATGTATTTATCAATCGATAAATAAGGACATATGTTAGGGCTACAAGTTATTAAGATATCTTCTATCAATAATATAAACAATGTCTTCTAATGAATGCGCTAAAAATACATTTCCGAAGAACTTGGAATATATTAATAACTAAGGGGAATCAAAATCCCACATAATAAAAATACTAAAAATGGACATACTCTACCTACATGTAAATAAACAACATGACTCTAAATATTTCTATTTTTGGAACAAATTTTGTAGATGTTAAAAGTGCAATATGGGTGTCGATTAAAAATCTTACAAAAATAATATTGCTACATATTAAACAAGATGTAATTTTTAATAATATATTAGGTCAAATTGAGAAATTAGAGTTTATCATGAAACTAGGGAGGCTAATATTTATTGTTTAAAGGAATATGAAACATCTAACATATAAGGATAGTTTGTTTCATAACATGAAAATTTTGAACTAGAATTTATGCTCAATCTAATAACTGTAAGACTTTTTAGTCTCAAATTTAACTAACAATTCCTTGACTACATGTTGCATTAAGTGAATATTTTATTACTCTCATACCAAGTACAAATTTTTGATAGGATCGAGTATCTTTGTTCTAACCTTAATACATTCACATACATACATGAATACACATTTGAGACATTTAAGACATATTAAAAATGGGATAAAGTTAGAATTACTACCAAAATATTAGGAATAGATATGCGGGAGGTCCACTGGCCCTCCTCATATAAGTATTACAATGAATCTCTCTTTCACATAAAATATCTTCTAACACTAGCTCTCTATGGTTTTACAAAATCAATTATATCTTATTGTTATATTTGAATAGTAAACTACTTGTACATATAATTTTCCTTAATCTATTAATAATTAAACTCAATTAAGTCAATAAATTGAGTAACATTATTTTGTAATAATAAATGTGGGTAAATATACACCATTGGTTGAATTCTTCACATATAAAGTGACAATATAATATAAAACCACACTAATTCAATAATATTTTCATCAAAACTCTCAAACTATAAAATAAATCAATATCTTGAGGGCTTCACATTGTAAAAATTATCTAGTCACATCCTTTTATAAAGTGGATTTATTAATTGTAATTTTTTTCACCAATATAAAGGATGTAATAAGGGAGCGAAGGGGATTTAATATAGTATTTAAAAATTAATAATTTGGTAAGGAATGTGCAAGGGGAGAGAGGGGAGGAGAGGGAGGGGGGAGTGAACAGGTGATGTGGAGACGACATTTGATATAAATTTAATAATTTCTAAATGTTTTTTCTTCACCTTGATTTAGGGGAAACTTTTAGTGGCTAATCTTTGATAATTCACAAATATTTGGGTTTTTGAAATTTGGATTTGTCTAATTTTAAGGAGTCATCTCGCTTGCTATTTTTATATATATATATATATATATTATATATATATATATATATATATATATATATATATATATATATATATATATATATATATATAATGCTACCGACGCACAACATTATCCTATTGGCCAATAACATTATTCAACCAACCGATAACATTATTTTTGGTCAATAGTTCCTTTTGGCCAATAACATTACGTTATCATCCGATAGTTGTTGTTATCTTAAAACATTGGAAAATAATTTTCCGGCCTTGCGAAACTTGTTTCCTTCGATTCGTCTAAATTTTGAAAGTTGTTTTCACACATTTTCAAATTAATATCTATGGTTTTTAAAATGGGATGCTTAAAATTTACCTTTCTTTGACTATTCTCCTTGAAAATTTCACCTCTCCCGATCTCTAACACATGGCCTATCAAATTACTCATTCACTACATAGTTTAGAATATTGAAAATTTTACTTCTATACCATACTATAGGAGAAAAATCAATGACATTTTTCATTGATTGGGGAACTTGTGCATTACGAGACCATTCCAAACTATTTACTTTATGTATCTTCTTTCAATGTATCTCCAACATGTGAAGAGAATCGGTGTAGCCACTCGCCGCTAACCTTTCCAAATAATGACTCCTTGGTCCACCAATGTCCAACACATGGAATGAATTAGTGTTATCATGATTGGAAATGTTTTTAAACCTTGATCTCTGTAACTATCTTTCCACCGATTTTGAACACGTGTCTTGCATATAGAAACTATAGTTTTTAGTATTTTTTATTTTGTAACTCTTTGGGCCAACAATTGTGGAATGTTTCCATCATCGGTGTCATCACATGCTAAAAATGTAAGAGTTTCATTGACATAAAATATTCTTTTCTCATCTATGATGTGTAGTGTAAATCGAGTTTAGTAGATAGTCGAGGTGCTTTGAAATTTAGGTATTGACCTCTCCACATAGTGCCGATGGAATACACATGAATTTCATACATACTCTATACTCTTTCAAATGTTTGAGAATTTTAAATCTCACCCAAGACATCCTGAAAAGTTGATGGTTGACACTTGTCTTGAATGAATGAAACATCATCTACCACAAAGTTTGATCATTATATTAAATTTGACATCTTTGACTAAAATAAAAAAGGAACAGAGGATGGTCAAGTGGGTGTATTAAATCCATTTTTTCTTCAACCAAAACATCTTCTATGTTTCCCACCTACTTCACCCTAGACAAATGCTTAACACGTTCAATATACAAAATGTGAAATAAAAACAAGTATATGTCATATGTCATAATATAAGGGGTATTTTATAATAACAAATAGTGTATTCGGATGGGTTATTGATAATATAATATTTATAGTTATAACTTGAAATATGGGTATTATTTATTATCCCTCAAATTAATGTGATATGTCATAAGTTTAGTTTGTGAGTCCTTGTGATTGATATCATTCAAGTTTTAGATCCTGTTGAGATTCATGTTTTAAATAAAACTTAATGAGAATAATGCCATATGTCCCAAGGTTACATTCTTTAGGTTAGTTTAAAAGATAAACCTCAACACCTCTCTTAGTCCCACATTTCAAACTTTGTGGGAAAAATCCCACACATGCTACGTTAAGCGTGTTATGTTACTTTAATACATAAAATAGTTTTCTAATAAGTTGTCACCAATTCCTTTAGTTAGGAAAGTCATTTCCATAGCCTGATGAGTTGAATTGCGTTGAACTCAACACATCTCAGTTATGATATTTGTGATATGTTAATGTAACTCAATGAGTTGGTAGTCCACCTAGGATTAACATAGCCAACATGAATGTATCTCGGTCCTATTCAAATAAGAGATAGATAGAAAACACAATAAATAAAATTAGGGATTAAATCCCAATTATTTTTATTAGACAAATAATAATAATATTTTCCTAACAGCTAAAGCAATATTGTAGTTTCAAGTGTACGATTATCGCATAACTATAATTTACCACTTCTATAATTATACAAGTGACATTGTGCTCTTGGTAACGGGAACATGAAACATTATCCAACTATCACAATGAAACCAACCAAACTTTCCACACAAAGAAACACATTCAAAAGAAACATTGTAACACAAAAAGGGTTTTATGACCATAAATTACTATTTGACATTGTTTCTTGTGCATTCAGATGCACATGGAACATCTCTTTATTTATACCCAACTCCTACACACATGTCAAAAAGAATACCAAGTGCATTATATTCTCAATAAAATCAAGTGAACTAAAATAATCCATAAACAATAGATAAATAATGACGAAGAATCAATGCATGCAATTCTACATCACATATATTTCTAGTGTATAATAAATTACTAATAATAATTTTTTTAATCTAAAACATATTATAATGTTTATCAATCAAATCAAATTATTAATAATATTTTTTTATTAATGGTGAAAGCGCCACTCGGTTGTCGAATGCCCCAAATAATAAATTTATAGTTTCAGGATTTGACAAACTATAAAATATGGAAAAAAATTACACCTTGCAAAAATTGATACCACCAGTATATCTAATTTCCTTGTGAAGGAAGCAAGAAGGTTACAAGATATTTTTAAAATATTTATAGTCTTGTATAGAGAAAAAAAAATATTGGGAATTTAAGATCAAACTTATTGTAGAAATTTGGCCATAATAATGAATGTTAATTAATCCAAGCATCACCCAATGGAGGTTTTGAATAAAATCCTCATACTACAATTGATATGATTGGTTGGGAATAAACCCCAATAATGTGATCAAATTCTACCGTGGTTAAGTTATTTTATAATAACTCAACCAATAGTCCATTTATGATGATTTATGGTTACAATCCTTCAAGTGCTTCCAAGATGATGGAAAATTTTTATTTAAGTATATAAAATTATTTTGCAACATCATTTGATTAGTGCATGCATGAGATTTAGAAAGATGTTGAAGAATTTTAGAATAATAAAACAAGATGCTAGAATAAGATGATTCTAAGATAAGAGAACCAAATTTATAAGTTCAAGAGATAGTTTTGACTCATCTAAGGAATGAATGGTTCCCAAAAGGAGAAGTACATAATGAGATCAAGTGGAATAATATTGGTCCATTTAATCTTTTTAAAATATTCATAGTGAAAGAACACGAGAAATAATTGTTGAAAGGAATTGATATCTTACCGATACTCAATGTAGTAGAATTTTACTCTTACCGATGAGGTCGAATATGTCCGATTAATGTATAATATATGATCTCATCTTACTCTCCTTTTTATTAAGTTTGATTGCATTGTGTGACTTTTAGTTGATCTGATATGAGTTAGGATGTAATTGTCTGTCTTTTGATTGATTGTGATTCTAATGTTAAAAGCTCTAGAATTCTTGACGAAGTGTGTGTTTGAAATTCAGTTTTGTAATAAAGTAGGTCTAATCAGTCAAGGAAATGAAGCATGTAGCATTTAGTATGTTTTCGGTAGCATCTGTTCCTACACAACTTAGTTCTAGAACTTCCAAGCTAGTTCTGGAACTCCATCACACATTCATCATCTAGTTCTAGAACTTTCAGAATTAGCTCCGGAACTATTGGGGATAGCTCCGAACTCTCATGGTGTTGAACCTTAATGATTTCCTATGGTTCTAGAACTTCTCTGAAGTTTCGGAACCGATGGGAGTTATCTATTCTAACCACATCCGGAGAATTTGCATCTATGACCCTTTCAATCAGGAAAGGATGAGAAGATTTTTGAACATAGATCCAGTGAGATTTATCCTACAACTATCTGATCAAATGCAATCCGAATCAACATCTATTCTAGGCATGATTCAATTTCATTAGAATCATTGAGACAGTTGTGATTGTAAAATGTATATAAAAGCAGACCTACAGTAGATAGATAATATATAGAATATGATATGAGATAGAAATAGAACAGAAAATAGATATATAAACTAAGTACTCAAATCCAGTATGTTTTGTAATACCGAATGTTTTATCAATAAAATAGTCATTCCTATTTGAGAGAATTGTGAGTTGTTAAATCTTGATTCGAGGAGGAGCAAGGGTCCACTCCACTAAGGACCAGGATATTCATTTATTTGGTATTTATATTTCTTCAGCAAATAGCTTAGATGTATTGATTCTATATTGTTTTACTTCCTTCGATTAAACTCTGTTGGATACATGTTCCTACAGGTGTTTACATAGATTATTATATTTCTTGCAATTGTTTTGAAGCAAATGTGTTTCCATTCTACACGTGTGTTTCCTTTGGAACATCTTTCGGTGTGTTTACTTTCAACAAGTTTTCATAGTTTGATTTAAATAAGGTTCTACCAAGAAGTCCTTAACACATTGAAGAGATCCCACAGAAAATACAAAAATAACAACGATCAACTACTAGATAGATAAAATTACTCTTATTGCATATAGCTTCGAGACACACCCCTGGTTTGATATTACATCAACAATAAGTTGATTAAATGAAGGGAATAATGACACCCATCATTTATGGCGCCATTTCAAGGGGAACTACTTGCAACTTTCTAATTAAGTTTTAGAAAGAGCAACAAATCATACATCTAGTAGTTGAAGGATCTTCCCTCTATATCACAAAATAAATGAGTAGACCAAGAGATCTGAAAGGGTAGATTCCTCCCAAAAACATCTTCACAAGAATTCATAACATCCTCTAGTCAAAGTAAGTAAATTGATCAAGAATTGGAAGCACCATCATCCCCTGTCAGACAAGAAACAAAATTGCCATTTTTGGAATTCTCAGATCAGTCACCTGAAGGAAGTGGAACTTTTAGGAGAAGGCTTATTACTCAAGATCCATTTAGGGAGAGTTTTGATTCTCAATTGAGTAGTCAACCTCCTACTCCTGATTTTTCACCTTCCCAAAGGCATACCGCTTACCACATTGATTAGGAGGAAAATTCAAAAATATTTTAAAAACAGAATGAGAAGCGAAAGAGCACCTATTAGGACCTTTACTTATCCAATCCAATTGGGAGATGATGATACATAAATGAAAAATATCTCACTGCACATCTACCCATTTTTAGAGGGATTTCATCCGAAGATCTTGACCAATTTTGTTTGAGTTCAAGGTACTATGTCGAGACCTATCTTTATAAGACAGATAATCAAAAACTCAAGTTGTCTCCATCCACTTTAAAGGATGTAGTAAAAGGTGGTTAATGGGATTACCATCCGACTCTATTAGCACTTGGGTAGAAATGGAGACTGCCTTCCTAGACAAATACTAGGATTATTGTAGAGGGAGAAATTGGAAGGAAGGATTTTTCAAAAACAAGCAGGAGGAAGATGAAAACATAGAAGACTATTTAGCATGATTCTTTTTGTTAGCAAAAGATGTGGATTTGTTCTTTCATAGGAGTTAAGTAAAACCTTTTTTCTTAAAGGTTTGGATGACGAATCTAGAGAAGCCCTTAACTTGATAGGAGGTGGAGACATTGATCAGATAAGAATGAATGGAATTAAGGAGATTTGTAGAAGCTATTCCAGAATAAGAGGTGGACCTAGAAAAGGAAAATCGAGTTAAAAGTTTGAATCCAGATATGAAAAAACTAAAGGATGAGCTAGCAAATTTTAATTTAGACATTTTGGTGCAATTAGCCTCTCTGTGGATGGTTTACAAGCTAAATCAAATTCCAAAACTGGACTATTGGCTATGTATTGTCCTAGATGCGGGAAGAAGCATGGATTAAGAGACTATCCTTTGGATAAAACAAAAATGTGTCTTATACGTGAATCTAAAGAACATGGTAATGCGATGTTTGTTCTTTACTCCCATTATTAAGAATCAGCTTAAACAAACCAAACCAGTGCCTCATCTACAACGAGAAGAATTGAATCATGTTCGGATACAACCTAACCAAGGGTAGTTTATGCCAAGATCAGCTCTTAATCCTTGGACGATGTCGTGGGCATCTCATTCAGTACCAAAAAATTGGGGACAACCACCTTGGGTACCTTAACCAACTTGGAACCCTCAAGATTGGGAAAATCAAGCTTGGTATGCTCAGGGGCATCAACAACCATGGGTTGGTCAAGGAAATACTTATGCCTGGTCACAACCTAGATGGAACCCTAGTAATTATGCTCAAGGAAGAACATATCCAAATAAAAATCAACGAGGCCATCATGGAATCCATTGCAAAAAATTCACAAACTGAGAATGTAGTCCAAACGCAAATGCCAGAACAACAAGTAGCAAATCCAAGAAACAAACAAACAACTCCTGTTTATGGAACATAACTAGAATAATCAATTGATTTACATGCTATGGATTGTAAGGATATTTAAACTAGATCTGGGAAAATCATTAACAGTCCACCCCTTATAATCATTGAAATGACAGAAGAAAATGAAATTCCTGGTACCGTTGTTCCAAAAGAGGATATAGAAAGAAAATAAAAGGAGCCACATAGCAACACTACTGAGACTCCATTTCCAGAAATATTTAAAGAAGCTATAGAAATCAAGGAGTCTTAATTGGTACAGGAATTAAGGAAATTGAATATTGAAATACCACTATTACAAGCAATTAAGGACATTCTAGAATTGAACAAATTAATCAAAATATTATGTCTGAAAAATCCTGGAAGGAAGAAACAGTACCCCAAGACTATCAAAGTAGATGGGAAACTTGTTGATTTATTAGTAGGGAAACTTGTTGATTTATTAGTAGGAAAACTTTTACTTCCCAAATATGGAGATCCTGGAAGTCTTGTTATTTTTGTCTCTATAGGAAATAAGGATGCACATAATGTTTTGGTAGATTTGGGAGTGGCTATCAATCTAATAACAGTGGATACTCGGAAATGTTACCATTAATGGGTATACAACCTACTAATACCATATTGCAGATGGAAGACCAATCTGTAGCAAAACGAGAAAGAATTATTGAAGAAATGGCGGTTATGGTGGAGTCATGGGAATATCCAGTTGACTTCCTTATATGTAGCCAAAAATAAAACATTAGGTTATCCCATTATTTTGGGTAGACCATGGTTAGCTACGATTGTTGCTTTAATTGATTGCGAGTCGGTGTGATATGACAATCTTGAATGGGAAGAACTCTAAACAAATTTCCTTACATCCTACTACACAACCTTTTACTGACAATCATGAACAATTTTGGGTTGATTCTCCTAAAACTAATAAGAAAAATTTGTCTTCTTTGGCTATGATCACATTGCAGGATCATGTAAGAGAAGTAGAAGAGATGATTAATCCACCATTAGAGGAGAACCAGCTGTCCTCGAAGAAATCATAAATAGTTTCGGAACCCGCAAAGTAAGTTTCAAAACCCATGAACTTAGTTATGGAACTTGCAAACTTACTTCAGAACCTACAAACATAGTTATGGAACCACCACATTTTGTTCCATAACGAAGACAACAATAGTTCTCTTTGATTGAAAATAATTTTTCTCCGGAGGAACGAGATTTCTTGTGGGGAGAGGATGAATCAGTAGCTTCAGTTTCAAGTAGATCAAGAAGTGGTGAAGAATTTATGGAAAGTAGCAGTGACAAAGAATTGGGCCTACAAAGAGATAAGTATCTTAATTCTCATTAATGTCATTTTTCCAGTATTCTGTCTCAAGGAAATTTTGGAGATGTTGCTACATACCATATGTTTTTACCACATGCATTTCCATTAAATAATTTAATGAAACCCTTCCCACAAATCATTTCATCACATATTGGAACCAACCATGTTGAAATTCAATTGGGTAAAACTTTAAACATTAACAGTTGGTTGAAGGATGATGAAGAAGCCAAATTATTTGATGATCTAAAAAATCATACCAAATCTTTTGGTTGGGATTACAAAGACATGAAGGGAATTCACCCAAGTATCTGCACTCATCACATCTATACTGAAAATATTAAACCAGTTAGGCAGCGTCAAAGAAGGATTAACCTAACTTTAAGGGATATAGTCAAACAAGAAATTGAAAAACTATTACAAGTAGGCTTCATCTACCCTATCTCAGATAGCCAGTGGGTATCTCATCTTGTAATTGTTCCCAAAAAGAATGGAAAATGGAGAACATGTGTTGACTATAGGGAACTGAACAAAGCCACAATGAGAGATTATTTTCCCTTACCATTCATAAATCAAGTCCTAGATAACCTTTCGGGTAAACAATACTTTTCTTTCTTGGATGGCTTTAGTGGGTACAATCAAATCAGAGTTGCTACTGAAGATCAGGACAAAACTACATTTACATGTCCATGGGGAACCTTTTCCTATAGGGTGTTACCATTTGGTTTATGCAATTCTCCTGCAACTTTCTAGAATTCGAGAGATAAATTTGTACTTGCAATTCTCCTGCAATTCTACCATTTGGTTTATGCAATTCGAGACATTACATTACAAGGTACAAGGTATTTTACACACATATCATTTAGAAATTAAGTATTTAATGAACAAACCAAAGTGGTTGGAGGATGAATAATTAGATGGTTATTACTTTTGCAATAAGTTGACATTACCATTATGGACAATCTAGGTAAATCTAATGTGGAAGCTGATTTTTGTCAAGACTAACCACCACAAGGGAGCAAGATCCAGTCAAGGATAAATTTCTAGATGAAAAATTGTTTGCAATCTCAACAAGTACACCATGGTTTTACGATATGGAATATTATCTCGTAATAGGAAATTTTCCTCCTTCTTTCACTAAGAAACAAATAAAGAAGTTAATTAAAACCGATTGCACAATTCAAATGGTTAAATGAAATGCTATTTAAATGTGGTCCTAATTTTGTCTTAATTAGGTGTGTAAGAGAGAATGAAATCTTTGACATCCTCAGAGCATTTCATGATGAACCAAGTGGAGGAAACTATTCAATGAAAAGAACATCTCTTAATATACTTGCCATTTCTTATTATTTGCCATCCTTGTACAAGGATGTGAAGAGATATATCAAGAGGTGTGATCCTTGTCAAAGGATGGGACAACCAATTTTCACCAATGAAATGCCTCTTCAACCTCAAGTTGTGGTTGAACCATTTGAGAGATGGGGATTGGATTTTGTTGGTCCCTTTAATCATCCTTCACAAGGAAGGAATATATTATTGTGTGTACTTGACTATGTGACAAAATGGGCGAAGTGCGAGGTATTGACAAATGCCACTGATGAAGGAGTTGTAGATTTCCTTTAGAACAAAATTATGATAAAGTTTGGAGCACCAATGAGCATAGTTTCATATCACGGACCACAATTCATGTCTAATATGATCCAAGCTTTCACAATGTATTACCAAATCAATCATAAGAAGTCATCTCCTTACCACCCACAGTCAAATGGACAAGCTGAAGTAATAAATAGAGAATTGGAGAACATCCTTACCAAAACAGTTGAAGCTGGGAGAAAAGATTGGGTAAAGAGACTACCTGAAGCTATCTAGGATTATAATACAACTTGGAAAACTACAACAGGGTTTTCACCATATGAATTAGTCTATGGGAAAAATCCCTTGTTTCCTATAGAGTTTGAACTTCAGACATTGAGGACAACAGTGAAGGTGGGAATTGAGTTGAATGCAGCTCAAAAATAAAGAATCCTTCAACTCAATGAGTTGGATGAATTAAGGATGGAAGCACCTCAGCAGACGAGATAATTAAAGAGCAAAGGAAGCAATGTCATAACACACATATCAAGAAAAGGCAATTAAAAGTAGGAGACTAGGAATTGTTGTTCGATTCTAAGTACCAACAATTCAAGGAAAATTTAGAACCGGATGGTTGGGATCCTATCAGTTGAGAAAATATTTGACAATGGTTCTATTCAGTTACTTCCCATTGATGGTAGCAGCAGAACACTCTTGGTCAATGGACATAGGTTGAAACTCTATAGGAATCCTCCCACTAAGGATGAATTCTTGAGGAAGATTGAAGCAGACAAAGAATTTGATCATATGGAAGAACCTATTTCTTCCAAAATGATCAAATAAATAGATGATAGATCTAGAATAAAGGGAAGAAGATGAAAACTAGCAAATGGCGTTTTCTTCCCCAAAAAAATTAAAAAAATTAATAATAATAATAAAAAAATTCTCTCAAAGGTCAATTGAAAACCAGCAAATGGCGGTTGATCTCTTTTTGGCTAGTTCAAATAAGGGAATTCTTTTGAATTCCAGTTGTCTTATCTAATCATGTTTTGTTCCACTTGTAGGAATGAAAAGTCATCATAGAAAAGGGTTACATCATTAAGGGCGATAATTATATATTTTAACTTATTTAGGGTTGATTAAATGTTTGCATGTGTAATTTGACTTGATTTAAGAGTAGGTATGATGAGTCATCTATTTATACATTATGATTACAAGTGTGTAATCATGAAGTTTATTTGGATGTAATAAGTGGTGGCATGGTTATCATTAATAATCATTATTTCAAACTCAAGTGAAATAAGTTGTAGAGATATTTTGAGGAAGGAGCAGCGAAGTAAGTTTGTGTCCGTAACAAAGAACAAATAATTTCACAACTAATAACGGAGGTTCCATGCAACTAAGAATAGAGGTTATGAAGCTAAGAATAGAGGTTACGTAACCAAATTTCGTCGGTTCCATAGCTACGAAGAGGGCATGCAACCAATTTGCAAAAATTAAAAGAGATAGAACTTGAGCCAATATGGGGATTAAAAAGAAATCAGAACCAGAGGATGATTCCCAGCTGCTTGTAGACAAAGAAGTGGCATCCATCTTTGAGCATGCAGGATGGCTAGAGTTCCTAAAGAAATTTTCAAGGCATAATGACGAATTGGTAAGAGAATTCGTCATAAACCTAGAGCAATCCAAGACAAAGGTGAGAAATATCTTTATTCCTTTTTCTATGAATATTGTAAGTAATGTGTCTAGAGTGCCAATTGTGCATGTCCCACAACCTACCAAAGGGAATTTGAAAGAATTGGTTGAAGTCTTATTGCAAGAAGGAGAAACTGAACCCCAATACATCTACAATACAAAGAAAATCATAAAAGGGGTCAGAAGGGCCAGTTTTCCCAAACCCTTTGACAAGGTAGCATTTTGGATAGTAAAATATTTAACCTGTGATGGTCAATTTGGTTCTGTGGGCAAATAAGTCCTAGAAAAGCTCATATATCTGAATTATGGAGCCAAAAACACGAGTACATTATAAACCTTCTAGGGTTTCTTTTTTATTCTATCCAGAAAATGGCTCGAGAGATATTTTTGGGATGTTAGGACAATTAGGCATCATGACCAGATTCATTTAATATGTCGGCACCATTTTTGTCAAATAAGAATGGAGGATAAATTTGGGACAAATTTCTTGGCAAGTTCAAGAAAAACCCTAATATTATCCGAGAAGGAAAGTTCCATCCCCTTTCTCTCCTTCAACTAATATGGAAATTGATTCCCCTACAGAAGAACAAAGGGAAATGGAAAGAAAAAATATACCAAAAAGAAGAAGGTCGGTGAGAAAGATCAAAACAAGCAGAGCCTTCTGTACCTGTGAAGGAAATTAATTCTTCTGCACTAGCTTTAGGGATCCAATATCTGTCTCTGACAGTGATAGCTCACCCATGCATGAGCAAGGAAGAATAGTAAGAAGAAACTCTAGAAGGAAATCCACCATTGGGCATGTTGAAATTCCCCAGAGAATAAAAATTCATAAGAGGTCTAGGGAAACCCCAGAGGAAGGAGTGAGCAAGAAAGGATGGAAAAGGAAGCGACTAACATTTTGGGCAGCATGGCCATGACTCCTCTTGAGTCAAGTCAAGCTAAAATGGATAGAGGAGAAGAAAGATTTGAAGAGCAAAATTTTCAAGACTCGGATGAACCTTCAGCATTGCCACATGAAGAAGAAGATTTGGCATCCTGGAGAAGAAAAGGAAAATTTCCTTTAATAGAGGAAGAATGCCCAACTCCTCAAGTAATTCCAGAGGAAGAAGAAAGACATCAAGTTAAACAGGCTCTATTCTTGTCTAGAGAAGACCTCATTATCAGAGAAAAAGATGAGGAATTGGATTTCCTCAAACTCAAATTGGAACAAAGGGAAATGCTCATTAGAAAGCTAACAACTCATCTTGTAGCAGATCGAGGAATTATCGGAACCCAGAAACAACTGATAGAAAAAGAGGAATAATTTCAGACTTCCAGAAAATAGAGTGTTGTGTCCATAGTCTCTACATAGACTGAGTTAACCTATTTGCCACTCAAACAGCTATGGAATGACACTTGCAGGGAACTCAGAGAAGCCAAAACATCAAATGAAGAATTGAAGACCAAGATGGAAGAAGAGATGAAGGCAAGAAAAGAATGGGAAGAAAATTTTTATGAGGAAGGAAATAAATATAAATGTCTTGCAAAAATTCATATGGTCTGTATTATGAGTGAAAAATTGCTTGCCTATAGGAGGCCCTCTCCTGTATATAGTGTGTTTTTATAAGAGCAGTTCATTCACTGGTAGTTGTCAAGGATTTCATGTGGGCTTCCACATGAACTAAAAGATGAATCTAAATTCATGGAAGCTTACTCTCTATCTAGTCCTAAGAAGAAAAATCTTCTATGTGAATTTTATCTTTGTAATTTTATGCTAGAGAAAAATACAGGATTTATGATCAATTTGTATGTAGGGGAGAGCCAGCTCAATGCATTTGTCTCTGTTCTGCAAAACCAAATTACATGGAAGTAAAGGGAATCTAAATTTTTATTGAAAGCTAGCTCAACAGGTCTCTATATGAGAGCTCATTATGGTAAACCCTCACGAATTCCTCACACATTTTAGAACGCATGCCTTTCATGAGAGATTTAAGACACACATTATCTTTCCATTATGTAAAAGAGTATTGATGCCTTCACCTCCTATGAGGAGGAAAAGTTTGAAGATATTTATTAAGGATGCTCAAAGAGGTGGGAACTCCTTACTCTTTCCTTGAGAAGAAGGGAAGTAATTTCCCCTACAAATATGATTTGGAGTTTAGAAAGGGAAAAGGCTTTATGCATAATAATTCCCAAGTCAATGAAACCTACGGGAAAATATGGATGGGAATGTGAATAATTCCCCCTCTACTTCTCACCCCCATGTCTCCTTGGAAAAATAGAGAACCTCAAGACCCTACTGAATTTGAATAGTGGGAGAGGAAAATAGAAGTGGGAGCAGGGTACAATACATCTAAGTTTAAACATTAGAAAATCCAGTTTCAGCCATTTGATCTGAGCAATCAAATGGAATGCATAACTTATAACCCAAATTTTGAAGAATGAATTTTGTAAAGGAACTTACAAAAAAATAATTTTTGGGGAAAGGATGAGGCCAGAATATGTCTCATTAATGTATAATATATGATCTCATCTTACTCTCCTTTTTATTAAGTTTGATTGCATTGTGTGACTTTTAGTTGATCTGATATGAGTTAGGATGTAATTGTCTATCTTTTGATTGATTGTGATTCTAATGTTAAAAGCTCTAGAATTCCTGATGAAGTGTGTGTTTGAAATTTAGTTTTGTAATAAAGCAGGTCTAATTAGTCGAGGAAATGAAGCAGGTAGCATTTAGTATGTTTTTGGTAGCATCTATTCCTACACAACTTAGTTTCAGAACTTCCAAGCTAGTTCTGGAACTCCATCACATAGTCATCATATAGTTTCGAAACTTTCAGACTTAGTTCAGGAACTCCAGTAGTTAGTTCCAAAATTTTTAGACTTATCTCCAGAACTCCTGGGGATAGCTCCGGAACTCTCACTGTGTTGAACCTTAACGATTTCCTATGGTTCTAGAACTTCTCTGAAGTTTTGGAACTAATGGGAGTTATCTATTCTAACCACATACAAATAATTTGCATCTATGACCCTTTCAATCAAGAAAGGATGAGAAGATTTCTGAATGCAAATCCAGGGAGATTTATCCTACAACTATCTGGTCAACCACAATCTGACTCAACATCTATTCTGGGCATGATTCGATTTCATCATAATCATTGAGACAAATATGATTGTAAAATGTATATAAAAGTAGACCTATAGTAGATAGATAATATATAGAATATGATATGAGATAGAAATAGAATAGAGAAGAGAAATATAGACTAAGTACTTAGATCTAGTACATTTTGTAATACCAATGTTTTATCAATAAAATAGCCATTCCTATTTGAGAGAATTCTGAGTTGTTAAATCCTGATTCGAGGAGAAGAAAGGGCCCACTCCTTCAAGGACTAGGATATTCGTTTATTTGGTATTTATATTTCTTTAGCAAATAGCTTATATCTGTTGATTATGTATTGTTTTAATTATTTCGAGTTAAACTCTGTTGTATACTTGTTCTGCATGTGTTTAAATAGATTCTTATATTTCTTGTAATTGTTTTCAAGCATTCTAAATTAAGTGTTTTTATTTCATAAGCAAGTGTGTCTCCATTACGCATAGTGTGTTTCCTTTCGGAAAAGCTTTGAGTGTGTTTACTTTCAATAATTTTTCATAGTTTTATTTAAATAAGGTTTTACCAAGAAGTCCTTAAGACAATGAAGAGATCCCACATGAGAAAATACAAAAATAACAACGATGATAAACTACTAAATCGATAAAATTACTCTTATTTCATATAGCTTTAGAAACACCCCTGGTTTGATATGACATCAAAAAAGAAGTTGATTAAATGAAGGGAATAATGACACCCATCACTTACCATTCAAGGGATAAATAAGTGATCCAACTGTAAAAGCTTAGATTATTCAATCTTGGAGTAGACGTCTGAGTTTCGTCACCCACCAACTCCTCACATACACACATGAATATATTAAACCTATCACTTTAAACATTATCTAAATCTTCATACTCATCTCATAAAATCATTATTTACCCTCCCGGTAGACCGTATTTACCTATCGAACCATCCTAAAGATATCAAACCAATCCTACCCTTTTCATCCTAACCTCCTAATCATCTCTAACATAACCTAATCCTTTTAATCATAGCCTCAAACCTCACCTAACATCTTCCCTAATAATTTTCCCTCGTCTCCATACCCAAAAATACTATTACGTAAGTTGTTAAAACCACTTCCAAACACCTTCCTCCATATTTTCTAGATGGTCGGTGATTCCAAAAATCACCGGGATTATAAATAGGATCCAAAACTCTTGTTTTAGGAACATTTGGACTTTTAGGGATGAGTGTACATCTTCGCTCTCGAATTTTCTTAAGCTAGTAGAAAATATATGTCATTTATGCTATCATCAAACTCAATAGAAACATTATACTACTCCAAGTAGCTAAAAATATTAGTTTGTGCATGTATTCCTTCAATAACTTGATCCTTATGATTAGAAAATCAATATCATCAATTCAACCAACCTTTGTGGACATTCTTGACCATCTTTGCATTACAAGGTCATCTCTTTTGTCTATTTTCATTTATAGTTTAGTTATACATCTAAAAATCATAACATAATCATTTTAATCTCTGCTTTCAATCAATTTCTTATGTATCGAGGAAATCAAATTTTATATTGGAATCACCCATGATTCCCTTAAATCATCTCGATTCCTTTGAATTACATGCATTTTTTTGTCTAATTAGCTTCCTTTAACAAATCATAGCATTTTATAAATTATTATTTGTATCCCTAGAGTAAATTTGTCTTTTGAAAGCATGTATCTATTATAGATGATTGTTCCAAGCCAATCACATCTGATCATGAACATCTACAGTCTCCCAATCATCCAACAACCCTTTTTGGGATCAACTCGATATCCTTCATGAGATCACTTTGTACACTATAAAATTCACACCTACCTTGTAATACATTGAGGAGAAGATCGAATTGTTCCATGAAATCCAAAAGGAAACTATGTATTACTTGTGTGACTACTTTAAAGACCTCCACAGTGCCGCCACTTTAGCCTGGGCATCCTACGAAGCGTAACATGATCTTCCTTTTCACCCGGATTTCTAGATTTTATCCTTGTAATTATCATTACGAATCTTATCGTCACTCTAAACTCACTTAAATGTATAGAAACAAGATGACATCTTCCAAGGAATTCACTTTGGGGTCCTAAACTTAGCCTATGCCAAGAATCTCGTCATCCTATTTATCTAATATATCTTTACTAGTTGGCTTTGCTTACTGATTCTTTTCACTTAGTGAAAGAAGGAACGCTCATTCTTGTTCACATCACATCATCCCAAAATTGCAACGCGTTTGGTGCAGAAATCGGTAAAACCTACCATATTTTGAGTCTTAGGTAATTTGTACACTTTATAGAATCTACGAGAATTCTACCTAATACATTCTTGGCATGACTTGTGCGACCTTGTTCCCTTTCTTTTCCATTAAAGTAAACTTATAAAAATTCTTGGGTTCTCTTCTCTATAATCATTAACAATCCTAGTAAATCACCCATGATTTCTTTAAATTGTTGACGTTCTCTCGTGGATTGTTCCTAATTACTCAGTCAGTTTTCCTTTAGGATTTTTCCTTTATTTTTTAATTTTGTTTTCCATCTAACCATTGTAGGTTTCCCCCTTTGGAGTATAATTTTCTACATTTCAATTGAGATAAAAAAACTAATAATAAATTATTTTAAAACCAAAAGCAACCACATTTATGTTTTCTTTATTATTTTCCTTTCTAAAATTCAATTTATATGTTTTCCTCATTGAATTAACATTTCCTTTCTAATTTAAAATGAACCCTTCATATGTTCCGGATCATATAATATAATTAGGAGGTTAACAAATTGCATTCACTTAACTTCCATCACACACAACCAAACCACATTTAACACAATATGCAACAGAACACTCCTACCTAGGTGGATCTACATGGATTTCATCACCAAGAGGATAATGGTGAGTGTTTTAGTGAGTATTAATAATTTATTGGTAGGTATATGGGATAAGATCCTGATACCCTTATTATTATGGGACCATGAACCGAGGGCTTAGGCCTTAATACCACACCTCGTATTGAAACCAACATAGACTTGGGCCTCATGTACCTTTTGGTATATCAATGACCCCATCCTTTAACATCACGAGAAACTAGCTATAGATTTCCATTTCCTAGGACCTCATAAACCATTTTTCACATTTCATCTTTTCTAACTTAATCAAGATAACAAAATTCTCTTGTGTGATTTTTTTCTTTATAGTAATCAACTATCTCTATTATTTTTATTTTAGAGATTTATCTTTTTCATGTTTTTACCCGAAAGCAGCTTGATCTGTACAAAATAAATTCAAAACATGTTTGAACATTTACAACAAACCTTAGAATACATACAATCTCATCTTGACGATATCCCTCACATTGTGAATTAGTATCAATCACCATTAGGAAGTGATAAAAAAGAACCACACTCTCTTAGTAGTCAATCCACCACATCATAAATTCTCAATCCACCTAGTCCCTAATTCTTCAACATTGGGGATCCAATCTTCAATGAGATCCTAGATTCAAACCCCATTACCCTCAGCGCTTACCTAGCTGCCCGGGGTGTCTTTATTCAATAATATACACATAAAAAATAACCCAATGTCATCAACACTACGTATGATTTTTCCTATCTTATTGACCCTAACCATGAGATTGTCATCAAACAGGTCTATCATTATCCTATTACTAGTGAATCGAAACATCTATTCATGTGTCTTTGTCCCCCATCATTTCTTTCAACCTTAACGTTTTTTCCTCACAAGACACAACTAGTAAACATTCATCGTCCTCACTAGATCCCTTTTTTGGCTCTTCCTCATGCCAAAACAACACCAAAAATTCTTGTCTATGTTATGTCCTTTTTCCTCCTCCACTATCTAAAAACCTCATATGAGATCAATAGCAATCCAATTAAGCATTTCCTAACCTACCCCATCTAAATAACCCACATCATTTATTCAAAATGTATTCATGTCTATCCCAACATCGACACCACTCATTAATATGAGTTCCATATCTAGTGTTAACCCCTCTTCACATCATTCATCAACAATCCCTATATACTCTCATCATATACCCCAAAATCCCGACCTCCTATCCACACCTCTATTCCTTTCCAGCACATGCCTCAACAATCCCAACCTTTCATCCACACTTCAATCCCCTTCTAACATTAACCCCAGCACTCATAACCCATTTTAAACACATATATTATATTCAATATCGATACATCCAATCTTCACAACCCATAGTATCACAACCCACATACAATGTTCATATGAATACCCCTATCCTATGTAATATCCCTTTTCCCTTCCACCCATACCAACAATAAATATCACCTACATACAATCAACATGGTCCTTCCTCATTCAATCCCCAACAAACACCGTCACAAAATGATCCTTTGTAGGTATTAATTAACAACATCTGCATCCTTCAAGCTACCTCCACAGTCCAAAAACACCTTGTCTTATGAACAAATATGAAATGAACTCATCCATCCATATGTATCATATAAATCATATCCTCCACATTTGTAAATCCATAAGTTTCTCAAATTCTACAAAAAGAATACCTCAACAACACATATGGGACTTCTAACATGCTTGTTTTCTCATATAAAGACACACTCGTACACTGAGGATAAGAACATTCCCTATGTCCTTAGTTATACTTGTCATAGATTTGTATAAAAATATTCCCCAATACACACTTTTTTCATTCTCTCAGCTCGAAAAGTCTTCTTAGAATACATCTCTATTAATATCAATCGTAAAGTAACTATCATCGATCTATATGCCATCAAGTAATTCGAGGATTAATCTATTGTAGGATTTGTTACCCACAAGAGGGGTATTGCCAATCACTTTTCCTTTTCCTTACCACATACTAAATTAATCAAGTTGTTTTTTCATTCTTTATCCAAGCATATATCATCCATGTTACAAATCCAGTCATTTCAAACATTTGACGAATCCTTCACTATGGCTCACAAGCTCGAGCTTTGTGCTCTCAAAGATGGTATGGTTAAGCTCAAATAAAAAAAACCTAATCCTAGGTATTCTCCCAAACCATCCCCTATTCACGATAAATCTAATACATAAACAAATGCATTCATTATGAAATTAAATTCTAAAGAATGTACGATCTCCAAATACACCCATCCCCAACACAATTATATGCCTATCGATGAATTATTTGATAAATTCTTGGTTGTATGTATGATCAGCCTTCCTCCCATTTACCATATCGACATATTTGTTTCAAAACTCTATTACTATTGAGAGAATTATTATTGTAAATATCATTGAGGTAAAGGTCATGACATCAAAAGGTTTCGTTCATTAAGAAATTTCCTTCGGTCCCTTATCAAAAAATGTGGGTTGCAACTAGATAACCCAAATGCACCTCCGAATCAAAATTTGGAGATTTTTAAACAAACCTTAACAAACTATGCCCCATCCACTAGTCAACGAACATAATTCCATCCACTCTCATTGCATGATCAACACAATAAAAGGTCATTCGTTCACACCCTCAGATTTTAATGTTCCCATCACAAAAACACAAAATGAATCATCCACTTCACCCTGTGTTTCAACACTAGAAGAACATATAAAATCATGTACATCTCCTAGAATTTCCACCATAAAAATTAAAAATTCATCCATATCTATCCAATACTCTTCAAACCCACCTACAAGATCCTCACAAGTTTCATAAAATAAAAATATCTTACAAAACATGAAAATCTCTTACGCTGACCATGTCACTCAATATTATGTGTGTCATCTTAAAAATTCGGATAGATGACTGCACATCCCTTTTTCTAAAAAATTAACAATCATGTCACATGATCATCTAAAATCCTCAACAAATAATCCCAAATCCATGCCTTCTATCTTATGGCCACACCCCTCATCGAAACAATAAGTTACTATTATATAATAAAAATCATTCCCCAACAGAACCTAAATATTTCACAAAGAAAATTATACCTTCAAAACCTATACCATTGAAAGAATCATCACTTCCTAAAGCTCCACCTCGAAAGGAAATTATGCAAGAACCCTTTCAAGGCTCATCTAACAATCTATCATAACCTTACTTAATATTAAGCCATCGGATCTCGATGGTGGAAACCCTCTGAGTATAATTTTGAAGAATTTTTTTATTATGATCGCATACCAAGACATTCGATTGTGGACTATAAATCACTTCACGTTGGTATCGAAACATTGCTAATTTAGTCCTTCTCCATATAGAACTAGAAACATCGAAAATAAATCATCGGACATCTAATACTACCGCATTTAAACCATCACCCACATCTATATCTATCAAAAGAAAGGAATCTTATAATAAATACACTCTTCATCATTTTGACATAGTATGTATCACCACTAAAGCACATACCCATTACCTCGAGACATCATATCATAGAAATTCCAAGGTGTCCATCCCACTCGATCCTACTCATCTAATCCAACACCTCCTATTAAGGATAATGTGTCCACTCTTACCGCCCCACATACACAATCAACCACTTTCTTAGAAAATACCATCATCAAACAAATTCATCAAGCTCTACTAAAAATGTCCCTTTATGATCTTGTTCAAACTTCACCTCAGCATTGATACTTTATGATTGAATAATTCCAATATATATATTGGTACCCTTAGACAATCCACATCCATTCGTAAACTTAGTCAGTAAAGTTAGAATGTTTTCTACCATATCTTTTCCAAACTCAGAGATCCCATCATTAAAGTTAGAGCGCCATGACATCCCACTCTTTATCACTTTCCAAATCAATGATACTCTTGTCAAGAGGGTCATGATCGATAATGGAACTAACATTAATATTATATCATCACACACCTTTGATCAAATTCAACTACCCAGCACCATTGTCTCCTAGTCACATATCGTACTCGAGAATAATGAAATTTTCACTCCCACATTAGGCACGGTCATCTTACTAATCAAGGTTGTTGTTAAAAATCTTCACGAGATCTTCTCATGTCGGTCCAAGGAGAATTTCAATATATCATGTTATTAGCTCAAATCTAGATACATGCTACATTATGTATCGCATATACTCTCCACCATTGTCTCAAATTTAAACACGATGGTAAACATTTTACGATCCCCGTAGATCCAAACCCTTTCAAAGCATGTAACATGACATATCACCCAAACGACATGATTTTTTCCAAAATGAACTTGGTACCCTCTAATGAACCCTCCATGAATTTATACATCGCCTCATAAATTTTTCTATATGACACATCCTTCAACAATGTTATGCAACACCTTTCACTAAGAGAGTATCACCTCCTAACACTTAATTCTCTTCATATGCTAAATACATATAGAAGACCCAAAAACTAACTCATGTATGAACCTATTATTAGAGATTTTATCTCCTTCAGTCCACCACATCTCAAATCCTATCTCATTTATAGAGGGATAAATAATCCTTCTCAACTCCTACTATCTAGCGTCATAATAAACAATTCATATCAAACTTCACATTTCTATATAACCTAGTCTTCCCACAAATGTATATCCATCATTGTAACTAGAAATGATTAAGACTCGTACATTATGAACTAGGAATCCATGAATTAATCATTTATCATTCTCGTAAACCTCATAAAAATAATGGGTTGGGTTTAAAAAAAAAAAAAGACTTCGAACCCTCCACAAGCATTGTATACGGATCCATAACGAACTAAAACCATTTTCTCCATATACAAAAATGATCCCATAGACACATCGATATTGTTTCAATCCCATCTAACTTTTTCTAAGTCAACAATATTACTTTAGGACCACTAATTTATCACCCTAACCATGGTACTGAGACCATTCCTCTCATTTTACCTGAAATGATAGAAGAGGATTCACCTACCATTGATATTATTCTATGCCACGATGATCAATCCATCCTCTTTCATATGGAGGAAGAGGAGCATTACCTTTAAAAATTTCCACATGACACATCAACACTTCTTAATTAATTCCCTATCAATTTTAATATAGGAATGCTATAGGATCCTCACCTAGTCAAATTCGGTCAATCTTTATATTCAAAAGAATTAAACTACTTCACCTCCTTTCCCTCTAAACATAGTCAAAGCTTCACATGGTTGTACAAGGATATGCCAAGTATTAACCCTAACATCATTATTTACAATATTGTCACTTATCCTAATGTTAATCCTATCGGAAAAAAGCTATGTGTAATGCACCCTCACACAATCCTTCTCATCAAAGAATAGTTACATTGTCTTCTCTCTAATAATTTCATCATAACCTTTCACTATCCATAATGGGTCTCTAATATCTTCCCCATGAGAAAAACCTTTGAAAAGATACGTATTTATACGACTTCTAAGACCTCAACCTCATTTATCCCAAATAAAACTTTTCCCTTTGGAATAGCGATCAGCTCGATGATCTAACCTCTAGCCATAAAATGTTATCCTTGTGGATGGCTTCATCCGATAAAATCAAATTCTCACCACCACCGAAGACAAAAACAAAACATCCCTCATCACCCTTTAGGGGACTTTCTACTATCAAGTAATTCCATTTGGACTTTAAAATGTCGAGGTGACTTACAAACATCTAATGACATTAATTTCCCATGATCTTATCCATAAAACTATAGAATACTACGTTTATGATATTTTAGGTAAATCAAAGAAATGAAGGGATCATCTTGTTGTCCTAGAAACAATATTCTCTCATATTATCCAATTTTATCTTCACCTCAACCGCACAAGGTTTGTATTTAGTGTTCTCACTGGAAAACTCTTACAATTCATCATTTCTATTCGGGGTATTGAAGTAGACCCCACCAATATCAAATCCATCATCAAAATGCCCCCTCGTACAAACTTAAATCAACTTCTTAGTCTCCAAGGTATAATTTAATTCATCCTCTACTTCATCTCACATTTTTTGGACTGATGTTAGCCTTTTCAACATCTCCTCCAAAAGGATTTACATTTTAAATGGGATCGCAACTTGTAAACACCAAAATTTGGTATCACTACCATTCACCCTACATTCACACTATTTTCCTAATGGTCACCCATTCAAATATTATCTTCCCTCCTAAGTTTAATTCATCCCATTAATCACCATTTTCCCACCTTTTATCGTATATTATCCAACCCATTATCTCATCCCATTTGTGTTAATGATTCTTAATTGTCTTCAATCCCGATCTCATTATTTTACTAGCCCTAATAATTCCTAATCATCCCTAATCCTCATTTAATTTGTTTATCCTCCATAAATCCTTAATTTTACTCTTTATAGGCCATCATTTAATATTTTTACCCACCCATGACCTTTATTTACTCATTTCAACCATTGACTTACCCATTTATCTTCCTTATGTAACCCTATCTTGTCATTAGGCATATTTATAGGTTCCTTGCCTCAATCTCATCATATTCCCACCCTCAAAATGAAGGGATCCTGAAGTAAAAGGTGAACCATCCGGGTCACTATTGAACCTATAAATATGCCTTCACCCTATTCTTTCTAATGAATGCAACTTTGAAATATTCAACTCTCTTACAATCTTGTCTTCATCTTATATTTCCTTTTATTAACTTCCTATAGATTATGGAGTCTTCTTAGAGCCCTTGGACATCACTTGAAGTTATTTTGGGAGTTATCTTTTCCCCTTTTAATTATTATTATTATTATTTTTTCACCCATTTTCATCTCTAAAATCTTGTGTAGGTTCACGTATAACCAGGAGCTTCATCTTTGTCTATTTAACCTTTGTTCCATTTGCAAGTCTCTATTTATAGCTGTCAATTTTTTTCAAGTATAACTCAACCCCAATCATCGCTAACCATTTTTGTATCCGTTGACCCACCTCAATTGCATCGGTTTCTATATCATTCAAATCTATATCTATACACTTTCTATGGCTGCGTTCACCTAGTCTTAGACTCCAACCAACCTTCCTATGTATCACCTCGGATCCATTCTTCTATCCCCAAATCGCCACCGATCCAACTTAGTAATCATCAATGTAGTCCATATTTTCAGTATTTACCCTTAGATCTCTAATTTTCTTGCATCCTTTCTATTTCCTCCTATTTCAGACCTTTAAACAAGTTCATGTTTATCATTTTAGTTTTACACCAACTCAAGATATTTCATCGGTGCCTTTGGATATATATTTTACATTTTTTCTATTTCACTATCCTTAGTCCTTGACGACTAGCTCTCTGTAGTCTCAGTTCTTGTCACAACCCTGTCGGGTTTGATTTATTTTGTTATATCTAAATTAGATATGATTTTATCTTCTTAGATCGAGATTTTAGGATTTTTTATTTAAGAATCTACATGGACACTACATCCAATTTATCAAATGTTTATTTTATCTTATCTCTATCAAAACAAGGGTTAACATCCATCTTAGGAAATTCTTACTTCTCAGGACTAAAATTGTTACCAAACCATTTCATCTATTCACTAATCCAATATTTTTTGTTGAGTTATCTTGATTTGCAGGTCACTTAGCTTGTTGCGGAGGAGGATGTATCATCTTATGCCCATTCACATCTTCATCCCATCTAAAGGTCCATAAACCCTTTGTATTTGGAGTTACTTGTTTTCTTTATTACTAGTTCACTAATCGAAAAGGAAAGAAGAAACTCGGTAAACATTATGGCACATCTGGTGGGACCCACCGTTTTTAGGTGAGTTTTGTTATTTTTTTTTCATTTTCATCTTCTTTCTTCCATTTCCCACTAACCTCGTAGGGAAGGAATGTGAATTAGGTCATGTTTAATTTGTTTCTTACGTTGGATTGTGGATTGCTTTGTTTTACTTTTTCTTTCACACTTTGAAGATCAGATAAAAAGGAAAAGCATATACTGTATTCGTTGTTTTTGTTCCTTTTTTAATTTATCGTATTGCTTCACTTGTTTTTTTCCCTCATCAAATTTCTATATTTTGTTTTGGATCTAAAATAACCCTTTCATTACTTCTTGCAAATCTCGTTTAACTAGGGGTTTTACACATTGCATATGCACTCCCTCACACACATCCAAACACTCAAACCAGCTTACACATCTAAACATCCCTTACTAGGTGGAACTATTGGTATTTCATCACCCAATAATAAATTCTCTATGGTGTTCTAGCCTTATTATAAACTATATCTGATTCTGGCCTCATGTACCTTTGGGTATATTGAGGAATCCAAATCCAACCACATACTACCAAACCTTAGATCATCCATTTTCCTAGGTTCCTATTTGAAACTTTTTTATTTTCTTTTTTCACCTCTTTTAATAATGATCCTCATATTGAAACAAATCTTTCAATACAAACATCACCTCAGGCCATCTCATCTAGACCAAATTCACCTCATTCCATCTCTTTTAGAAAAAAATTGCCTCTCTCTCCTTTTTCTTTAGAGAATCTTGGACCTCCTATTATCCTTCATGGATTCTCATAGTTTCAGGAACTCCTTGATGCTAATCCTATCACCCTTTATGACTACCTATTTCATAAGTCCTCCACAATTCATCAATCCCTTCAATCTACTCAATTTGTGGATCCCATTCCACCCAACTTATCTCATACAAAACTATATCCACTTCACCTACTACTATCACTAGTATGCCTATTCAACCATCTCAACAATCACACTTGCAACATAACAAAACCTTACCCCTTATTTCCACTTCACATGTCCATGCTAATGTAATCACCTCTCAGCCTCATCCATCCGAATCAATACAAACCCATCAATCTCCTCCTCAAGGTGCCTTTAGCTATGCAATTCTTAAACAATCTATTCAATTATCTTGACCACCTATCACTTACAACCCAATCAAAGATATAGAAAATCAATAAAACATAACCATCTCACAACAACCAAATCAATCTAACCAATCACAACATATCCCTATATTTCAACATAAACCCTTATCTCAACCCATCTAATCACAACCATTTAATTACATTTACCCTTATCAACCACTTCCACCTACACCAACACATCCACAAACTTATCAAACATACCAACAACCTAAGTCATCCACCTCATAAAAATCTCAAATGCATCCTTCCACATATCAATCATATAATGATACGTTACAAATATTATCGAATATAATGGCTAACCTTGGAGGCATAGCCTTGGGATCTAATACGACATTTTCATACGAACAAATCTGGAAAGAACTAATCAACCCATCGGTTTCTATTAAACCATGTCCTCCTCATTAGGAATTTTGAAATTCTCCAAGTTTAATAGCAAGGAGGATCCTTAACAACACCCTTAATATTTTTACATGCATATTACCTTATTTTCCATGATCAAGATCTCATGCTCTGCACATTTCCCATGTCACTAGCTGACCCTACATTGGTCCGGCAAAACAATATCCCTCATCACTCATTACTAACATTCACTCAAGCTATGCAATTATTTCTTGAACACTTCTTGATTAACATTGTGCATAAGATTACCATCAATGAACTTTATTTCATTCGACAAGTATGTTGACAAATCTATTGAATATTTTTCAGCGCAGGATGGCACAACATCATTAATCAACTATCATTTCCCCTTCCAGAGACTAAACTTATTGAACTTTTCTCACGGTCTTATACGAAGCACATATCCTCAACTATTCAAATTAAATCTTTCTATACTTTTGAAAAGGTGTTTAGTATCGCTCACATACTCGAGCTTCATGCCCTTGATCAAGGCCACCTCAATATTCAATCAAACATACCTGAATTGAGTTCAACAAGCCCCCATACATGGTGATAAATCTAAAGCTATCGTCAATACCATCATGGTTCATTCTTCATCCACATCGGCTTCTCATACGGAGCCTCAACAATGAGATACCAAAATGTCTCCTAATTATATGCCTCTTGGGAATCACATGGCTCTATATTTTATAATTTTATGAAAAACCACCTCATTCAACCTTCCCCATCTGATGTGTTGATAACTTAAAACCCAAACCCGTATGGTATTGCAAATGGAAGGACTACAAATATCATCAAGTTTGTGTCCATGACATTGAGATTTTTTTTCCTTCAAATAATGCATCCAAAAATTATAAATTAGGGGGATATCCAAGTGGAAAATCCTAATGTTCCACATAATAAACCCCTTGATGCCTCTAAACAACCATTCGCTAATCATCCATCAAAAATCATGTTCCACCCCCAC
Source organism: Taxus wallichiana var. yunnanensis (assembly GCA_018340775.1). Taxonomy (NCBI): domain Eukaryota; kingdom Viridiplantae; phylum Streptophyta; class Pinopsida; order Cupressales; family Taxaceae; genus Taxus; species Taxus wallichiana. Next base: position 923,028,980 of record CM031237.1, read on the forward strand.
ATCTTATGAACCTAATGTTCACTCAATTAATAATGTAAATCAAGAGCCTACATTATTTCCTACATCCACTACACCATCATCTACCACATCTACCTTAACGTTAGACATATCTTCTAAAAAAATAACCTCATCAACATCCACACTTATCTATACACCTACCACATCTCAACCTATCACATATAGTCCTTCATCTATAATCATCTCAACTATACCCACTACCACTACATCCAAATCTATGATATCTAATTATTCATCAAGATCTACCATTCTAAGATTTACAATGACTTCCACATCAATCACATCTACTAGCATAACAACATTACATCTACATCTTGATCTTCACATATATCTATGATACCCCTTAAAACATTTATTACAAAAACACCCCAACTTAAGACAATCACCAATGATATTCATGCCCCATCTATAAAAAAATTCACATATACACCAATCAATATGAGACTTATACAATCTAAAATCCCCTATAATATCATTAAGTGCATCATCCAAAAACCCATTTTATCCTCAATATCCTCATCTCGCAACACAATCCGCATCGTTTGGTTCTTCTTCTACAAACCCCCAATTGAATTTCTCATCATTCTAACCAAAGGAAAATCATCACAACCAATGTATAAGAACCTTGGCATACCTATCCAAAAATCCCTTACAGATCCTCACAAAAATTTATAGCTCCCTCATATAAATCATAAGCAAACTAATGTGACATGATCAATCTTGGGAACACCTCCATCCATCTTAGGGCCAAGCCCTTCATCTAAGGTACCTATGATCAGAAAATCCAAATCAAGGAAATCTAACCCCCCCTTCTAGATCCAATCCTCCAAAATAAACTATGTCGCAAATGATCAAAAGTAAATCATAGATATCTACTCCGCCTTCCGAATCTAAATTTGAAAAAAGGCTTTTATGAAGCCTTATCAGAGAGAAACATCCTTATTTCCCCATCTATTATTCTCAAATCTACTTCATCTACAACCTCTTCTTCAATAACCCCCATTGGGCCATATACTAAATTCCTTCAATGATTACTTCGAACCTCAGAAATCACCCTTCCCCCTACCAATTATTTTGATCTACACGCTCCAAGACCTCCTTAGTTCGATACCAATCTCATGTGTACTTATCATCACACCCTAGGCCATGACACCAAACATTGTAAGGCCCTCCAAACTCTCATCCATAATTTAATGGTAAAGGATGACCTTCTCATCCACAAAGATCACCCTCTTCCTTCCATCTCATCCACATCCAAATCCAATCCCCAATCCAACCCTCATGTCCTAAGACATATAATTTGGGTATTTCACCTCTAGGGAATCTAAATTAGGTTCTTCACCTAAATCATTCATTGTAATCCCTCCTCCAAGCTCTATTTCTCCTAAAGGGAGTCCCCCTCTCTTCATCAATGTCATCCATGTTATTAACCTTCCTTACCCTCACGATGTTAAATCATCTATCCAATCAAAACCTAGAGACACAATAGCCTATCCTTCTAACAATCCTACCTCTTCTCCTTTGACATCTACTAACTTATCCAAATATACATCAAAGTTTCCTAAACTGGTGAAACATATCTCATTAGGGGATAATCCACCCATCTCTCTCGGTCCTGTCACGTCTCCTCCTTCATCCAACCATCCCATGAACATCAATGATGCTTTGTGTTTTTCGCTTGACTTATTTAAATATCCATAATAATTCTTGGGCGAGTCTATTATAAGGATAGGTCTCTTTCTAATCCCTATATTGGCTCATCTAATCATCTGAAACCTATCATCTTATCGAATTCACTCTCAAATATCTCAAGGAATGTGATTTTAACATTAATTACCTTTTCCTTAAAGAAAATTTAAATGTCACTACTCTAGAAAGGAGCCAACATGGAAAGTTTACTCCCAACTGGATTGGAACTTACATTATCATGCATAAGTATGATTTTGGAACCTATCATGTAGCATCTCTTGATAGTAAACTGGAAATGACCTCTCAACGCCTTGCACTTGCATCCTTTCTATTTTTAACATACATAGAACTCGTGAACTTAGTCATCCAAATGGTCATGCATCAATCACTAGCCATTTACATCTTTCATTGTAATGATATGGAATTGTGTATTCTACCATCACTTTCCCAATTGCAACCTTAAATGTGGGCACCACGGTTGTGCTCATAGCATATTCCTTATGGATAATATCTTCTTTCTTGGTTATAACTCCACGATGATTACATCCATTACCCTCTTATTCACTTATTACAACCATGCTAAGGGTTCTTAAGTGTTACATGTACATTCATTATCCATTCCTAAGAAGTCTACCTAAATATCCCTAGATCTTCCTCATAATAAACTCAAAATTCCATAGATGCTCATATCAAAAATTCAAAGAGAACAGATAAATCCTCAAGGATAAATTTTCATAAAAGCATAAAAATTCAAAAGAATATAATGATCCCCTAAAGGATAGCTATCATGCATATATTATCCTTGCCATATGTAAAAAACAAAAATCCAATAGTCAAAAGAATTAAAGAAAAACTAGACCACTCCCTTGAAAGATAGCTATTCCATTCATATCATGGCAGAAAAGGCTTCCTGCATTGATTAGCCTTCTATCCCATAAAGAAAATCATTAAAATCCCAAAATCAAGCATCCTAAGAAATCTTCCCGCATCGATCAACTTTCTCATTTATAACAAACTTCCCACATTGATCAATTTGCATCCCATTACCCAAATTTCGGGCATCGACTTTGGAAGAACCACCTATGGAGAACCTATATTCCCACGTACAAGTTACATCTAAATTCATTTGTCATTCCCAATTTAGGTTTGTAAGTCCACTTTCCATATTTTCCCATTGTTCCTTGGAATAACTAACTAACTATCGTTCGTTATGTGTTAACATATGCTATCGGCTGCGAGTGTATTACTTTAAGTGGCCCCTTTTCTTATTTACCTCCAATCCAGTTTGAAGCATTGTTTCCTCGGGTGCTTCTTGAAGTACGATTATGTGTCGTTTATATCATTTTGGTAACTTTCCATTGAAGTCGCATTCTTTCTCTCACAACAAGAATATCATCCCTATCCAATAGTTTTGTCCATGATTATGTGTTTACGTTTTTAACATTACTCATAGAAATATCATCCATATTTGATTACATATTTTAGATTATATATCCACAACATAAATCATTTTTTCATCCATATCTACATCATCGCATGATATGTCATATACAAAAATCACATCTATATTTAATCCATATCAAAACATGTACATCTCAATCAAAACACATTAATTCATCATTTAACATCTATCATATCATAAACAAAAATCAAAATCATAATCAAACATTTGCATCTACATCTAACATCAACATCATCAAAACCATGAATCATATAATATAAACACATCACACATCATGAGTCAAAATTCAAAATCTTCACACACACACACACACACACACACACACACACACACACACACACACACACACACACACACACACACACACACACACACACACACACACACACACACACACACACACACACACACACACACACACACACACACACACACATATATATATATATATATATATATATATATCATCGACATCAAATCTTCATCTAAAACAAAGTTCACCATCTATATCTAACATATAACATCACCAAAAGTATAGATAAAATCATTTCACATTAACACATCATGAGTTAACAACCAAACACACACACACACACACACACACACACACACACACACACACAGATATATATATATATCACATCTTCATTTTCATCATCTTTTCTTTTTCCATCCTTGTGTTCCCTCTTGGGAACCATAATTTACATCATTTTTTAGTCCCACCTAAGATGCATCTTTTTGATCCCGCATTTATCCTTTTATCATGACCCTTGTCTCAACCATTTTCACATTTTTTTGCGCATACTTGATGTCTTCCTTTGACCCATTGGTCCCACAGCTTGCACATCCATTTGAGTGGATTCCCTTGGTTTCCCTCCATTTTGTAGTGGTTTTTTTCTCGAATCACAAGCTCGTAGGACATTGTTTTTGTATCCTCGAAGACCGTACTTTTTCCCTACCAAAGTGACTCTGAAATCACCACCATATTTTTCTTTTAATTTTAATTATTTGTTTAATCCTCATCTGGGCTATATTATCCCCTCCCTCATCTTCTTTTCTCATCCATTCCACCCTGTCTTCATCTATCTCTTTAAAAATCCTCAACCCCTAGTTTTAAGGGGAGCACTCAATCAATTATCTTTTCCACAATTCTTGTTATTTTCTCATGGCTTGCCAAATGCAAAGCACTCATCAAAAGGGAAAATGTAAATTCCAAAATTTTGTATCACTACCCTCCACCCTGCATTCAATCTATTTTCCTCATGGTCATGCATTCAAATTCTATCTTCCCTCCTAAATTCAATTTATCCCATTAATCACAATTTTCCCACCTTTTATCTTATATTATCCACCCTATTATTTCATACCATTTGTGCTAATTATTCTTAATTAGCTCAAATCCTCATCTCATTATTTAATTATCCCTCATCACCCTTAATCATTTCTAATCCTCATTTAATTTGTTTATCCTCCATAAATTCTCAATTTTACTCTTTTTAGGCCATCATTTAATAATTGTACCCACATAAGGCATTTATTTACTCATTTCAACTATCCATCTACCCATTTATCTTCCCTATCAAACCTTGTCTCGTCCCTGTCCATCTAAACCCTAATCCCGCTTCCTATGGCTCCTTTCCTCGAGCTCATCATCTTCCCACCATCCAAATGAATGGGTCCCTATAGTAAGCAAAGACCCATTTGGGTCATTATTGAACCTATAAATATGCTTTCACCCCCTCCTTTCTGATTGATGCAACTTTGAATTCTTTAACTCTCTTGGGATCTTGTCTTCATCTTTGAGTTTCTTTGTAGTTGCCTACATATTTTTTTGGTATTCTTAGAGCCCTTGGACATGAACTTGGGATATTTTGGTATTTATCTTTCCCACTTTTCATTCTTCATTTCTTTGGTTCATCTTTCACCCATTTTTATCTCTAAAATTTTGTGTAGGTTCAGTCTTACTAGGAGCTTTATATCTTCCTATTAAGCCTTTGATTCTATATGTAGGTATCTATTTTTAGCCCATCGAATTTCATTCAAGTTTAACTCATCGTCAATCACCATTAACTAAGTTTTTTCATCATCAACCAAACATCCATTTCATTAGTTTATATATCATCTAGATCTCTAGCCATCTACTTTCTATTACTGCATTCACCCAGTCTCAAACCCAACCATTCTACCTCTTTGTCACCTTAGATCCATTATGCTAGCCCCAATAATCGCAAACCCTAGCCTAGTAACCGTCAAACCAGTCCATATTTTTGGTATTTACCCTTAGATCTCTAATTTTCTTGCATCCTTTCTATTTCCTCTTATTTCATACCTTTTTTTACAGGTTCTTGTGTATCATTCTAGTGTTGCAATAGCTCCAGATCTACTATCGAGCCTTTGGATCTTAATTTTATATGGTTTTTCTAGTTCACTAGCCTCGCCACTTTGTCGACTAGCTCTCTACAGCTCTCTCTGGTCTCCTTCGACCCCTCTCGGGTTTGATTTATTTTTTCTTATCTCGATCGATTTATTTTCATCTTCTTAGATCATGCTTTTAGTTTTTGTTTTATCTCAAAATCTGCATCGACGCTACATCCAATTTATCAAATGTTTATTTTATCTTATCTCTATCTAAATGAGGTTTTGTTTGCATCCAAGGAAATTATTACTTGTCAAGAATGACATTTTCAAGAAACCATCCCATATATTTACTAATCCAATATTTTTCTGTTGAGTTATCTTGATTTTTAGGTAAATTTTCATGGTACAAAGGAGGATCTATCAACTTGCACCCATTCACATCTTCATCCCATATAAAGGTCCATAAACCCTTCATATCCGGAGTTACTTTTTTTCCTTTATTACTAGTTAACTAATCGAACAAGAACGAAGAAAATGTTATCCATATTTCACCCTATGCCAAATATTGGATCGACCACAACCCCGCATAAGAGGAAATTGAGAAAACTCATTCAAATCCTAAAAATTAGTCGCAGAAGAACTCAACCATGGAGTGGTAGAGGTGAAAGACTAAAGGACCCTGTGCAAAGGAAACGACTATGTCGGGCCATTTCCACGTCTTAAATCCATTCTCCAAGTTACAGGAAGACTCCAACTTGTGTCAGCCCTCCATATAGAAAATGGTCAGACAGAGTCAAAAGGAGAACAAGGTGGGCTTCAAAATTGGCTAAGTATAAAAGTGTAAGTGGAGAACGCCAAGTGTCAGCATGGCGCATCTCCAAGAGTTGGTCCCAAGGTGGAGACCCAAATGAGCGTGAGCTCGCCACATAGCCTAAAGTCTAAAAGTAAGAGGGACCATTGAAAATTCCACAGATCAGTGGAGGCCGACAAGTGTCAACTCGACGCTCCTCCAAAGGAAAACTTTGGGTCAGGTTTTCAAGCAAGCGTGGTGCCTCCATGTGTTATATCAAGAGGGGCATATCTTTCGACTCAGGGCTCAAAATATTGTGAATTTAACACCATTGGAAATATCTCAGCCTCACCAAATCAATGAAGGTCTGAGAATTTAATTTTAAAGGGGTTTAGGTAAAGGAAAATGGAGGAAACGTCTTTGGGACTTCAATGCAAGATCCATCTGTCTCAACAACTAGATCAGATTCGATATGTTTCCACCATTTCGTCTTCTTTCAAGGTGCCAAATCAAGGAATCATGCAGTAAAGATGGATTTGGGGCATATTTTATCAAAAGCATTAACAATAGTGGTTGAAATTCAACCCACTTTTCCCGCTTCCCTCTCTCTTTCTTCTCTCTGATCAAATCTATAAATACAGGGATAGGATTCATTGTAAAGGGTTGTTCATTCGTCTTCCCTGTCCCCCTCTCTCTTTATTTTCCATGGTTGAATGTGTAGTTTAAGCCTCCTCCCTTGGCTTTGTAATGGAATTGTTCTACCTATTTCCTATTAATGGTGTCTTGTGTGAACTCTTGGAGCAATAAAATATGTTTCGTGATGTGTTTTTTTCATCCTTTACTCATTTTGTTATCTCTTCTCATCTCTCACAATTGTAGGGTATACTTGTGCATATCTCTCGATGTCTAGTGCATGTTTTGTTTTGGGAGCTGTGTTAAGGGGTTTGAAATGGTGTTCTATGTGAAATTTATCCTTGGTCTTTGATGCATCTGTCCATCCTCTCCATTGCTCGCCTCTCTCCATTTTAGGCAGTTGGGTTTATGATCGGTAATTCCCTTTTCTCGGTGCTATCACCTCTGTAGTGTAGGATTTATTTATTTTCATGCTCTATCTCTCTTTCCCTAGTCCCTTGGAATTTTAGATTAGGAGTAGATAGTCACATTTCCTTCCTTATAAGTAGTTTATTACTAGGATTAGGAAGAGGAATCAGCCTTCTCGGAGGATCATTCCCAATTTGCAAGTCCCACAGCTTGGGGAATGATCCAATGTTATGAAAATCATACCAAATGACCCTGCCTTAGAAAATCATATCCATAACTCATTTGGGGGTGTTGTGATTTTGCACTAATGAAACTTGGTAAACACAAATGTCAACAAGCCTTCTATGACCTCAAAAATACCTCCTATCGACACTGTGCTTACACCTCCACATGAAGGGGAGCCATTATACCTCTACATACCCACTAATAATCATGCCCTTGGTGTCATTCTCAATCATCGAGACAATAAGGTTTATGAACACTCCATTTATTATATAATCCGAAATCTATATGACTATGAGACTCACTAAAAAAAGCCAAAAAATAGTGTTATTCCTTTTACTTTGCAACATCCAAGCTCGGTCATTACCTAATTAATCACAATACTTATGTCATTACCAGCTTCAACCCTCTCAAGGCCATGCACTCCAAGCCATATTGAAGTGACTGCATCACTCGATGGCCCATGATCATCACCGAGTTTTACCATGAACTCACCTTGTAAAAATATATCAAGGGAAAAGCCATCACCGATCACCTCACCAAAGCCTTAACTCGATAATCAATCAATTCATGAAAAAATACCTAATGAATCTATCAAAATTATCAATCACGAATACACTCCTATGAAAATGAAATATTTCTTTGATGGATCTAAGCGTCACCAAGGGGGAGGTGTCGTATCATTATTATACATCCCTAATTACCCCTATCCCTCTATCTTTTAAATTAAATTTTAAATTTACTAAAAACATGGAAGAATATGAATCTCTAATAATGGGTCTCCAAACCTCCATCATACTCAATATTCAAATCTTGGATATTTACAGAGATTCAAAACTTGTCATCAATCGAAATCAAAGGAATTTATCAATGTAAAAATGAGATTCTACAAAAATATAAAACAATTTTTGAATTCCTCTTAGGATCCTTTGACCATTACACCCTACAAATAGTTCCACAATCTTCTAGAAAGTTAACAAACTCCATGGCCTCTCGTGCATCCATCATCCCTCTATCAAGTGATGTTTGTAAATTGTTTGTTGTTGTACACAAATTTTATGAACCATCCCACAACAATGAACTCCCTTCTATCAATATCATCAAAAGAAACACAACGAGACCTTTGGTATACTAAAACATTTCATTTTCTCTCGAATCCAAAATCCCCCAGTCTGCCTAAAAGTGTTAAGTGATCTTTCTGCAACGTCCTACCGATATGTCATTGTAGGTGGTTTTATATACAAGTGCAGATTTGATGGCCTTTTTTAGATGTCTCAAATGTTATGAATCTATTAGATCAATTCAATAATTCCACAAAGACATATGTGGTGGACACATTAATAGTGTGGTTGTTGCCAAACACATCCTACGAATGGGCTATTATTGGCCTAATCTAAATCAATATTGTTGTGCATATGTCAAGATATGTTTTAAGTGCCAACAACATCCTTATCTCACTCACATTCCTAGTTAGGATTTACAAACGTCTAAATATTTATGGCCCTTCTCATAACGGGGGTTAGACCTCATTGGCCTCCACAAACCTCATTCATCACAATGCCATGATTCTATCATCACGGTCATTGGATACTTTAGTAAATGAGTATAGGATATTCCCTTAGTATTTACTACATCAAACAAAATCGTTGAATTCATCTATGAACATATCATATGTCACTTGACATCCCTCACAAGCTAGTCATTGATAATGGAAATTTTGTCTAAACTAAAATTTGGTTAAGAAATTATGTGAAAGATTCAATATAAAACTAAGATTTTCCTCGCCTTATTATCTATAAGAAAATAGATAATATGAGGATTCTAATAAAACACTTGACAAAATTATTAAGAAAATCTTCACTCAAGCAGGTAGCAATTGGCACCTCCAGATCATGTTTTCTTTCTAAGATTATCTTAATAGCATACATACTCCTACATCTCACACGTAATTTTTTCTAGTCCATGGCTCGAGCTAGTTTCACCCTTAAATTTCAAATCCCATCGCTCTGCATATCTCTTTGATATTTTATCCCTTATGAGGATTATCGTCAAGAACATCTAACACAATTGGAGTTATTATATGAGATTCTCCTAAAAGCTATTGAACATCATTATGTCTCTCAAGAGTGCATCAAGTACGCATATTAAAAACATGTCAAGGAACATGAATTTAATATAGGTGATCTCGTTCTCAAAGAAATTCTAAACCCTCCTCTTTATGGGAGAGGTTCCCTTATTGAAAAGCCACATAAGCTTATATACAAATATACAATTTTCATATTGGTTAGGATTTTGATATTTCAAAACGTTTTACACAAGATGGAATATCAATACCTAAGAATAGAAGAATAAAGAAACTGAAAGGGAAGAATATAATAGTACTTTTAGGCAATATAGATAGTAGAATATAACCTTACACATACTTTAGCAAAAATGGGTACATAATAGAATCATTCACATTAGCAAAATGATATTATTTCTAGATACAAAGTTTTGGGAATCATATCATAAGAACACAAAGTTTCTTAACATGAAAGATTGATGATTCACAAATTTAAAGACATGAAAGGAAAAGATAGTAGAGGAAAATTAGAGACAAGGAAATATTTTGTATTGATTACTTTCAACTCACTTTACATTTCAAAAGTATCAGAGTCCTACCCTTAACAATGGCATGGAGAGCCCATTAAATAGCTTACAAAATGGTTACATTTGGTTCCAACTTCTTTTAATCTAGAAGATTAAAGACTACTTAGAAATACATTAATAGAATGTTCTTTAGCCAAGTATTACATCATGGGTTTACAACCTTAAATAAAGGGAGGTGCTTTAGGATTCCGAGGTAGAAGCATCCAAAGGAGGATTAGAAGTGCCAACTGTCTTAAGAATCGATGTCTAAATATTTTCAATGCTTCAACTATCTCCATGCACTTTGGGATGGTGGTGTTAGCAGTGGCATGAATCCATATACCAAGGCATTTTTCCATATCCTTCTCAAACTTTGTGTTCTCAAGAAACTCCTTGTTTTCCTCGGTGATAGCTGATTGAAGGGAGAAGACCTCCTTCATCTTCTCTTTAGACATTGATTCCTCCTTGATGAGATCTTCCTTGATGAAGGTACTAAATTGAGCCTTGATTTCCTGTAAAGAAAAGTGATCACCTGAGTCTTCATTCTGGATTTGACAATGAATATCTTGGAAAGCAAAGCCTAGAACACAAGCCTTGAAAGCTTCTCCTTTTTGCCACATGTTTTTTAGTTCTCCTAATGCTTCTTCCAAAACTTTGATCTTCCACTCAACACTAAAAACCCAAGATCTTGACAGATTGTTCTTGGCCTCATCGAATACTTTGTTTGCCAACAAGATCTGATCATCTGTCCTACTCATCAAAATGAAGATCTTGGATGCATTCACACCATAGCTTCAGTTCTTTCTCCAAGCCACTGAGTGTTGTGTTGAATTTCAACTATAATTTGGATACCTTCTCATATGACTTGAAGGCCTCCTCAATGAAGTTCAATCCAGACACTATCATATCATCAACCAGTAATTCAATGGATTTTCCATAAGTGGCATGTTTATGAATATCTTTGATGGTCTGAACTTCATCCTTGTTGAGAACTAGGGGAGGTGGAAGAGTGGTTAGTGGAGTAGGATCAGGACCTTATCCTTTGCCAACAAGGATTTTATAAAACCGAAAGAACTTGATTTTGTTCTTCCAATTGCTCCATAGTTTTTACCCTTCTCAACACGTTCAATAACTCTAGTGATAGTTTCCTGAGGTTATGAACCTCACTTTCAGGTGTTGATTCTCCAAGTGGAATCCTTGTGAGTTCCAAGTCAGAAACTAAAAGGTCTTTCTCTTCTTTATCCACCTTAGGCTTTGCAATCTCCATGAATTGTTGACCCTTAGAATCTGACACCAACCTTGAGGTAAATCTTTTTCTTTTTTTTGGAGGAGGGGAGTAGTACCGAGAAAGGCTGCCACAACATCAAACTTGGGAACCACAATTTGAGAAGTGGACTTCCTTTTTTCTACTATCAACGAAAGGTTGGACCCAAGAAAAGGAGGAGGAAGAGGTAGAAGGAGAAATGGGTCCGAGTGCAAGTGTACTCATTACACTCAATGTTTGCACCACAAATGTTTCTAATGGAGAGGTTGGCATATCCTTCAAGAATATCCTTGGAAGAAGGGTCCACCAAACCCATAGAGATTCAGACATTTGGCCCTTATTTTCCATCTCAGTAGTGTTGATAGGGGTTTCTTCCTCTTCCTTCAGTTCTTCACTATTATCCTCACTCAAAACAATGACATCCTCTGACTCTATGAGAACCTGTGACTGCTCCAAAGAAAATTCCTCCTTTTTCTTCTCTATAATCTGCTCTTGCTTGACAACCTTTCCTTTCTTCATGTATACCTTTTTGAAGAGGAAGGAGTGGATTTTCAGGCATCTCAACATCGAGTGTAGGTTCTTCTTTCCTAGGAGAGGAAGTTTCTTGTGAAGAAGACCTAGCTTTGTTCATCCTGAAGTTTTGCATCTTCTTATCAAACTAGAGCTTGGTTCTCACTAAAACCGGGTTGATCACTTCTTTCAAATCATCCTGCTCTTTTACAAACCAATCAATGGTTTCAAGAGGAGAGTGTTTGATGGACCTCTCATATTCAATAGATTGTAGGTCTTCATCATCATCCTGGAGCTTTTTAGGTACTTTGTAGAGATTGAAATCTATAATTTGTTGAAGAGAAAATATCCAAAGTACCTTCTCCTGGCCTCAAAGTCATCTATGCAATCAGCCCAATAATCTTCAGTATCAACAAAGTGATGAAACCTAATATGAGATTCTTAGCAATATATCCCTTGATATCAAAGCAAGTGAGACTTGAAATGATGAAGAGTAAGAGGAGAAATGGTTCTATCAATGTTCTAAGCATCGAGGGTTGTTCTACATGTATAATTTCCCAAGGTGATAGGGAAATGAATGCCAACAATATTTTTATCTTTTGCAAGTCGATGAAGTTTGTCTACTACCTACAAATTTCAACTAGGGCCATTTTATCATTGCAAAACATAGGAAGCTTTAGAGGGGAACCTTCAAAACCAGCCAGCCTGAGATATGAAAACTTTTTTGAATTGAGTGAAGAAACTCCCATATTCAGAGATCAAGGTCTTTTCTTCCTCAGAAAATCTCCAAGCAGTATTTCCTTCCAAAAGCCTCACAATGTACATGGTGAAGGCGTCATTGACTCTCCTGAAGTGATGATTGCTGACTTTGAGAGTGAATTGAGGACAATACTCATATATAGGAGCATCCTTCTTATCCTCAATGAAAGAGAAGCCAAGCCATTCCTGGATGCTATAATAGTGTACATGAGATAAGAGGACATGTAGAATGTCTTTGTTCTTTGAACATTAACCAACTGCTCTGTTAGATTTTCACAGATTATCTCACCCCAATTCAAATTTTCTTCCCCTCACAAATGATATTGATATAGGGACACATCCAAAAATGAAATTCATTTGTAGAGGGCATTCCCATGATCCTAGCTAGAAGAGTGATGATGTCTGAAAGTTCTTCGTTGAAATCAACCCTGAACAATGATTTAGAAAGTTTGGATGCTCCCTTCTTAGGGTTCTTCAACCATGATTTAGCTACCCTAGCCTTGTATCTCTCACTATCATGATCAAATAGTGCTTGTGCTTGAGAAAGGGTGAGGGTATGAGCATCTTCCACCATTGGGATGTGAAGGGAAGTATAAATAGCATTGGAATCTAGTCGTGCAACCACTTCACCATGGATGTCAACAATCTCCTTAGATTCTGGATTGAAACAGGCCCCACAAGTGAGCATGGTATCAACACACTGAATAGACATAGGAAACCCCTGCAAATGCAATTCCACTATCTTTGATTAATTGTGTGATAGAAGTAGGGTTATCACATCTTCAAGCCTACTCCAAAAATCATCAAGGTCAAGATGTTGAGCTTCGTTGTCCCCGAAAAAGGGCGCAAAAGTTTCTAATGAGGAGAGATGTTCATGCCCTTTGTATTGAATCTTCATTGTGACAGAGATAGGAGGAGAAACAACCTTCAAGTATTACAAATTCTCAATAATCCTACAAGAGAGAAAAACAAGAGGCATGGATGGGAAATGGCTACTTTGCAAGAATGTGAGTAGGAGAAAATGAGCAAGAAAGTGTGAGAAAGAAAGAATAGTTACACTCCTTTAAATAGCCATGAATTTGAATGAAGGAGAGAGAAAATAATGAATGTGTAATAAATAACCCCATGCCAACTCAAAAAGGTGATATGCGGGAAAGTCAAAAAAACTTGGCCCAGATGGTCCATGGGATGTAGGGACATGAGGGACACGTGGAGAGCCGATACCCGATCAAGAAAATGTGAAAAAGTGGGTTTGGAGAGCACAAATGGATGGGATGGTCCATGGGACATGGGTGGGATGCGATTAGATAGCCGATATATAAGGTAGTGTGGGAAAATGGTGAATCGGTGAATAGAGGGCCCAATAGTACTTGGGACATGTACGATGGGACACGGGATGCAATGGGTAAATCGTGAATCGGTGAACATGGAGGTGATACTTGGGCCATGGGACAAAAAGAAGTGTGGGTAAAGTGGAAATGAAAAGGAGGCCCAACAGTACTTGGGACATGTGGGACAAAAATGTTTGACTTAGCCACAAATCATTAAAAATGACTCCAAGGACTTAATTTTTCTAATTTTTTGAATTTCTCCCTTCACTTAAACACTTCCAAAGGACACCTTTTCAAAATTTTGAAATTTATTTTGAGAAAGAAGGGAAATTTTGAAAGGAGTGACAACAACTGGCTCTTTCTGGGGATGACTTGACTAGGACAGAGGAATGAGGCAAGATCAAGAACCACAAGAAAACTTTGGGAAAATAGACTAGTGCCTTATCCATTGGGAAAATAGAGTCAAAGGAAAAACAACACAGAAGACAACACACAAAAAGGGAAAAGAAACAAGAACACAAGGGAAAGACCAAAACAAGGACATTGTACACAATATACAAAAGGAACTACCTAATCACCTAGGACTTGAACAACTTCAAATACTACCCACTATAAGGAAGTGGGAGAGAAGATCCATCCATGTAATCCAAATAGAAATAATTTTCTCCAGCAAAGTGTCTTATCTTGAAAGGACCAAGCCAAAGAGAATCAAACTTACCATGGCTTCCATGAGGCTCATGCCTTTTATCCCATAGTAGGACAATGTCTCCCACTTGAAAATCTCTGGTCTGGTCTTTTTGTCAAACAAAATTTTACCTTTGTTGATGAGCAGAGATTCTATCAAAAACTTGCTTCCTATCTTCATCCAACTTCTAGAGATACATGATCCTTTATCCAAAGAATTGATGAAACTTGAATCCTCAATAGCCTTCATCAAGTGCAAGGCTAGAAATTCAACTATTACTGGTAGTTGAGCTTCAACACCATATACTACTTGAAATGGAGACATCCCAATGGCTCTTTTAGGTGTAATCCTATCTTCCCAGAGGGCATCATAGAGCTTCTTGTGCCAATTCCTTTGAGAGTCATCTACAAGATTTCGGATGATGACTACCAAATTCTTATTTGTTGATTCTACTTGTCCATTCCCTTGGGGGTAATAATCTGAAGAATGAGCAAGGGAAATTCCATACCCATAGCAAAAATCCATCAACTCAAAAGAAGAGAAATTGGAAGCATTATCAGTTACAATTTTATTTGGTATTCCAAATCTTATCAAGATGTTCTCTTTGATAAAATTACACACTACTTCCGAGGTAGTACTTTTGACTGGAATGGCTTCTACCCATTTTGTGAAGTAATTATAGTAGTTAACACATGAGTGTGTCAGCACTGGAATGTGGGTTGAGAGTTCCAATAAAATCCAATCCCCATTGTTGAAAAGGTTCTTCAATGATTACTGGTTTGAGTGGTAAAGCAGCCAATTTAGGCCTCCCAACAAAAGTTTGACAGGCTTCACACTTTCCTACCCACTTTGATGCATCTTGGAACAATGTTGGCCAATAGTACCCTACATGAAGAATTTTGTGAGCAGTGACAGATAGAAAAGAAATTCCCTCCACAAGCTTGATCATGAAAAGCTGAAAACAATTTTTTTTCTCTCTCATCCACACATTTAAGGAATCTTCCATCAATGCCTCATTTAAACAAAGCATTTTCCCACAACACATACTATGCAGATCTCAACTTAATAGCTCTCTTTTCCTTGGCACTTAAGTGAGATGGACATTCTCCATAAGTAAGAAAATGTGCAATATCAAGCATACCACTCATCTTTGTTGAACTGAGAAAGAGAACAAAGGAACATCCGCCTCTTCTATGGACAATTCCTCATCAGCTCCCTTGGCAATAAGTTCACATAATCCCTTACCCTGGACTAGCTTTGTTGGCCTGATATCAAGGTCATACTCTTGACCTTTTCCACCCAATTTCCTTGCTTAGTTCCAAACTCCGTTGTGTAAGAATAGACTTGATAGTTGTATCAGGTACAAATACAATAGAGTGAGAATTAAGGACATAAAAAAAACTGCTTGACAACTTTGACTACTGCAAAAGCATGTTTCTCCATCAAGGTATACTTTAGTTCATGAGATTTCAAAACATAGCTCATGAAGGCAATCAAAAGTTCATGATTCTCATAATTTTTTTGGGTTAGTATAGTGCCAAAGTACTCTCAAGTAGCATAAAGTAGATAATAAAATCCTTGCTGAAATCAGGACATGCTAGGATAGGAGTTTTAGCAATAGCTCTCTTGATATCCTCAAAAGCTTCTTTTCCTTTGGAAGTCCATCCAAAAGTTTGTTTCCCTTTCATCATATGAGCAATGCTTATAGTTAATTCTATAAAATGGAATGAATCTCCTCAAGAAATTTATCTTTCCAAAGAAAGAGTGAACACCCTTTTTGCTTGTAGGAAGAGGAATTTGTTGGATTTTGCCTAAACTCTTTTTGGATCTATCTTGATCCCTTCTTTGGAGACAATATGCCCAAGAAACTTGCCTTTGGTGACACAAGAAAAATTTCTTAGGATTAAGGGATACTCTGTGTTCTCTACATTTTGAAGGACTGCTTCAAGATGTTGAAAGTGATCTGCCCTTTTCTTGGAGAAAATAGTCAAATCATCAAGATATACAATGATGCATTTCCCTTTGAGACTACCAAAAGCTAAGTCCATTTCCCTCTAAAAAGTAGCACCAACATTGATAAGATGAATGCATCCTCTTGTAGGTGAAGGTGCCCCAAGGAGTAGTAAAAGTGGTCTTGTGTTGATCTGGGGTACTGACTTCCACTTGATTGTATCCGGAGAATCCATCTCAGCATGGACAACATTTCAGCACCTGTGACAGCCTGTAAGATTTGATCCATCATGGGGAGAGGATAGTTGTCCTTTAAAGAATCTTGATTCAGATTTCTAAAATCCACACAAATCCGAATCTCACCATTCTTTTTTCTTACTGGCACAATGTTGGTGATCCAGTTGAATGATGTATAGGAAAGATAATTTTTCTTTTAGTAACTTTTGAATTTCTCTTGGTAAATGGTGTCAGCAATCTTGGGATTGTATTGTCTTTTCTTTTATCTAAAAGGTTTAATCCTGGTTTCAAAGGAATATAGTGTTGCATCTCTTTTGGATGAAAGGCTTTGAGATCATCATAGAATAAGTGAGGACATCAACATACCTTTTCAATAGGTTCACTTTGCTTTCTTTTTCTTCTTGAGTGTAACATTTCCCAATATTTACCATCTTGGGTTCATCATTACTTCCAATATTGACCTTATCATACTCAACAGATTGATGAGTCCCTTGAGAAGCCTTAGATTTGATGTACCTATCATGTTTATCAAATAGATCCTCTAGTTTCACTAATCCTTTGGGTATCTTGTTACCCCCCTCAGCTTGATACAACCATCTTGATCCATTTCTTCCTTAATATCATCTCCATTGAGAGGCACATACTCTCTAGGAAGAGTCCTCACTTCCTTCAAAATATAATTGATTAAAGTTATCCTTAAGCTCTAGGAAAGAGAGTAAGTGTTGATCATCATTGAAAACTTGCCAATTGTTTGCATTATCCGGCACACTAGGCCTATGAATCATTTCAATGGTAAATTTCTCCTGAGAGAAATCTGGGTGAGGAATCAATAAAGATCTGAAACAGCTAGAGAATCAGCCCTAGTGTTCTTTTCTCTTGGTACAACCTCAATTGAAAAAAGCATCAAAAATTCAATGGAATCCTGACAAGATTTCTATAATGTTTCAATCTTTTATTCTTAACTTGATAAAGATTCCTAACCTGTTTCACAATCAACTCTAGCATCACCATGAGCATGAAGATTCTTTACTTCCATTTCTTTTTCCCATGCTCAATCCAAGAAGGAGAGCCTCATATTCAGTTGTGTTGTTTGTATTTTCAAAATAAAGTTTATATGAAAATGGATGAATCTTTCTCTTGGAGAGATTAACACTACACCAGCTCCAAAACCAGTGAAGAGCAGCTTCCATCAAACTCTAAAGTCCAAACACCATTAGGATTATGAATCACTCCCTTAGGAATTTTTTCCTCATCCTCTGACATGATCATATAGTTACCATGCCCTATATCTTCATAGAGTATTTGTGCTTTTGGGTCATCAGTCTTTTGTACAATGTACTCAATCTGCCTTTGGTAGCAAATTTTTCATTTTTCCATTGACCGGGATGAGAGTGTGTGACCAATCCATTTGAATTTCACCTCCCACTTCTCTACAAAAATTTCTACTAGTAACATACCATATGATGGAGGAATATCACCACTAAAATAGTGGCTTTAACCCTTTTCTCTGGAAAAGAAAAAAAAGCTACTTGTGCATCTTTGATTCTTCCGACCAATGGGACTTCCCTACTCTCCATGGAATAGCAGGAACCAAAAGTATGTGTTAGATTCAGGCCTAAGGTGTGAGCTACTTTTACAGGCATCATTTCGATGCTCTGAGTCAATAACACAATTACTGAGTTTGTGGCCAGCTATGAGAAGCGTTATATAGAATGGTTCAATTTTCTCATTAGATGAAGAGACTATAGCCACAAGACTTTGTTGAGATGAGGGGGAGGGAGTGGGTAATAGACCTTTAGAAGTATTGGGTGAAGTTTTGGATTTGGAATTGATGAATTTCACCACCTTGGAAAAAGCATTTGGGTGAGTTTGGAAAAATTTTGCCTCTGAGATTTGAATTTTTTCTTCTTAATGTGGTCGATGATATCAAAAGATCTAGAGGTGGATGAGGCATCATTACTAGGAATGAGGGAAACTTTGGACTTATCGATTTAGGAGTTGTAGGAAAGAAGTTTTGGAAGTGAAGGTAGAAGGAACATTACTCACCTTTTTGTGTGGAGGAAGTGGGAATAGGGCTCCTCTCTTTGCAACCACTAGAATAGTTACAGGACTTCCTTAGATTTTTTAGAGAGTTGTACCACTTTTTCCTTCTTGTTCATTTTCTCTCGAGTCATAACAACATATGACTCACTATTCATATCAGCCACTACTTCATTATATTCATCCTCATCATCCACACCTTCAGCGGTGAGAAATTGACTTGAGAGTCACCAAGCTCTTCTTGTTCCTCATCAACCTCTTCTTAGGTTCCTCATAGTCTTCATTCTCCTCCTCATCATCAAGGTTCTTGAACCTCACAAGTTGCATTAACTAGAACCTTGATGGGTGGACCTTGATGGCCAACTTAGGCTGAGAAGAAGGAAAATGATTCCTAGGCTGAAAATTCTTCCTTGGAATATCTTGGTAAGGAGCATGTTGAGCCAATTGTTTCTTGATAGCAATAAGGTCATTTGCCAATTTCTGCACTAACTGATCAAAATTGGCTCTCGAGGAAGAAGAAGATGTTTTAGGTTTGGAGGGTTCTTTTTTAATTTACCAGACATGATTAGATCATCCTCAACACTGATAGCCAATCGTTGATCATCATCCAGAGTTGGAAGATTAGCCCTCCTTAGTGCATAACTTACTTTAGGAAACTGAGCATTGAGGAAAAAACACTTTTGGATTTGATCTACAGGATGAGTGGCTTGTGGGATTTTATGAATCAACTTGTTGAATTTAGCCACAAACTCCCTCATGGGTTCATATGGCTCTTTTTAATATGAGAAATTTGGGCCAAGAGGGCATGCACATCTTCAACAAGTTTAAAATGTTTCTCAAACTGAGTTGTCATGGTAGTCCAACTAGTAATTGAACTAGCTGGAAGGTGATAAAACTAGTCAGTGACATTATCTTGCAATGTTTCTACAAAGATCCTGATAGAAACATCCTCATGTTCAACCCCAAGGATCCCACATGCACAATGAAAGTTGCAATATGTTCATCTGGGTGTACTTTTCCATCACCTCAAAATTTAGAATTTTTTTTTCCTATTACCTCTAGGTAATTCATGTAATGGTTGAGGAAGAGCAAGAGGTCCAACACGTTGTCCCCATGGAAATGGTGCTTCCATCCTTGGAAAGATTGACTGAAGGGGAACTATAACTCCTATAAGTACTAGAGCACAAAGGTTAGGGCTGGTTTGATCTTGAGGACTATTGTTGTGCTTAGAGACTCTGTCTTTAGTAGGAGGTGTGCTTGTAGACCAAGTTCTTCTATTCTTTCTTGCCAAAGAAAGAGAGAAACCTGCGTTCTAGTGTTTGAAAATGGGGATCTTCAACACCGAGGGTTTTCTGACCACGTGTATATATTTGACCACCTAGTTTGCAAATCTAGTCTTGAAGTTATTCTGAAAGGGATACGTTGAAACAATGAAATCCCCAGTAGAGTCACCAAAAACTGTTGGTTTTTAAAATAGCACTTTGTAGTAATCAACAGTTAGGGGACAACAAGTCCCTCCTCTTTATGGGAGAGGTTCCCTTATTGAAAGAAACAGAGCTTATATACAAATATACAATGTTCATATTGGTTAGGACTTCTGATATTTGAAACATTTTACACCAAGATGGAATATCAATACCTAAGAATAGAAGAACAAAGAAACTAAAAGGGAAGAATATAATAGTACTTTCAGGTAATATAGATAGTAGAATATAACCTTACACATACTTTTAAAAATGGGTACATAATAGAATCATTCACATTAGCAACACCAGATATTATTTCTCAGATACAAAGTTTTGGGCATCATATCATAAGAACACAAAGTTTCTTAACATGAAAGATTGATGATTCACAAATTTAAGACATGAAAGAAAAGACAAGTAGAGGAAAATTAGAGACAACGGGAAATCTTTTGTATTGATTACTTTCAACTCACTTTACATTTCAAAAGTATCAGAGTCCTACCCCCTCTCAAACAATGGCATGGAGAGCCCATTAAATAGCTTACAAAATGGTTACATTCGGTTCCAACTTATTTTAATCTAGAAGATTAAAGACTACTTAGAAATACATTAATAGAATGTTCTTTAGCCAAGTATTACATCATGGGCTTACAACCTTAAATAAAGGGAGGTGCTTTAGGATTCGAGGTAGAAGCATCCAAAGGAGGATTAGAAGTGCCAACTTTCTTAAGAATCTGATGCCTAAATATTTTCAATGCTTGACTATCTCCATGCACTTCGGGATGGTGGTGTTAGCAGTGGCATGAATCCATATACCAAGGCATTTTTCCATATCCTTCTCAAACTTTGTGTTCTCAAGAAACTCCTTGTTTTCCTCGGTGATAGCTGATTGAAAGAGAATACCTCCTTCATCTTCTCTTTAGACATTGATTCCTCCTTGATGAGATATTCCTTGATGAAGGTACTGAATTGAGCCTTGATTTCTCTGCAAGGAAAAGTGATCACCTGAGTCTTCATTCTGGATTTGACAATGAATATCTTGGAAAGCAGCCAAAACACAAGCCTTGAAAGCTTCTCCTTTTTGCCACATGTTTTTAGTTCTCCTAATGCTTCTTCCAAAACCTTGATCTTCCACTCAACACTAAAAACCCAAGATCTTGACAGATTGTTCTTGGCCTCATCGAATACTTTGTTTGCTAACAAGATCTGATCATCTGTCCTACTCATCAAATGAAGATCTGGATGCATTCACACCATAGCTTTAGTTCTTTCTCCAAGCCACTGAGTGTTGTGTTGAATTTCAACTATAATTTGGATACCTTCTCATATGACTTGAAGGCCTCCTCAATGAAGTTCAATCCAGACACTATCATATCATCAACCAAGTAATTCAATGGCTTTTCCATAAGTGGCATGTTTATGAATATATTTGATGGTCTGAACTTCATCCTTGCTGAGAACTAGGGGAGGTGGAAGAGTGGTCAGTGGAGTAGGATCCAGGACCTTATCCTTTTCCAACAAGGATTTTATAAAACTTGAAAGAACTTGATTTTGTTCTTCCAATTGCTCCATAGTCTATTTTTTACCCTTCTCAACACGTTCAATAACTCTAGTGACAGTTTCCTGAGGTTATGAACCTCACTTTTAGGTGTTGATTCTCCAAGTGGAATCCTTGTGAGTTCCAAGTCAGAAAACTAAAAGGTCTTTCTCTTCTTTATCCACCTTAGGCTTTTGCAATCTCCATGAATTGTTGACCCTTAGAATATGACACCAACCTTGAGGTAATATTTTCTTTCTTTTTAGAGGAGGGGGAGTAGTACCGAGAAAGGCCACAACATCAAACTTGGGAACCACAATTTGAGAAGTGGACTTCCTTTTCTTGCTATCAATGAAAGGTTGGACCCAAGAAAAGGAGGAGGAAGAGGTAGAAGGAGCAATGGGTCTGAGTGCAAGTGTACTCATTGCACTCAATGTTTGCACCACAGATGTTTCTAATGGAGAGGTTGGCATATCTTAGGAATATCCTTGGAAGAAGAAGGGTCCACCAAACCTAGAGATTTAGACATTTGGCCCTTATTTTCCATCTCAGTAGTGTTGATAAGGGTTTCTTCCTCTTCCTTTCAGTTCTTCACTATTATCCTCACTCAAAACAATAACATCCTCTGACTCTATGAGAACATGTGACTGCTCCAAAGAAAATTCCTCCTTTTCTTCTATAATCTACTCTTGCTTGATAACCTTGCCTTTCTTCATGTATACCTTTTTGAAGAGGAAGGAGTGGATTGCTCAAGCATCTCAACATCAAGTGTAGGTTCTTCTTTCCTAGGAGAGGAAGTTTCTTGTGAAGAAGACTTAGCTTTGTTCATCCTGAAGTTTTGCATCTTCTTATCAAACCAGAGCTTGGTTCTCACAAAAAAACTAGGTTGATCACTTCTTTCAAATCATCTTCTCTCTTACAAACCAATCAATGGTTTCAAGAGGAGTGTGTTTGATGGACCTCTCATACTCAATGGATTATAGGTCTTCATCATCATCCTGGAGCTTATTAGGTACTTTGTAGAGATTGAAAACTATAATTTGTTGAAGAGAAAATATGCCAAAGTACCTTCTCCTGGCCTCAAAGTCATCTACGCAATCAAAATAATCTTCAGTATCAACAAAGTGATTGAAACCTAATATGAGATTCTTAGCAATATATCCCTTGATATCAAAGAAATTCCAAGACTTGAAATGATGAAGGGTAAGAGGAGAAATGGTTCTATCAATGTTCTGAGCATCGAGGGTTGTTCTACATGTATAATTTCCCAAGGTGATAGGGAAATGGATGCCAGCAATATTTTTATCTTTGCAAGTCGATGAAGTTTGTCTAAATTGCCTAAACAAATTTCAACCAAGGCCATTTTTTCATTACAAAACATAGGAAGCTTTAGAGGAGGACCTTCAAAACCAGCCAGCTTGAGATATGAAAACTTTTTGAATTGAGTGAAGAAACTCCCATATTCAGAGATCAAGGTCTTTGCTTCCTCAAAAAATCTCGAGCAAGTATTTCCTTCCAAAATCCTCACAATGTACATGGTGAAAGCATCATTGACTCTCCTTGAAGTGATGATTACTAACTTTGAGAGTTAATTGAGGACAATATTCATATATAGGAGCATCCTTCTTATCTTTGATGTAAGAGAAACCAAGCCATTCCCTAGATGTTGCAATAGTGTACATGAGATAGAAGACATGTAGAATGTCTTTGTTCTCTAAACATTGACCAACTGCTCTGTTAGATTTTCATAGATTATCTCACCCAATTCAAATTTTCTTCCCTTCACAAATGATATTGATATAGGGACACATCCAAAAATGAAACTCATTTGTAGAGGGCATTCCCATGATCCTAGCCAGAAGAGTGATGATGTCTGAAAGTTCTTCGTTGAAATCAACCCTAAACAATGATTTAGAAAGTCTGGATGCTCCCTTCTTAGGGTTCTTCAGCCATGATTTAGCCACCCTAGCCTTGTATCTCTCACTATCCTGATCAAATAGTTCTTGTGCTTGAGCAAGGGTGAGGGTATGAGCATCTTCCACCACTTGGGATGCAAAGGGCAATACAAATAGTATTGGAATCTAATTGTGTAACCACTTCACCATGGATGTTGACAATCTCCTTAGATTTTGGATTAAAATAGGCCCCACAAGTGAGCACGGTATCAACACACTAAAAATACATAGGGAAACCTCCTACAAACACAATTCCATTATCTTTGATTAATTGTGTAATAGAAGTAGGGTTATCACATCTTAGCCTACTAAAAATCATCAAGGTCAAGATGTTGAGCTTCGTTGTCCCCGAAAAGGGCACAAAAGTTTCTAATGAGGAGAGATGCTCATGCCCTTTGTATTGAATCTTCATTGTGATAGAGATAGGAGGAGAAACAACCTTCAACCGAATGCTCAACAATCCAAGAATGTGAGAAAAAACATAGAAGGCATGAATTTGAATGAAGGAGGGACAATGGCAATAAATAACCTGCGTTAACTTTGCAAGAATGTGAGTAAGGGAGGTGCGGAGAAAATGAGTAGGCAAGTGTGAGAAAGAAAGAATCGAAGTTACACTCCTTTAAATACCATGAATTTGAATGAAGGAGCACTAAAAAATTTCCAAAGGGCACCTTTTAAAAATTTTGAAATTTTATTTTGAGAAAGAAGGAAAATTTTTAAAGAGTGAAAACAACCACCAAACCATCATCGTAATGATTTGAAAGCATGTATTTCACTGTCACTATCCTCAAAACCATAAATATAGGCATCATGGCATTACTCATTACATATTTCACATGGAAAATTTCCTCCTAAGAATGAACCCAGTAATAATTACATCCATCCACCCCTGTCTTCCAACATGTGAAAACATGTTACGGGAACACACGTGAAGTTTTGCATACATCTCTTCCCCTCCTTAAAATGGTCTACTAGGCCTACCCTCAGCATAAAAAATAAATTTAAAATATCTATGAATACATCTCATCAAAATTAATAGACTGACCCTTCGAAGCAAAGATATCAAATATCAAAATCATATTTTCAAAAAAAAATCAGACCGATCCCTCGAAGGATAGTTGTTTATCAAAGTTATAGACCAGTCCCTCAATCAATGGCTATCCAAATACAAAAAATAAAATAATTTAGATGACTCCCTCAAAGGATGGCTACACATGTCATTGTAAAAAGGCTTCACGCATCGATCAACCCTCAAAAAATTAAAAATAACAAAATCATCCTAGGAAATCTTCCCACATCAATCATTTTGTGTCAAAATAAAATGTTTAGTTGGGGTATGAGATTATTAAACCATTAAAATGAGAACCTACTCTCCTGTACAACCTACATATGTCAACCCTTCTCATGTGTTAAGAAGGTATACATTTCACTTTCATATGTATCCAAGCTCCTACATGTTATTGCTTATTGTTGGCCATGAGTTAACATTTTTTGTAGGGCCAAAAACTTCAAGAGCCTTCATTATAAATGTTACCATCACATATGTATCAAACCCAATACAGAGGAAAATATTTTACATTTTATTCTTATCCATGATTATAATATATTTTAACACAGATTAAAGTCACACCCAATCATAATTATATATATTAAAACATCACATCAAGATTAAATACATCGACCATTATTTCAACATTACATCTAATTCATCTCAACATCACATAAAATATAATCAAAACATTTATCAACATCTATACATCTAAACATCATGATCATATCTAAATTCTACATTATCACACCCAACCCTCACATGAAAGAAAATCCACATAAGAATCAAAATCACAATCCTATATATATATATATATATATATATATATATATATATATATATATATATATATATATATATATATATATATATATATATATATATATATATATATATATATCCTATCAATGTGTCAAAATACAACGTGAAGAGTATTAAGGATCCGTATATCAAAAATATACATAAAAAATAGACTTCTTAAAAAATGTATGCATCAAAAATTTCCTCTATCGAGTAAACAAAACATCCGTCAACTAGATGCCTCAACAAGAGGTGTGCCCCGATCACCGCCATAATAACTACCTTGTCTGTACTAGGAAAAACCACATCTAGACCACACGGTGGATTTCCCACACTCACTTTGCACTCCCGATGGTACTTCTCATCTATGTACCTTATACATGACATAACAAGGCTCGTATTGACGTCTCTTGTGTACTATCTCTGGTAATATCACAACTCATCCCATAACGATCGATAGCTTTCCATGCTCACACTACCTAGTGCTCACATCTGACTGCTAGTGTGGGCTCTCTCTTCCTCCAACTTGTTCCTTGAAACTGACGTACCTTTTATACCAAGGGCCTTTATCAAGATCTCTCACTTTTTTCTATACCTATAACAGTATGTTATGGCTTGTTTCACCTCCGCATGTACACTGCAGGATGCCTTGACCTAGTCCATCCTACTCACCTACCGAGTATCCCTCTTAGTAGTCAATATGGTCCTCTCGGCCATCAACTCATCCTTATTTACGTTTAATCCCTTAATGGTATCATTTAATGATCCCCTATCATCACCACCACCGATACCCTCCCCTCATCCACACACACCCCCATGTGTTACTACCTGAGGGGATTCCTTTACATGAGACCATACCCATTTCTCCACCATGGTAAGATGATCCTTCCACCATGTAGTATACGACTCTATAAACCTGGCATCATCTACCATCATGGGCACACCCCGATCATCCAACCCCATCACCCTCTTTATATTATCGATGGTACAAATCAATGTAACAATAGAAAGAGGCATATCCACATCTCTGTTAGCATGGGTATAGGTCGTAGCCACCTATAAAATATCATGAACTAATCCAAATTGTTTCCTAACATGACCAAATATGATCAACTCCCACTACCTCGGCTATTGGGTCTATACTCACATGTCTAATGGGGTAGCTATAAGCTCACCCTCGTTTGTCTACCATGCTTGAAACACATTATACAGTCTACATATCACATCATCAAAATTTAATATACCATATAGATATTGATAATGCTCCTCACCATGCACTTGTCTTACCTCTCCTCTACCTAATTTCCATAAAAAAATCTATCCATCTCATCTAACAATACTAAAATTACCCATGGTAAACCCCTAGGCCAAACCACCGCAATGTGCTTGTATACGGTACATTGTAATAACAAGTCCACATCAATCCCAAACCTCTTCCCTATCCTCCACATGCATAACTCACTGTAAGTCTAAGAAAGAAAAGCGAGGGGCCCATGTAAGAAAAAAATTTCCTATTCTCCATTATATCGCTAAAACTCATGTCATCAATCATGAAAATTGAACCCTCGTAGAGTCAGTCCGGCATAGTAGTTGATCCTAGTAATCATCAAGGTTGTTAGAGAACAACCCTCTATCTTGAGACTATCTAAAGCCCCATATGAAAAACCACTTGATGAGAACTCTTTCTCATCTACATCGCCACCATATAATCTCCTCATCATTTCCATCTTTTCTATCTCATCAATCAAATAGATACCCTCCTTGGATGGGTAACCTTAGAATCATGAATATGTCCTCTAGGGTGATGGTCATCTCACTCGTCGGCTGATAAAAATGTGCTTGTGGATGGGCCCCATATCTTCAATAATGTAACTAAAATTCACCAATTCCTATGGATGCACTGTAATGGTGCATCACATCAAAACCAACATCCTCTAGGGACACTTTTAGTGGCGAATATTCATAATTTGGTGATATTTCCATATTTAAAATTTTTGAAAAGGAGAATTTTTTAGAGTACGAAAGTGTACCATTCTCCTAAATTTTCCAGTATAAATTTTTTTAGAGGTCGGCTTCGCCTAGTGTTGAAAAATAATCCTATATAAACATAGGTAATTCATTGGGTAGTTTACTAGTAATTTATTACTAAGGTATTGTCCGAAGCATAATAAAGTACCATGCAAACTAGTAAATTACCATCACATGCATGATAGAGAAATTAAGAGACATCTGAAAATTAATTTGATGTCACATGACACCATGTTTTTAGTCACGGGACAACAAGGTTGTAGTCACATGAAAAAAGGTTGTTGTCATGCGAAAAGTTTTGTTGTCATTGACAATAAAGTTATTTTTTTATGATTATAAGTTTGCACTCATAAAAAAAGGTTTTAGTCACATGACAACATGGTTGTTATTGTATGAAAACACATTTGTTTTCATATGACAATAAGGTTGTTGTCACACAATAAAAATTTTGTAGTCGCACGACAAAGTAATGTAGCCAAAATCTAAACACACTCAATATCCTAAAAATAATTTGAACTCCAAAATAAAATAGATCTCATTCTTCATTATTGAATCATGAATTACAATGTTTCCTAACTATAAAAATAACTCCCTACTCGAGTTGTCAAGAAAAATCTAACAAACTTTGACTAAATATACTCTAGGTGTAGGAAATTACTATTTTAAACAGTTTACTAGAACCTACTATTCTTAGTAAGTTCACATGCTTATTCGTATGGGAAAAAAATTGCCACGAATCTTCTACATGCCTAAATTAGAGGAATTTCCAACTTTCCAACTCATAATGCATCTAAGAGACTAACATTAACTAATGCCCTAAAATAGGAAAAATTTCAAATTACAAATTAAATCCTAATTTTCGGCCCTCGGATGGTGGAATTAGGGCCCAATAATGTACCAAAATGTGTTCACACTAGTAGGAAGAGTTAACCCGTGCATTTTTATTGTCAAAAAGTTGGTTTCAAAAATGAAACAGACCCAATCGGACACCTGGAGCACAAGTTATGACCTTTTCAAGTTCCTACTAATTTTAGCGCATCATTCTCCTGTGCTTGAAAAAAACGCAGCTCCTACAAGTTGTTTTCTTCAAATTTTTGCCATTTATCTGCATCCATATTCTTAATCTCCCACTCTGCGACCCATGTATTGTCCTCTTGTTCCAATCCTTTCCAATGTACCAAATATTTTTTGTATTTCTTATGTCCCATGTTTCTTGTTTTCTTCTCTAGAATTTGATCCACTTCTTATTTCTTCCGAACTAGAACATGTTGCCTCCAATCTAATACTCTGTGAATAACATCCCCTTTTGCACCATCCCCATGAAAATAATATAATTATATGAAACATTAAACATTGAATAAATATCAAAATTCCTTGGAAATTCAACCTCATAAGCATTATCGTTTATTTTTTTCACGATTTTGTAGGGACCAATCTTTGTGTACTTCAAATTTGTATAGGTTATTTTGGAAACCTTTCCTTCCACAAGTATACCATTACCAACTCACCCACTTTGTAAATACCTTTCTCTTTCTATGCACATCTGCAATTTCCTTATATGTCTTATTACTCTATGCAACTTCTTCTGCACTTCTTCCTGCAAGTGTTGTTTATGTTTGGCAAAAGTTTCTGCATTATAACTGACACTTTCATCAACTAGGAGTTATAACAAATCTAACACTTGGTTTGTATTACTCCCATACATAATAGAAAATGGATACTTTTCTATGGATCTATTCATGGACTCAACTTGTGGTTAGTCTAGGTCCCATTATTTTGGATTTTCCCCAATTATGCACCTTAACAAGTTTCCTAAACTCCTATTTACCACGCTTATTTTCCCATCGGTCAAAGGATGATAGGAAATTTTGAACAATAGTTTAGTTCCCAAATTATTCCATAAAGTTCTCCAGAATTTCCTTAAGAGCCTTGTGCCCCTATCAAAAATAATGGTTTTTGGAACACCATGCAAACGAACAGGTTCTCTAAAAAACAAATTTGTTATTGCTTTATCACATCACTAGTTTTCATGCAAGAAATAAATTGAAGCATCTTAGAAAACCTATCAACAACCACAAAAATTGATTCATTACCTCATTGTGTTTTTGGTAATCCCAAAATGAAATCCATACTCAAATCTATCCACGGCCCTTTGGGAACAGGCAATGGCATATAAAAACCTTTATTTTGTGGATGGCCTTTCGAAACTTAGAAAATTCAACACCTCTCCACATATCTTATGACATATCTTTTAAGATTTTACCAATAGTATTTCTCTTCTACTAAGGCTATAGTCTTATCCTTACAAAATTCCTATCCAATCCGCCGCTATGCACTTCTTTCACAATATTATCTCTCATAGACCCAACTAGAATACATAGTTGGCATCCCTTGAAAAGATAACAATCTTGTAAAGGTACTCATCCTAGAAATCACCTACATTGTATGATAATGGATGAATTAAACTTTCAATAATATTATTGAAATTGGGATGAAAAGAATACAAATCCTTTATTGCTTCAAAATTGACCACCTTATTTTCCTTAATTGTAAATAGATTCACATGCCTACTCAATTCATCCGCAACTTGATTTTGTTTTCCTAATTTATGCTTTAGAAAAATTACTACCCTATAAAAATATACCCACTTTGCATGCCTATTATTCAAATTCTTTTGTGTATTCACATACTTGGTCAATGTGGTCAGTAAATAGAAAAAATACCTTAGGCACTAAGTAATGCCTCCAATGCCTTAATGTTTGCACAATCGCATAAAATTCCACATCATAAGTAGAGTAGTTATTTCTTACCTCATTCGGTTTCTCACTAAAGAAAGCTATTGGGTTTCAACCTTGACTTAGGACAACACCAATACCCACATGCAAGGTATCACAATCAACCTCAAACATTTTATCAAAATATGGTAGTGCCAAAATAGGTGCCTCTGTCACTTTCTTCTTCAAAATATGAAATCTATCCTCAACTACCTTTGTCCACAAAACTCCCTTTTGTGCAATCTATTATAGGTGCTCAATACTATTGAAATTTTTAATAAAATTTCTGTAAAATGTTGTTAAAGCATGAAATATTCTTACCTCTTGTATATTCCATGGAGTATGTCATTCAATAATTTCTTTTATCTTCTCAAAGTCCACCTCTCCCCCATCTTACGAAATAATAAAACCCAAAAATACAAAACACTCTTGCATAAAAGTTAAATTCTTCATATTTGCATAAAGTTTCTCTTTCCTTAACACGTTAAATATCACCCTCGGATGCCTCAAATGCTCTTCTTTAGTTTTACAAAGAATCAATATATCATCAAAATAGACCACAAAAAAATTACCATTGCACTCCCGCAACATAGTGTTCATCAATCTCATAAAATTGCTAGGTGCATTAGATAACCCAAATGGCATCACCATCCACTTATATAATCCATTACTTGACTTGAATGTTGGTTTCCAATCATCTCCTTCTATGATCTGAATTTGATGGTAATAAATTTGAAGATCATTATTTATGAAATACCTAGATCCAACAAGCACATCCATCATATCATAAACGCAAGGTATTGGGAACCTATTCTTGATTGTAATTTTTTATTTCTCTACTATCGTGCACATTCTCCATGTTCCATCCTTCTTTGGAATTAATAAATTCAGGGTTACACACAAACTCATGATCTCCCTTACTACCCCCTTTCTCTTGAGCTCTTCCACTTCCTTATTCAATTTTGCATGCATCGTCGGGCTCATCGTATAAGCCACTTGATTTGGGAGTGAAGACCCTGGGATCAAATCAATATGGTGTTGAGTATATTGTTTTGGTTGTAATCCATCTAGTAGCTCATCAGAATAACATCAAAAATTCTTCTATTAAGTTGTCTACTTGACTTGTATTCATGCACTTGCAGTTCATCGTTACTTGTGACGAGTGCATAACAAATCCGATTGCCTTTGCCTCATTCAAAAATTCTTTCGCATGAAAGAATATTTTCAGCCTTACCCTCTTCCTTAAGAGGTAGCAAGAATATTTTGGTGTCATCCTTCAAACAAGTATAAGTATTCTTTCCCCGTCATGAATAAATTTCCTATAAAATGGCCATGGTCTTTGTAGAAAGCATATGACATGCATCCATAGGAATAACATAACAAAAAAATATCATGCTTATAAATTTTCTCAATAGAAAAACTTACTAAACATATATTATTAATAGTAAATTCATTACCGTTCTTAAACCATGCAATGTAGTAAGGGTTAGGATTCTTCTCATAATGCAGATCTAGTTTCTCAACCATCTCATTTGAAACCATATTCTCACAACTACCGGCATCGATAAAAAATTTACACACCTTTCCTCTTGAAGTGCATATTTTTCTAAAGGTATTTATACGCATCCATGCATCCCCCTTGATATATTTTCTTGGAGAAATCATCATCATTTTGATCAAAAAAATTTCTCCCACATCTTTTGGAATTTCTAGGTCCTGTTTGTCTTCTTCTTGTTCATCTTTAATAAGATTTACCCTTGGAGAGTTTTTTTACTCTCTTTTCATGTGTTTAATAATGTAGACATTCAAAATCCCTATGCCCCTCTTTAGCACATATGTAATAAAATAATGGTCCTCATGGAGCCTCCCATTCTCTACCACCAACATATCCTCTTCTCCTAGGAAATCCTCTACCTCTTTGCTTATTTTTCAGAATCTTGTCTTGTATCGTCTTTCTTTTCAACACCACGAGGTGGTTCTCCCATATGTTGACTAAAACATGCTCATCCCTAAAATGAGGATGAGGCTCCACTATTCATCCTAGGTGATCTCCAAACTTTGACAACTTTGTTTTTCCTTGGCCTTTAAGGATAGCTAATAGGCACCTTCCATGATCTTCATTATGTGCATACTTATTTCATCTTGAATAGAAAATATTAATCCATTTACATACCTTGCATCCATTTGTTCCTCACTTTCTTCATGGTCTACATGAATAGATAACTTGTAGAACTCATCTATCTATTCTTGCACGGTTTGTAAGTTTTGTTTGAGATTCTGAAACCTCCTAAAAAAGGTTTGTGCATAATCCATAAGGAATTTTTTTCTTTTAGATTCTTCTCCATCTTACTTCAGATCGTAATTCTTTCTTTCCCCTTTCTTGAAATCTATTTTTGTAGGTGATCCCACCATAACATAGCATGACCTTTAAATTTCATGCATGCAAATTTTACCTCTTTTTTCTTCGACATAGCCTTCCACACAAAAAAATTTCCCATGCTAGGAAACCAGGGCTATCAACTCCTCTAGTTTTAGACTACCTCCATACTCTAAAACATCACCTCCTATCCCATCATTATTTCCTTGTAATGCTCGAAGCATCATTTTGTCAAAATCTAAGGGTGGTGCTTGTGTCTCCTCCTCTTCACAAACTTCTTCTTCATCAGTATCATCTCCACCTTGATTTCCTCTATGGGTTATCATTGCAGTAAGCATAGAAACTTGCCTCTACATATCCTATGTATTTCTATTCATTTGAGAAATACCGACTCCTATTCCTCTTCCTCTTCCTACCATTTTTTTCAAAAATTCAAACTTGCTACGATACCGGATAGTGTGGCAAAATCCGAACACGGTTAATATACTACAAATAATTTTAACTCCAAAAGAAAATAGATCTCCTTATTTGTTATTGAATCATGTATTATATTGTCTCCTAAATAGAAAAATATATCCGAACTCGATTTTCCAAGAAAAATCTAACTAACTCTAACTAAATCTACTATAAGTGGTGGAAATTACTATTTTTAGCAGTTTAGTAGAACTGCTTATTCTTAGTAAGTTCACATGTTTATTAATATGCGAATAGAAATATCCACACATCTTCTAGATGCCTAAATGATATTAATTTCCAAATTTCCAACTCATAATGCATCGAAGAGACTAACATTAATTAATGCCCTAAAATAGGAAAACATGGAATTTCACATTAAATCCTAATTTTTGGCCCTAAGATACTTGAATTCGGGCCTGAATATGTGTAAAAAAGTGTTCCAACAAGAATTTTAGGTTAATTTTTGCATTTTCTTGTTGAAAAATGTGGTTTTAAAAAAACGGTCCCAATCGGACACCCAAAGCGCAAGTTATGACCTTGTCAAGTTCCTGCTAATTTTAGCGCATCATTCTCCTCTTGAAAGCAACGCAACTCCTGCAAGTTGTTTTCTTCAAATTTTTGCCATTTATTTGCATCCATCTTCTTAATCTCCCACTCTGTGACCCATGTGTTTTCCTCTTGTTCCAATCCTTTCCAATGTACCAAATATTTGTTGTATTTCCCATGTCACGTGTGCACCTTTGTTTTTCTTGTCCATAATTTAATCCAATTCTTCTTTCTTCTTCACTTGAACATGTTGCCTCCAATATACTAATTTTTAAATAAAATTTCCCTCTGCACCATCCCCATCAAAATAATATAAGTATGAAACATTAAAAACTGGAAAATATCAAAATTCCCTGACATTTCTACCTCATAAAAATTATCATTTTTTTTTCACGATTTTATAGGGAATAATATTTTTGTACTTCATCTTTTTATAGGCTCCTTTTGGAAACCTTTCCTTCCATAGGTATACTATAACCAACTCAACCAATGTAAATACCTTTATCTATCTGTGCACATCTATTTTTTCCTTATACTTCTCATTATTGTTCGCAACTTCTTCCTCACTTCTTCCTGCAATAGTTGTATATGTTTGGCGAATGCTTCTGGATCATCACTGAATTTATCATCAACTGGGAGTTATACCTAATCTAGCACCCGGTTTGGATTATTACCATATATAATAGAAAATGGGGAATTTCCTATGGATCTATTTACAAAGTGTTATAAGAGAACTCGAGTTATGGTAATTCTACGTCTCATTGTTTTGGTTTTTCCCTAACTATGAACCTTAGCAAGTTTCCCAAACTCCTATTTACCACCTCTATTTTCCTATCAAGTATGAGGATGATAGGCAATTATGAACTATATTTTAGTTCCCAAACTCTTGCATAAAATCCTCTAGAAATTACTTAAGAACCTTTTGTCCATATCTGAAATAATGGTTTTGGAACACCATGCAAGTAAACAACTTCTTGGAAAAACAAATCTGCTACTCCTATCGCATCAATAGTTTTCTTCTGAGAAAATAAAATGAAGCATCTTAGAAAACCTATCAACAACCACAATAATTGAGTTATTACCTCTATTTGTTTTTGGTAATCCCAAAATGAAATCCATACTCAAATATGTTTGAGTACCTTTGGGAACAAACAACGACATATACAACCCCGTATTCTATGCATGGCCTTTCGAGAATCAAAAATTCAACACCTCTCCACATATCTTATCACATCTCTTTTTAGCATTTGCAAATACTATTTATTTGATACCAAGGCTATAGTCTTATCCTTACCAAAATGCCCAGCTAATCCTCCACTATACACCTCTTTCACAATATTATCTCTCATTGACCAAACTAGAATACATAGTTGGTGTCCCTTGAATAGATAGCCATCCTGTAAAAGGTACTCATCCTAGAAATCACCTACATTTTTTGACAATGGATGACCTAAACTTTCAACAATATTATTGAAATCAGGATCAAAAGAATAAAAATCCTTTATTGCTTCAAAACTTACCACCTCATTTTCCATAATTGTAAATAGAGTCACACACCCACTCAATGCATTTGCAACTTGATTTTGTTTTATTGATTTATGCTCTAGACAAAAAAGTAATACCACTGTAAAAATGAGACCCAATTTGCATGCCTATCATTCAACTTATTTTGTGTATTCACATATTTTAGATCTATGTGTTCTATAAATAACATAAAATCCTTAGGAACTAAGTAATCCCTCCAATGCCTCAATGCTTATAGAATTGCATAAAATTACATATCGTAAGAAGAGTATTTATTTCTTACCTCATTAAGTTTCGACTAAATAAACCTATTGGCTTTCCACCTTGACTTAGGAAAACACCAATACCCACATGTGAGGCATCACAATCAATCTAAAGTGCTTTATCAAAATAAAGTAGTGCCAAAATAGGTGCCTCTGTCACCTTCTTCTTCAAGAACTGAAATCTATCCTCAACTACCTTTGTCCACTAAAACTCCCTTCCTTTTGTGAAATCTATTATAGGTACTACAATACAGCTGAAATTTTTAATAATCTTTACGTAGAATGTTGCGAAACCATGAAATCTTCTTACCTCTGTTATACTCCATGGAGTAGGAAATTCAATAATTTATTTTATCTTCTTGATGTCCATCTATATCCCATCAACTAAAATAATAAAACCCAAAAATACCAACCTCTCTTGCATAAATGTTCACTTATTCATATTTGCATGGAGCTTCTCTTTCCTTAACACTTCAAATATCATCCTCGGATGCCTCAAATTCTCTTCTTTAGTTTTTCTTGAGAATCAAGATATCATTAAAATAAACCACAAATAACTTATTGTTATACTCCCATAACATAGTTTTCATCAACCTCATAAAAGTGCTTGGTGCATTAGATAACCCGAATGGCATCACCATCCACTCATATAATCCATTCCCTATCTTTAATATTGTTTTCCACTCATCTCCTTCTCTGATTCAAATCGATGGTAAGTACTTTGAAGATAAATCTTTGTGAAATACCTAGATCCAGCAAGCACATCCATCATATCATCAAGGCGATCTATTGGGAACCTTTACTTGATTGTAATTTTATGTATTGGTCATTATCCATGCACATTTTCTATTTTCCATCCTTATTTGAAGTTAATAAATCTAGGATTGCACATAGAATCATTCTCTCCTTAATACCCCCTTCCTCACAAGCTCTACCACTTGCTTATTCAATTCGCATGCAATCTTAGACTCATCCTATAAGCCAATTTATTTGGGAGTGAATACCCTAGGATCAAATCAATATGATGTTGAATATCTCTTTTTGGTGGTAATCCATTTGGTAGGTCATCGGGAATAACTTCATAAAATTCTTCTATTAATGGTGTTGCTTCTATTGGTATTGGCACACTTGTAGGTTCAACCTTATTTGAGACCAATGCATAAAAAAATTTAGTAGCCTTGTCCTCCACAAATTATTTTGCAGAAAGCATATTTTCAACCTTCCCCTCTTCCTAAAGAGGTAGCAAAACTATTTTTGTGCCATCCTTCCAGAAATTATAAGTATTCTTTCCCCGTCATGAATAACTTTCCTATCAAATTTCCATGGTATGCCTAGTAGCATATGACATGCATCCATAGTAATATCATCACACCAAATCTCATGCTTATAATTTTTCCCAATAGGAAAATATATTAAAATTTTCTATCAATAGTAACTTCATTACCCTTCTTAAACAATGTAATACCCCAAGGGTTAGGATTCTTCTCACAATGTAGACCTAGTTTCTCAACCATCTCATTTGAAATCATCGTCTCACAACTACCACCATCGATAAAAACATTACACACCTTTCCTCCCTGAAGTGTATCTTTTCGAAGATATTTGTACACAACCATGCATCCTCCTTGATATATTTTCTTGGAACAATCATTTTCATTTTGATAATCAGATATTCTCCCACATCCTGGTGGAATTTCTAGGTCTTGTTTATCTTCAACAAGATTTACCCTTAGAGATTCTACTTATCTCTTATCATATATATAATAATGCAGGAATTCTAAAGCTCTATACACCTTTTCACCACATACGTAATAAATAAATGGTCTTCATGGAGCCTCCCATCCTCTACCGCTAGCATATCCTCTTCCCCTAGGAAATAATCTACCTCTTTACTAATTTGGACAATCTTGTCTTGTATCTTCTCGATTTTCGACTCCACAAGGTGGTTCTACCCTACCTTGACTAAATCCAGTTATCCCCAAAAGGAGGATGAGGCTCCCTATTCATCCGAGGTGATCAAATAAAACATTGACAACTTCATTTTTTCTCGACCTTTAAGGCTTGATGATACGCATCTTCCATGCTCTTAATATTTTGTATGCTTAATTCATCTTGAATAGAAAATGTTAATCCATTTACATACCTTTCAGCCATTTGTTCCTCAATTTATTCATGATCTACAAGAATTGATAACTTGTGGATCTCATCCTGTCTATTCTTGCACGGTTTGTAAGTTCTATCCAAGATTATGAAACCTCATGAAAAGGGTTTGTGCATAATCCACGGGAGAAATTGTTCTTTTAGCTTCTTATCCATCTTACTCTAGGTCCTAATCCATTCTTTCCCCTTTCTTGACCTCTCTTTTTTTAGGTTATCCCACCATAACATAGCATGACCTTTTAATTTTGTGCATGCAAATTTTACCTTCTTTTCTTTTGCCATATCCTTCAACTCAAAATTTTTCCCATGCTAGTTAACCAGTCTATTAGCTCCTCTAGTTTTAGACTACCTCTATACTCTAAAACATAAACTCTTATCCCATCATTCCTTCCTTCTAATGGTCGAAGCATACTTTCTTCAAACTTTAAGGGTAGCGCTTGCATCTCCTCCTCTTCACAAACTTATTCTTCATCAATTTCATCTCCACCTTGATTTATTCTCTTATTTATTATTACAACAAGCACAAAAAATTTCATCTCGTAGATCCTGCATGCTTCTATTCATGTAGGAAATACCGCCACCTCTTCCTCTTCCTACCATTTTTTTCAAAAGATTTGAACTTGCTCGATACTGACATAATGTAGCCAAAATATGAACAAACTCAATTTACTACAAATAATTTGAACTCCAAAAAATAGATCTCCTTCTTCATTATTGAATCATGAATTAAAATGTTTCCTAAATATAAAAATAACTCCAAATCAATTTTCCAAGAAAACTCTAACTAACTTTGACTAAATCTACTCTAGGTGGCGAAAATTACTATTTTTCAAAGCAGTTTACTAGAACTTGTTATTCTTATTAAGTTCAAATGCTTATTCATATGGAAAAAAATATCCACACATCTTCTACATGCCTAAATTAGAAGAATTATCAACTTTCCAACATACAATGCATCTAAGAGACTAACATTAACTAATGCCCTAATATAGGAAAAAAATTTACAACTTTAATTCCTAGTTTTCAACCCTCGGATGGTGGAATTTGGGCCCAAAAATGTGCCAAAACGTGCTCCAACCATCATGGTAGGTTGACCGATGCATTCATCTCGTCGAAATAGGTGGATTTAAAAAAATGGACCCAATCACACATCGGGAGCACAAGTTATGACCTTGTCAAGTTCTTACTAATTTGAGTACATTAACAAGGTTGCTATCACACGAAAACAAGTTTGATGTCATGTGAAAACAACCTTTTTTCATGTGAAAAAACATCTTGGGATTATATTGATATGAAAGGGATCCATCCATGCATCTGCACTCACCATATCTACACCGAGGATGTTAAACTTGTGAGACAACTGCAATGAAGAATTAATCCAGCACTTAGAGACAAAAAAAGCGAGATAGAAAAATTGCTGAAGATAGGATTAATCTATCATATATCTAATAGTCACTTTGGTATGACCACTATTTATAGTTCCCAATAAAAATAGTAAATGGAGAATATGTGTATACTATAGGGAATTTTATAAAGCCATAAAGAAAGACTACTTTCCCTTGCCCTTTATTGATCATGTTCTAGACAATCTTATAGGTAAGAAATATTTCTCATTCTTGGATGGGTTTAGTTGGTATAATCATTATCTAATTTTTCCCCTAGGAAAAATTAAACAACCAAAAATTATAAAATGAGGAATTCCTCTTTAGTGGGAGAGGTTCCCTTATTTGGAAACGAACCTATTTACACATATACAAAGCATGGTTTCACTATGGAACTTGGATACTATGAAAGTGTTTCCTAAATAGATCATCAATCACAAAAGGACAGAGGAATGAAAATGCGGAAACAAGCAGAAAGGCACCATTCAGAATTATAGATGACAGAATAATTCCTTATGCATGCGAGGGTACAGTGAATTGGAATAAGATCATTTGTATCACATTAATAAGATGAAATTTGAAGAGACACAAAGTTCTATGAATAACATCTATAAGAATACAAAGCTTCTCAGCATAATGCAAACAAATGATCTAACAAGATTTAATGAATAGCTTGCGAATAAAAAGAACCAGATAGACAGAGAATGAAAATCCTTCTGTATTGATTTCTTTATGATTTCTTTACACTTTCAAAGATAAGCCAAGTTCCTCCCTCAAAATGGCGAGGAGAGGCCATTATATAGTTTACAAATTAGTTACTCTTGGTAACTACTTATTTTAACTAATGTTTAGTTAAAGGGATGCTAATCAAATACCCCAACTAATTACAATAAATTCATGATGAAGAAGGGAAGAAAAGAGAAGAATCAGGAGAAGAAGACAAGTGTTCAGGATTGGGAGGGACCCACTGATTTGAGGATCCGTTGTCTAAATATTTTCAATGCTTCTGCTATGTCTCTGCCACGTGGAACTGACGTGTTGGCGGTGGACTGAGTCCAAAATCGAGACATTTCTCCATCTCTTTGTCGAATTCGACGTGCGTATGATAATCCTTGCTTGCTTCTTCGATAGTGGACTGGAGAGAGTAGATTTCCTTCATCTTTTCTTTGGAGATAGAATCCTCTTTGAACAAGTTATTTTTAACAAAAGCTCTGAATTGAGCTTTGATTTCTTGTAAAGAGAAGGGCACACCAGAAGTCTCATCATGAAGATGGCAGTGTATATCTTTGAAGGTAGATACAACCAAAGTCTTGAAGGCCTCACCCTTCTGCCAGCTATTTCTTAACTCTCCCAAAGCTTCCTCCAGAACCTTGATTTTCCATTCTACACTGTATACCCATGATTTTGACAAGTTATCCTTGGCATCATCGAAGACCTTACTTGCCATTAAGATATTTTCATCAGCTTGTCCCATAAGGTGAAGGTCTACTATACAACTGCTCTAAGAGCTTGAGCTCTTTATCTATGTTCCCAATAGTGGAGGAGAGTTTTTGTTGCAGATTATTCACCTTCTCATTGAGTTTGAAGGCTTCACCAATGAAATTCAATCCCGCAATGAGCATGTCATCCACCATGGCCTCCATAGCCCTTCCGTATATGGAATACCTATGTATATCTTTGATACTCTATACCTCATCTTGGCTGAGAATCATAGGTGGTGGAAGGGTAGTCAGTGGGGTAGGATCCAAAACTTTATCCTTGGAAAGCAGGGACTTGATGAAACTTGTAAGAATCTGGGCCTATTCCTCCAACTACTCTATGGTTTTTGCCCTTTCTCTACCCTCCCAATGACTCTGGTGACTGTTTCCTGAAGATTGTGGATCTCACCTTCAGGGGTGGACTCTCCCATGGGAATTCTCGAGAGCTCCAGATCAGATGCTTGTAAATCATGCTCTGGTTTGTCTACTTTGGGCTTGGCTATCTCCAAGAATTGCTGGCCCTGAGCATCAGATACTATCCTGGAGGTAGTCCTAGCTTTCTTTAGGGAGTAGGAGGAGTAGTACCTAATAAGGCCGCCACAACATCAAAATTGGGCCCTGAGGTCCGAGAGGAAGACTTTCTCTTCCTACTATCAACAAGAGGCTGCACCCATGCAAAAGAGGAGGAGGAAGAAGAAGGTGGGGCAAGAGGGCCAAGAGACAGAGAACTCATGGCACCCAAGGTTTGCACTATTGTTGCCTCTAATTGAGATATGAGTGGGGCACTCGGGACGCCTGGTGTGGAGGAATCAATGGTGCTTGGAAGTTCAGTGCTCTGGACTTCTTTGTCCTTATCTATTGGGGCTTCAAGGGCACTCATGGGAGCTGGCACTTCACTCTCTTCACTTTCACTGAGAACAATGATGTTCTCTAGACCTGAGGGAAATTCAGAATGCTTCGTTGTAGGCTCTTCTTCAATAGGTTCCTTCTTAACCTCCTTGGCTTTCTTCTGATATACTTGGGTGGATGAAGAAGGAGTGGAGACTGTGGGACCTTGAGTTGACGAGGCAGGAGGGGTCTACACAGGTGTTTCGAACTCGGTGTCAATGCATCCCTTCTTGGTGTTGTAGTATCCTTGGAGGAGGATTCCCCTGAGTGCCTTCTAAGTTCGCGAACTCTCCTGTCAAACCAGATTTTGGTTCTTACCAAGACGGGAGCTAGGATTTCCCAGATCGTCCTTCTCCTTTTTGAACCAATCCAAATCCTCCAAGGGAGTGTGTTTGACCACGTTGTCATACTCATATGAGTACAGGTCAGAATTATCATCCTGGAGCCCTTCAGGAACTTGGTACAGGTTAAGTTCTTGAATTAATTGAAGAGAAAATCTGCCGTAGTGTCTCCTCCTTGCCTCAAAATCATCAGCACAGTCAGCCCAATAATCTTCTGTGTCTACCCTATGATGATAAGTGATCTTAATGTTCTAGCTCAATAAATTTCTTCAAGTCAAAATAGGTTCTTGGCCTGAAGAAATGGACAGTGATGGGAGCTAGGGCTCTTTCTATGTTTTGAGCATCTAGGGCTGTTTTGCAGGTATAGTTTCCCAAAGTGATGGGGAAGTGCAAGCCAATAATTTTCTTATCCCTGTAGGTTCTGTGCAACTTGTCCAGCCTACCGCATACCTCTATCAAGGCCATTTTATCATTACAGAACATAGGAAGCTTGAGAGGAGTGCTCTCATAGCCTGCAAGCCTTATATAGGAAAATTTTCTAAATTGGATGAAGTAGGCACCGTAGTGCGATATCAGATTCATAGCTTCATCAGAAAATCTCCTCGTTGTGTCACTCTCCAGAAGCCTGACAATGTACATGGTGAAAGCATCATTCACCCTTCTGAAATTGTGATTGCTGGTTTCCAAGGTGAACTGAGGGTAGTAGGCATATACGGGGTCACCCTTATGAGCATCAATGTATGAGAAGCCAAACCATTGCCTTGATGCTGCCAGAGTATACATCAAGTATGAAGTCATGTAAAATTTCTTTGTTTGTTGTACATTGGACAATTTGCTCGCTAGGTTCATACTGATGAT
The DNA here is from genome assembly GCA_018340775.1 of Taxus wallichiana var. yunnanensis. Lineage (NCBI taxonomy): Eukaryota > Viridiplantae > Streptophyta > Pinopsida > Cupressales > Taxaceae > Taxus > Taxus wallichiana. Next base: position 923,071,846 of record CM031237.1, read on the forward strand.
CTCTACCCAATTAATATTCTTGAGTTCCTTCACACACCATATTGATGAGTGGGCACATCCAGAAATGAAACTCATTGGTAGAGGGTAAGCCCATGACCCGAGCTAGTAGGATTATAAAATGACAATTCCTCATTGAAATCCGCATGGAAAAGAACCTTGGATAGACGAGATGCCCCCTTTTTAGGGTTTTTAAGCTAGGACTTCACCACCCGCGCCTTATATTTCTCACTGTCCTGATCAAAAAGGGCTTGTGCCTGGTTCTGAGAAATTACTATAGCATTTTCCATCTCTGGAATTCTTAGGGCAGCGCCAATGGCGGCAGTGTCAAGTTTGGCGATGAGTTCCCCATGCACGTTCGTCAGCTCACTCGAGTCAGGGTTGAAATGAGCACCGCAGGAGAGTATTGTATCTGTGCATTGCACCGAGATAGGGAAACCACCGGTGAATGCCAAACCACTGTCATGAATCACCTATGCCATAGGTGAAGGGTTCGTGTCTATCATTCTTGCCAAAAATCTCCAAAGTCGAGGTGGTGAACCTCACTGTCCCCGATATCGGGAACGGCAGACTCGAGCGGTGAGACTTGCTCCTGGCCTTGGAATTTAATCTTCATTTTGATAGCAATTTGAAGAGCCAAGGTTGCAATCTGGACTCGGGATGAAATTGCAGGGGAAATGAGTATGTGTGCAGAAATCTTGATCGCAAAGGTATGAGCAAAGGATAGCAAGAAAGCAGTGTGCAAAACACATAAGGGGTAGTTCATTATATAGTCATTTGGGAGAGAGAGAGACAATTAATGTGCATTAAATACACACCTACCAACTTGGAAAGCAAGATATTTGTGAAGAGCGGGAAAAATTAGCTCGAATGGCCTTTGGTTCATTTGGGACACGCGGGACGTGAAAGCGCGATTCGGCTGATACGGGCGATGTGGGAAAAGTATGCACAAATGCTTTTGGGACATGAGGGATGAAAGTACGTGGAGTACGCGATTCAGCTGAAATGGATGAAAAGGGAACAATGAGTCCGGGTGAACTTGGGACACTTGGGACAAAAATTTTGACGGGCCCGAAAGAAACGGACTTCGGGTAAAGTGGCCGATCGGGGAACAGAGAGCCCGAATGAACTTGGGACACTTGGGACAAAAATGTCCGACAGGCCCGAAAATCACACAAAATGACCCAAAAATGTAGATTTTTCCAATTTCTTGACTTTTCACATTACCAGGACAACAGAAAAGACATTTAACTTCAAAATTTTCAATTTTCAACTTCTCAAAAGTAGGGGAATTTTGAGTGGACAACAACTGGCTCCTTCTGGGGATGACTTGGCATAAGTTCAAAGAATGAGACAAGGCAAGAATTCAGACAAACTAGGGGAAGTAGACCAGTACCTTATCCATTGGGCCATGGAGTCACCAAATCAAAACAATACAGAAGACAACACACCAAAACAAAGAGAAGGAAGGGGAAAAGCAAAACACTATACAAAATATACAAAAGGACTTCCTAATCACCTATGACTTAAACAATTTCAGGTACTACCCACTATAAGGAAGTGGGAGAGAAGAACCATCCATATAATCAAGGTAAAAATAATTCTTACCAGCAAAGTGCCTGATCTTGAAAGGTCCGAGCCAAAGGGAATCAAACTTGCCATGGCTGCCATGAGGTTCATGCCTTTTATCCCACAATAAAACAATGTCTCCAACTTTGAAATCTCTGAACCTGGCCTTTTTATCAAATAAGACCTTTACTTTCTATTGGTGGGTAGATATCCTATCAGCAACTTTCAATCTATCCTCATTCAATTTGTAGAGGTACATGATCCTCTTATCCAAAGAATCATTGAAACTGGTGTCTTCAATGGCCTTCATTAGATGCAAGGCTGGTAGCTCCACTGTTACTGGCAATTGAGCTTCCACTCCATATACTACCTGAAAAGGAGACATCCCAATGGCTCTCTTAGGTGTGATCCTATCTGCCCAAAGAGCATCATAGAGTTTCTTGTGCCAGTTCCGTTGGGACTCATTAACTAATTTCCTTATTATAGCCACCAGATTTTTATTTGTTGATTCTGCTTGTCCATTCCCCTGAGGATAATAATCTGAGGAGTGAGCCAGGGAGATGCCATATCCATAACAAAAATCCATCATCTCGGTTGAAGAAAAATTTGAAGCATTATCTGTCACGATCTTGTTTGGCACACCATACCTTACCAAGATGTTTTCTTTGATAAAACTGCATACTACTTCTGAAGTAGTACTCTTTACTGGAATGGCTTCTACCCACTTGGTGAAATAATCTATGTGGTGGTTAATACATGGGTATGACCAGCACTAGAAGAGGGATTAAGTGTTCCAATGAAATCAAACCCCATTGTTGAAAAGGTTCTTCGATCACAACTGGTTTAAGGGGCAAAGAGGCCAACTTGGGTCTACCCACGAAAGTCTGACATGCTTCACATTTATCAACCCACTTTGATGCATCCCTGAACAAGGTAGGCTAGTAATATCCTCCACGAAGTATTTTATGAGTAGTAACAATTGATGAGTAGTTCCTCCACATGCCTGATTATGAAAAGTAGAAAGTAGCTTCTTTTGTTGTTCCTTGTCCACACATTTTAAAAATCTCCCATCCAATCCACGCTTAAACAAGGCATTTTCCCACAAAACATATTGGGCTGACCTTAGTTTAACAGCTCTCTTTTCTTTGGTAGTCAAATGAGAGGGCACTCCCCATAGGTGAGAAAATGTGTGATATCAGCATACCATTCATCGATTGAGCCAAGAAACAAAATGGTAGGAAGATCAGCCTCATCCTCCAGTAACCCATGTCCACTTCCTCAAGCAATGAGCTCACACAGGCCTTTTCCACGAACGAGCTTAGTTGGTCTGATGTCAATGTCATATTCTTGGACCTTGGCCACCCAGTTCCCTCTCTTGGATCCGAACTCCTGTTGTGTGAGAATGGACTTGATGGTTGTATCTGGTACAAATACTGTGGAGTGAGAATTAAGAATGTAAAAATGAAACTGCTTGACAGCTTTAACCACTGCAAAAGCATGTTTCTCCATTATGGTGTATCTTAGCTCATGATTTTTTAGAATGTAGCTCATGAATGCAATTGGGAGTTCATGATCATTAGAATCTTTTTGAGTCAGAACAAAGCCAGGGTGTTATCTGTGGCATAGCAATAGATAATAAAATCTTTGTTGAAATTTGGACACGCTAAAACAGGAGTCTTAGCAATAGCCTTTTTAATACCTTCAAAAGCCCTTTTCCCTTCAGGAGACCAACCAAACGTCTGTTTTCCTTTCATCATTTGAGAGATATTCAAAGTTAGCTCTGCAAAATCAGGGATGAATCTCCTCAGAAAGTTAATCTTACCAAAGAAAGAGTGCACTCCTTTCTTGCTAGTTGGAAGAGGAATTTGCTGAATAGCTTGAACTCGCTCAGGATCAATTTTTATACCATCTTTGGAGACAACGTGCCCCAATAATTTCCCCTCCGTGACACAAAAAATAGATTTCTTAGGATTTAAAGAGATCCCATGTTCTCTACATTTCAGAAGAACTATTTCTAGATGCTAAAAATGATCTACCCTTGTTTTAGAAAATACAGTCAAGTCATCAAGGTATACGACAATACACTTCCCTTTCAAACTTCCAAAGGCCAAGTCCATAGCCCTTTGAAAAGTGGCACCGCATTAATGAGCCCAAAAGGCATCCTTTTGTAAGCAAAGGTACCCCAAGGGGTAGTGAAAGTTGTTTTGTGTTGATCTGTGGTATTAACTTCTACCTGGTTATATCCTGAGAAGCCATCAAGCATAGACAACATTTCAGATCCCGTTACTACTTGCAAGACCTGATCCATCATGGGTAAAGGATAGTTGTCCTTTAAAGAAGCTTGATTCAGATTCCTAAAATCGACACAGATGCGGATCTCACCATTTTTCTTTCTAACAGGCACAATATTGGCAATCCATGTTGAATGGTGAATAGGAAAAATGATTTTGGCTTTTAATAACTTCTGTATTTCCTGAAAAATGGTGTCAGCTATCTTAGGATTGTATTGCCTCTGCTTCTATTTGAAAGGCTTAATTCCAGGTTTGAGAGGGATAAAATGTTGCATCTCCTTTGGTTGAAAGGCTTTTAAGTCTTCATAGGAATAAGCAAGGACATCTTTATACTTCTTTAAAAGATTAATTACCTTCTTCCTCTCATCTGATGTACAACATTTTCCAATGTTCACGAGTTTAGGGTCAGTAGAACTCCCAATATTAACTTTGTCATGTTCAGCTGATTGTTGAGGTCCAGTAGAAGCTTTAAACTTTACATACCTATCGTGTTTGTCAAATAGTTCTTCTAAACTCACCAATCCTTTTGGAATCTTGTTTCCTTTGAGTTTGATACATCCATCCTGATCCGCCTCTTCTTCTTTGACGGCTTCTTCATTAAAGGGCACACTTTCACGAGGCAAATTATCACTTCCTTCAAAGTACAACTGTTCAAAATTATCCTTGAGTTCTAAGAAAGAAAGCAAGTGTTGATCATCATTGAAAACTTGCCAGTTACTTGTATTATCAGGTACACTGGGTCTATGGATCATCTCAATGGTAAACTTATCTTGAGAGAAGTCAGGATGAGGTATAAGCAATGACCCCGAGACTGCTAGTGAATCAGCCCTGGTATTCTCCTCCCTAGGCACTGCTTCGATGGAGAAGGTGTCAAGAAATTCAATAGAGTCCCAAACCTGATTCCTGTAATGTTTCAACCTTCTATTCTTTACCTGGAAGAGGTTTCTAACTTGCTTGACAATCAACTCCGCATCTCCATGAGCTAGAAGATTCTTCACACCTTGTTCTTTTGCCACCTGGAGTCCAAGAATGAGAGCTTCATACTCTGCTGTATTATTGGTATTTTCAAATTGCAACTTGAATGAGAAAGGATGAATGCTTCCTTCAGGTGACACCAATATGACACCAGCTCCAGAACCAGCTGAAGAACAACTTCCATCAAACTCTAATATCCAAACACCATTAGGATCCTTAGGTGACACTTTGGGGAGTTGGATTTCTTCTGGAGACATAATCATGTAGTTGCCATGCCCCATATCCTCATAGAGTATTTGTGCTTTGGGATCATCTATTTTTTTTGTACAATATACTCAGACTGCTTCTCAGGAAACAACTTCTTCATTTGCCCATTAACAGGTATGAGGGCATGTGACCAATCCATTTGAATTTCTCCACCCACATCCTTATAGAAGTTTCTACTTAGCAGCATCCCATATGAAGGAGGAATGTCTGCTACTAGGATAGTAGCCAAAACTTTCTTCTCAGGAAAAGTAGCAAAAGCCACTTGTGCATCCTTAATTCTTCCAACTAGGGGCACTTCCTTACTCTCCATGGAATAACAAGATCCGTAAGTGTGTGTGAGAGTTAGGCCTAAGGCATGAGCTACTTTGGCAGGCATTACATTGTCTGATGCTCCTGAGTCTATGACGCAATTACTGAGCCTATGGCCTGGCTATAAGGAGTGTCACATAGAATGGTTTGATTTTGTCATTGGGTGAGGTGACAACGGCTACCAGATTGGGCTGTGGTGCAGAAGATGGAGTGGGTAAAAGGCCTTTAGAGGTAGTTTTAGAATGAGAATTGACAAAGTGAATCATTTTAGCAAAAGCCTTGGGATGGGTTTGATAATATTCAGCCTCTGAGATTTGAACCTTAGTCTTTTTCAGGTGATCAATAATATCAAAAGACCCAGAAGTGAATGGGCTATCATCGCTTGGGATCCTAGGCTTATCAGTTTTAGGAGAAAAAGAAGTAACTTTAGTAGCAGAATTGACAGGACTCACCTTTGGTGTGGATGAAATGGGGATAGGAGATCCTCTTTTTGCAATTACAGGGATAGTTGTTGGCTGCTCCTTAGATTTTTTGGTGGGCTGCATCACTTTCTCCCTCTGATTTGTCTGCTCTCGAGTCATGACAGCGTATGATTCACTATTCATGTCTACTACTACTTCATCATAATCATCTCCTTCATCAACGCCTTCAGTGGTGAAGAAATTAACTCGAGATCCCTCAAGTTCTTCCGTTCCATCATCAACTTCTTCAACAAATTCTTCACAATCTTCATTAACCTCCTCATCCTCTGGTTCTTCAACTTCACAGGTTGCATTGACAGGGACTTTAATAGGAGGTCCTTCAAGTGCTAGCCTTGTTTGAGAAGCAGGCAAATGATTTCTGGGCTGAAAATTCCTCCTTGGAACGTCTGCATATGGAGCATGCTGAGCCAATTGTTTCTTAATGGCGATGAGATCATTTGCAAGTTTTTGTACCAATGGATCAGTATTAGGTCCAGGAGTGGAAGAGGAGGAAGGAGAAGACTTAGATCTAGAAGGGTCTCTCCTCAACTTTCCCGACATGATTAAATCATCTTCAACACTAACAAAGCAAGAGTTTGATCCTTGGCCAATGTTGCAAGATTAGCCCTTCTCAATGCATAACTAACTTCGGGCAATTGGGCATTTAGGAAGAAGCACTTTTGGATTTGATCTACAGGTTGAGTGTCTAGTGGAATTTTGTTAATTAACCTGTTGAATCGAGCCACAAATTCTCTCATGGGCTCTTGTGATTCCTTCTTTATTTGAGAAATTTGGGCTAGCAAAGCATGCACATCTTCCACGGTTTGAAATGGTTTTCAAACCTAGTTCTCATCGTGTTCCAGCTAGTGATAGCTCCGGCCGAAAGGTGATAGAACCAATCAGCAAAGCATTATCTTGTAAAGTCTCAACAAAAATCCTTACGGAGACGTCTTCATGTTCAACTCCTAGAACTCCACATGCAACTATGAAGGCCGCGATGTGTTCATCAGGATGTACCTTGCCATCACCCTTGAATTTAGGAAAGTTCTTCCGTTACCTCTGGGTAACTCATGCAAAGGCTGAGGAAGGGCAAGAGGCCCAACACGATGGCCCCAAGGCAATGGTACCACCATTCTTGGAAAAATGGTTTGAAGAGGAACTGAAACACCAAAGCAAGAATCAGAGCTCGGAGATTAGGACTGATTTGCTCTGAAGGAATACCACCCGTAGGGATTCTATCTTTGATAGGAGGAGTGCTTGTTGAATGAGCTCTTATATTTCTTCTTGCTGAAGGGAAAGGAAAACCCTGTTGTTCCAAAAGATGAAACTGAGAATCTTCAATACCAAGGGCCCTTCTCCCTCGAGTAAAACATGGAGTCGCCAGATCAAAAGATGATCAATAAATGATTATGGAACTGGAATACGATCCCTAGTGGAGTCGCCAAAAACTATTGGTCAAAAAGGAACTTTAAGAAGAGCAACAGTCAGGGGACAAGAAGTCCCTCCTCTTTAGTGGGAGAGGTTCCCTTATTTGGAAACGAACCTATTTACACATATACAAAGCATGGTTTCACTATGGAACTTGGATACTATGAAAGTGTTTCCTAAATAGATCATCAATCACAAAAGGAAAGAGGAATGAAAATGCGGAAACGAGTAGAAAGGCACCATTCAGAATTATAGATGACTGAATAATTCCTTATGCATGCGAGGGTACAAGTGAATTGGAATAAGATCATTTGTATCACATTAATAAGATGAAATTTGAAGAGACACAAAGTTCTATGAATAACATCTATAAGAATACAAAGCTTCTCAGCATAATGTAGACAAATGATCTAACAAGATTTAATGAATAGCTTATGAATAAAAAGAACCAGATAGACAGAGAATGAAAATCCTTCTGTATTGATTTCTTTATGATTTCTTTACACTTTCAAAGATAAGCCAAGTTCTCCCAAAAATGGCGAGGAGAGGCCATTATATAGTTTACAAATTAGTTACTCTTGGTAACTACTTCTTTTAACTAATGTTTAGTTAAAGGGCTGCTAATCGCAATACCCCAACTAATTACAATAAATTCATGATGAAGAAGGGAAGAAAAGAGAAGAATCAGGAGAAGAAGACAAGCGTTCAGGATTGGGAGGGACCCACTGATTTGAGGATCCGTTGTCTAAATCTTTTCAATGCTTCTGCTATGTCTCTGCCACGTGGAACTGACGTGTTGGTGGTGGACTGAGTCCAAAATCGAGACATTTCTCCATCTCTTTGTCGAATTTGACATGCGTATGATAATCCTTGCTTGCTTCTTCGATAGCGGACTGGAGAGAGAGCATATTTCCTTCATCTTTTCTTTGGAGATAGAATCCTCTTTGAACAAGTTATTTTTAACAAAAGCTCTGAACTGAGCTTTGATTTCTTGTAAAGAGAAGGGCACACCAGAAGTCTCATCATGAAGATGGCAGTGTATATCTTTGAAGGAAGATACAACCAAAGTCTTGAAGGCCTCACCCTTCTGCCAACTATTTTTAACTTCTCCCAAAGCTTCCTCCAGAACCTTGATTTTCCATTCTACACTGTATACCCATGATTTTGACAAGTTATCCTTGGCATCATCGAAGACCTTACTTGCCATTAAGATATTTTCATCAGCTTGCCCCATAAGGTGAAGGTCTACTATACAACTACTCCAGAGCTTGAGCTCTTTATCTATGTTCCCAATAGTGGAGGAGAGTTTTTGTTGCAGATTATTCACCTTCTCATTGAGTTTGAAGGCTTCACCAATGAAATTCAATCCCGCAATGAGCATGTCATCCACCATGGCCTCCATATCCCTTCCGTATATGGAATACCTATGTATATCTTTGATACTCTGTACCTCATCTTGGCTGAGAATCACAGGTGGTGGAAGGGTAGTCAGTGGGGTAGGATCCAAAACTTTATCCTTGGACAACAGGGACTTGATGAAACTTGTAAGAATCTGGGCCTGTTCCTCCAACTGCTCTATGGTTTTCTGCCCTTTCTCTACCCTCCCAATGACTCTGGTGACTGTTTCCTAAAGATTGTGGATCTCACCTTCAGGGGTGGACTCTCCCATGGGAATTCTCGAGAGCTCCAGATCAGATGCTTGTAAATCATGCTCTGGTTTGTCTACTTTGGGCTTGGCTATCTCCAAGAATTGCTGGCCCTGAGCATCAGATACTATCCTGGAGGTAGTCCTAGCTTTCTTAGCGGGAGTAGGAGGAGTAGTACCTAATAAGGCCGCCACAACATCAAAATTGGGCCCTGAGGTCCGAGAGGAAGACTTTCTCTTCCTACTATCAACAAGAGGTTGCACCCATGCAAAAGAGGAGGAGGAAGAAGAAGGTGGGGCAAGAGGGCCAAGAGATAGAGAACTCATGGCACCCAAGGTTTGCACTATTGTTGCCTCTAATTGAGATATGAGTGGGGCACTCGGGATGCCTGGTGCGGAGGAATCAACGGTGCTTGGAAGTTCAGTGCTCTGGACTTCTTTGTCCTTATCTATTGGGGCTTCAGGGGCACTCATGGGAGCTGGCACTTCACTCTCTTCACTTTCACTGAGAACAATGATGTTCTCTGGACCTGAGGGCAATTCAGAATGCTTCACTGTAGGCTCTTCTTCAATAGGTTCCTTCTTAACCTCCTTGGCTTTCTTCTGATATACTTGGGTGGATGAAGAAGGAGTGGAGACTGTGGGACCTTGAGTTGATGAGGCAGGAGGGGTCTGCACAGGTGTTTCTGAACTGGGTGTCAATGCATCCCTTCTTGGTGTTGTAGTATCCTTGGAGGAGGATTCCCCTGAGTGCCTTCTAAGTTCGCGAACTCTCCTGTCAAACCAGATTTTGGTTCTTACCAAGACGGGAGCTAGGATTTCCGCCAGATCATCCTTCTCCTTTTTGAACCAATCCAAATCCTCCAAGGGAGTGTGTTTGACCATGTTGTCATACTCATATGAGTACAGGTCAGAATTATCATCCTGGAGCCCTTCAGGAACTTGGTACAGGTTAAGTTCTTGAATTAATTGAAGAGAAAATCTGCCGTAGTGTCTCCTCCTTGCCTCAAAATCATCAGCAGACAATCATTAACCAATAATCTTCTCGTGTCTCTCGCCCTATGATGATAAGTGATCTTAATGTTCTGCTTTCAATAAATTTCTTCAAGTCAAAACAGGTTCTTGGCCTGAAGAAATGGACAGTGATGGGAGCCAGGGCTCTTTCTATGTTTTGAGCATCTAGGCTGTTTTGCAGGTATAGTTTCCCAAAGTGATGGGGAAGTGCAAGCCAGTAATTTTCTTATCCCTATAGGTTTTGTGCAACTTGTCCAGCTACCTGCATACCTCTATCAAGGCCATTTTATCATTGCAGAACATAGGAAGCTTGAGAGGAGTGCTCTCATAGCCTGCAAGCCTTATATAGGAAAATTTTCTAAATTGGATGAAGTAGGCACCGTAGTGCGATATCAGATTCATAGCTTCATAGAAAATCTCCTCGCTATGTCACTCTCCAGAATCCTGACAATGTACATGGTGAAATCGTCATTCACCCTTCTGAAATTATGATTGCTGGTTTCAAGGTGAACTGAGGGCAGTAGGCATATACGGGGTCACCCTTATGAGCATCAATGTATGAGAAGCCAAACCATTTCCTTGATGCTACCAGAGTATACATAAAGTATGAAGTCATGTAAAATTTCTTTTTTTGTTGTACATTGGATAGCTACTCCGCTAGGTTCATACTGATGATCTCTACCCAATTAATATTTTGAGTTCCTTCACACACCATATTGATGAGTGGGCACATCCAGAAATGAAACTCATTGGTAGAGGGTAAGCCCATGACCCAAGCCAGTAGGATTATAAAATATGACAATTCCTCATTGAAATCCACATGGAAAAGAACCTTGGATAGATGAGATGCCCCCTTTTTAGGGTTTTTAAGCCAGGACTTTACCACCCGCGCCTTATATTTCTCACTGTCCTGATCAAAAAGGGCTTGTGCCTGGTTCTGAGAAATTACTATAGCATTTTCCATCTCTGGAATTCTTAGGGTAGTGCCAATGGTGGTGCATCAAGTTTGGCGATGAGTTCCCCATGCACTTTCATCAGCTCACTTGAGTCAGGGTTGAAATGAGCACCGCAGGAGAGTACTATATTTGCGCATTGCATCGAGATAGGGAAACCACCGGTGAATGCCAAACCACTATCATGAATCACCTGTGCCATAGGTGAAGGGTTCACGTGTCTGTCATTCTTGCCCAAAAATCTCCAAAGTCAAGGTGGTGAACCTCACTGTCCCCGATATCGGGAATGGTAGACTGACTGAGCGGTGAGACTTGCTCCTGGCCTTGGAATTTAATCTTCATTTTGATAGCAATTTGAAGAGCCAAGGTTGCAATCTAGACTCGGGATGAAATTATAGGGAAATGAGTATGCGCGCAGAAATCTTGATCGCAAAGGTATGAGCAAAGGATAGCAAGAAAGCAGTGTGCAAAACGCATAAGGGGCAGTTCATTATATAGCCATTTGGGAGAGAGAGAGACAATTAATGCGCATTAAATACACACCTACCAACTTGGAAAGCAAGATATTTGTGAAGAGTCGGGAAAAATTAGCTCGAATGGCCTTTGGTTCATTTGGGACACGCGGACGCGAAAGCGTGATTCGGCCGATACGGGATGAGAAAAGTATGCACAAATGCTTCTGGGACATGAGGGATGAAAGTACGCGGAGTACGTGATTCGGCCGAAACGGACGAAAAGGGAACAATGAGTCTTGGGTGAACTTGGGACACTTGGGACAAAAAGTTCCGATGGGCCCGAAAGAAACAGACTTCGGGTAAAGTGGCCGATCGGGGAACAGAGAGCCCGAATGAACTTGGGACACACTTGGGACAAAAATGTCCGACAGGCCCGAAAATCACACAAAATGACCCAAAAATGTAGATTTTTCCAATTTCTTGACTTTTCACATTACCAGACAACAAAAAAGACATTTAACTTCAAAAATTTCAATTTTCAACTTGGGGGGAAATGAAAAAATAAAAAGAAATCCTAAAAACCTAAAAACCTGAAGTCCGAATGGTTTCAAGGGTTTTTTAGGGTCAACTCCCCATTCAGGGTGAATGATACCATAGATTGGGGATTTCAAGTCCGAACTCGATGTTAAAAATTTTAGACTTCAAAGGTTTGGGGGTTTAGAGGTTTAGGGTCTTCGCCAAGTAGAAAGATAAAACCTAAGAAAAACCAAAATATTGAAATTCAAGTCGAAAAGGCTTTGATTTTGGGGTCAAAATTGACTTGTGGTCAATGCAACAAGAACTTTTAAACTTTCAGAGCTCCTAGTTTTGGAGGTTTGTTTTGGGGTTTGAAGTCACAAGAATTCGAAAGGCACAACATCCGAAACCCGAAGTCGAGTTTTGGACTTCGTGGTTTTGGAGTTTCGGAAATTTGGAGCCTCAAAACACAAAAATCACAACTTGAATTCTGAAACTTGAATTTGAATTTCAGACTTCGAGGTTTCAGAATTTTGAAGGTTTGATGCCGATTTACAAATGAATAGTAACCCAATATCTCGAAGAGGAAAGGTCCAAATTTCTGAATTCGAATGTCCGAAATTTCAGATTTTAGATGTTGGAAGGCATTTTGAATTCCAAAGAAATAGAGCTAACCACTTGCCATTAATGCAAAGATGGCACCCCAATATTTATATGGACATAACCTTTGATTGGGAGCTCAAATTTACACAAAGAAAGGACTTTTGGAAATCTCTCAAAGTGTCTTGTATGCAATTTTGACTAGTTATCTTATATTTAGTGGGACTAAGTTATTCAAAATGAATAAAACCAATTCTCCATTTTAGAGGATGTTCCAAGTTTCTCACCTACCACAATGATGATGTATGGGTTTCCTTTCTTACCCTACAAGGAATAATACATGAAGGTATGATTTTACGGTGGCACCCATCATTGTTGTAGGTGAATTCAATGCATTTTATGGTGGTTGAAGCAAGATTTCAAGTTTAATCCTCTTCTCCCTTCTCTCATTATTTCTATATATTTTAAGGAGGGGCATTGTTCTAATGTTTAATAATTTTTCTTTGTACCCTCCCTTCTTCTCTTATATACAAGTGAATTTGTGGAGTTCAAACCTCCCGTTCAATATGTAATGCAAATTTTTCCTCTCTACCATTGTCATGTATTGTATCAAATATTTAGAGTAATAATACAATTGCGTGGATGAATTTCAACCCTCTGTTAAGTTCATTGTGTCTGCTGATCTCTTATTACAATCTTGGTTATCGTGCATGGTCGTTGCACTACATTTTTAATGGTTAGTGGATTTTCATAAGTGGATTTATCTATGGTGTATTTTCATCCTTCTTAATCTGATTATTGTTTCCATCTCCATGCAAAGCGGTGTTCAACATTTATTTTGGTACATCACCTTTATAAGTCTAGGTTTAATTTATTGTAATCTACTTAACCCGTATCCTTGGAAAGTTAGAGTAGATTTTAGTGTAGATCCTCTACAATTTGAATGTGTGTATCAAAATAGATGAATAGGATCCACCCTTCATCTAGAGAGCTTTCCCATTTGCAAATTCCAACACTTTGGGAAAATATTCACATTATGCAATCACACCGATAGTTTCAATCTATCAAGTTGTAAAAAATTAGGGGTGTTATGATTATGCATCAACAATAACAAAATTATTATTTCACCTTTTGATTAGGATAAACCCACCTTGATTGTCCTGGGGTACATTTTCATATAGAGTCCTACCATTTGGGCTCTGTAATACACCTGCTACTTTCCAAAGAGTAGTTTTGGCCATTTTTATAGATCTTACAAATGACTATGTTGAATTTTACATGGATGACTTCACTATCCATGGTTCCACTTTTGATGAATATCTTAACAATATTAATAAATTATTAACTAGATGTGAGTAGAACCAACTTTCCTTGAGTCATGAAAAATGTCTGATTATGGTTGATCAAGGAATTGTCTTAGCTCATCATATTTCTACCAAAGGAATATAGGTTGATTCCAAAATGATTACAATAATCACTCATATGCATACGTAAAAATTCAGATGACATCAAGAGTTTCCTTGGACATGTAGGGTATTATAGGTTGTTCATCAAAGACATTAGTAAAAATGTTGCACATATGTTTTATTTTCCGATGAAATATTGTGCTTTTGAATGGTCTCCTCAATGTCAACAAGCTTTCAATATTATCAAAGAGAAGCTAAACACCACTCCTGTATTGAGAGGACCCGGTTGGGGGAAGCCTTTCCATATTCACACTGATGCGTCTAAAACAACAATGGGATTTTTTCTTGGACAAAAATACAAAGAAGATCAGATGTATGCCATTTATTTTATTAGCAAGAATTTAACCGCTATAAAGAGAAACTACACCACTACGGAAAAGGAATTTTTAGTTGTTGTTTACTCTCTGAATAAATTCAGACATTATATTACTAGGTAAAAATCTTGATTTATCTTGACCATTTGGCGATAAGGTATTTGATGAATAAAAAGTAGTGGGGGGCAGAATTATCAGATGGTTACTCTTGTTGCAAGAATTTAACTTAACAATTATTGATAAACCATGAAAGACTAACGTTGTTGTTGATTTCCTTTCAAGATTGAAATTTTTAGGAGAAGAAGAAATCTAGGATCATTTTCAAGATCAACACTTGTTTAAAATATCGACTCAGCCTCCATGGTTTTCAGATCTTGCAAATTACCTAACTATAGGGAAGTTTCCAACTTAATTTACTAATAAAGAATGAAAGAGTTTAGTTTAAAACATCTCATCATATAAATCATGTAACAAAATTTTATTCAAATCTTGTCCTAATATGGTCCTTCGTAGGTGTGTTCATGAGGATGAAGTATATGACATACAGAGAGATTGTCATGATGATCCTGAAGGAGGACATTACTCAATGAAGAGGAAAATTCACAAGGTCCTTGGAGTTGGGTATTATTGGCATTCTGTTCATAACTTTTTCAAGAGGTACGTGTGGCAGTGTGATGCATGTCAAAGAATGGGAAAGCTTACATTGTCCATGGAAATGCCTCTCAATCCTCAGCTAGTCTTAGGACCATTTGAGAAGTGGGGTATTGATTTTGTTGGACCTTTTGATCCCCCATCCTTTGGGAAAGAGTACATGTTGGTGTGCACTAATTATGTCACAAAGTGGGCTGAGGTTCAAGCATTGGCATCTACCAATGAAGATGTTGTAGCTGAATTTTTATACAACAAGGTTATGTTGAGATTTGGTGCCCCTAGAGCTATTATATCTAATCGAGACCTCAATTTGTGTCTAACATGATTGAGGCTTTCTGGAGATCTACCAAATCAAGCATCAAAATTCATCACCATATCACCCCCAATCCAATGGGTAGGTAGAAGTTACAAACAGAGAGCTAGAGAATATTTTAACCAAAGTTGTGAATGCAGATAGAAAAAATGGGTACCAAAACTCCCAGAAGTGATTTGTGCCTACAACATAACCTCGGAAGACTACTAATTTTGTATCCCCATATGAACTGGTGTATGGGAAGAATCTGCTATTACTAATTGATTTTGAATTGCAGACTTGGAGTATAACAATGGAAGTTGGCATCGATTTGAATGAAGCATAACGTGAGAGAGTTATACAACTGAATGAGCTAGACGAAATGAGGATGGAGGCACAATATAAAAATGATATTATCTAACATCAAATAAAATCTTGGCACGATGCTCATATCAAATATAGAAAGTTCAATAAGGTATATTGGTTCTTACTTTTGACTCAATTTATCAATAGTTCAAAGGAAAGTTGAGGAAAATATGGTTTAGACCATACCGAGATCAAAAAGTGTTTGATAACGACTCTCCGAGATTATTTCCAATTCATGGAGCTAGAGGAACTCTTTTGGGAAATGGACATAGATTAAGGATGTATTAACATCCTCTAGATAAAGAAACCTTTAGCAAATATATGTTGTTATATAAGGAAATGGATTCGAGTGGAGGAGATTGGCTCTTCCCATCATGAGTAGTCATTTTTAAAATTTTAATAAAGGAAGATGATCATTATTTTGATCAGATTTCCCTTATATTTTAGTTGTTTCTTTTGTTTCATGCTTTAAAAAAGGTGGGAATTTCTATTTTTAGAATTTACACTACTCACATTTTCACTATGAGCACAGGATATGGAGATCTACGGATATCGGAAAGCTCAGTTTGAAAGGGTAAGATCATTTTACTTTGCTATGGATATTAAATTTGGAAGTACTCCCCATCACATTTACTTAGCATGATTAAATAAATAAATGATTTTTAATGCATTTATTGGGAATATCATTCAAAATCTTGTGATGTGGAGTGGGATGTCATGAATCATAATGAATCATAATCAGCAACAATACTGCATGTGTCAAATTTCTAAGAAAGGGACGAGATGTTTTATAAGAAGGATAGGTGGAATTATTATTCAATATTATGGGGTGTGTTGTACCATGCATTAAAAATCCCATGGAAACTTGGTCATGTCAACTTTTCATGCCGCCAATTTTGCACCGACCTAAGGCAATTAAAAAAATTGTGGTATATTTCAAATTGTCACTCACCAAACACTTCATGTCATTGCTTTGTGAGTTTAAACACAACATCATTCTTCTGCACAACTATCTAAATTCATCTATACTATGGGGTAGAAGAAGAAATCCAAACCAGACTCTCCAAACCCACTGCTCCGAGAATGCTACAATTTCCCAGGTATTTTTGATGTTGGATGCCTAGAATTTATTAGGAAATTCAAAGGCTTCGATGATATTTTAGTTTACGCATTTCGATAAATTTTGAAGCCACCTACTCATGAGTTGGGGAAAAATATTATAAATATGTAGTCAATTCTTTTCTAACCTATCTAGTTTACCAGACTTCGGTCTTAAGGTTATGACAAATGTTCCTCTTAAAGACCTAATTCCCCTATTTCATGAGGATGATGAAGCTATTCTAGATATGGTACTTAGAAGGGGATTAAGTGGAAAATTTTTACTAGTATTTGCAAGCAAAATGCTAAATGGGTCAATAAGTACTTTATCTGTGACGGATAACCATCTATGCTTGGAGGGGATTTACTAAAGATTTTAATTCATTTGAAGAAAGGCTACATAAACCCTACACTCAGGGTAAATTTACCTAAATATTTAGTTGATGTAGTCATTAAAGTGGGACAAAAATATAAAAATGGAGGTGGTAAGGCTGCATTGAAACACCTAGGGCTTATTCAATTGATCTGTTCACATTAGGTTTTCTACAGACCCAAGAGAAGGATCAAACAAATAAGTGCAGGGGAGAGTTCCAAACAAAATAAAATCAAGAAGGGACCATCTCCCATCATTTGACCTAAGCTCGATTCAGCTCCTCACCCTTCACAAGAGACTGTGGAAGAACCTGGTGGTCAAGATATTCCATCTTCTATGCCGTAAAATTCTAAGGGTAAAAGCACTTTACTAGTTCCTTCTTCTATTTCGTTGAGGCCAAGAAGGTATTGTACTTTGTAGAGACCTAAAGTTTCCTGACCAGATATTTTTCATGAATATTCTACTCCCATTTTGGAGGAGAAGGAAGAGGTTGGTACCTCAACTATCCCGATGAACAATCTAAGGATGATATATTCACAACAACTATCCCTACAACACAAAGTCCAAATATTTATTTAGCACCGCCAACTAAGTCAGGAGCTCCTAAATGCCTTCAAAAATAGATATACTAACCTCGATGCCAAAATCATTGCAATGGAGATTGGCAACCATGAATCACATGGAGATGATGTACTGAGGTGTTATCTAGATGAAATTTCCTTCCTAAAGGAAAAGTTAAAAGGTATGCAAGAAACCAACTTATCTTTGCAAACTGCATTTACATAGAGAACTGTAGAAAAAGTGAGGGAAATTATTGCTTTGAAGGTAGATGTTAGTAGTCTTAAGAGACAAAGAGATATAGACCTTAAAGTATGGAATGATTTAAATCTATTATCTCTTCGGAATAAAGCATTAAAAAAGGAAAATTAAAATTGTAAAGAGGAGATTAAGGCCAAAGTGCAAATAATAATAAGTTAGAATCTATTTTATACTTTGTTTGTCTGTTGGCTTGTAAGCTTCTAGCCTATAGGAAACCTTCTTCTGTCTATAGCATGTTTTTCCAAGAGCAATTCTATGCTTGGAAATTAATGAGAATGTGTAGTCAAGAACCTCATGAAGCTCCTGATGGAAAAACCTTTTTGTCAATTTATCAAAACAGTACCCCTGAGATACAAAATCAACTGTGTGAATTTTACCTCCACAACATGTTGGTCACCAATGTGCCTGATTTCTTTATTAATCTATTTGTGGGATATTTTTAGTTGAAGGCCTTTCAGTCCTTTCTTAGGAACCAAATTACATGGGGCGAAGAAACAAATATTTTCACTCAAACAACTTGCACCATAGGTTTCTACATTAGGCCTACCCATCAAAATGATGTGGCCATGAAGAAAAATTTCTGATCTCTTTATTATCAGGATGGTGTTGGGGAAAATACTTCAAAGATTCTACTGAAATGTGTGTAGGATTTTGAGGCCTATAGTCAAGCAAAATTTTGGTGAAGCAAGGAAGGCTTGTGATAGAAGGTGGGATACCTTAAAATTTTCATTAAAAGGAGGGAAGTTATCTCCCCTCAGAATCTTAGTTGGTGTATATGGAGGGGTGATGCATTGGTTACAATAATTTGGCAGTTGTCTGAGAAAAATGACAAGGGATACAGTGATGAGTGGGTAGGAACACATGTGAGGCCACCTCTTCTCCTAAATCCGATTACTACTTGGTAGAATAACTTGCCTAGTCACATGATAGTTTCACAACTTGGGTGGAAGTTATTTCAAACAATCAAGGATGCAAAGGAACTAGGAAATAATATGTAGATCAGTTTGAGGAATATGATATGACAATAACTTGGCCTTAGGGCAGGGAAAATATGAGATGCATAGGGACATGCAATAGGTAAAGTGTAGGGGAGATGATGAGTGCATTATTTGACTTGTTTATATCATCTATGTGCTTATTGATTTGTCATTAAACATGATTAATTAGTGCATGGGGATGCTTTATATAGTTATATCCTAGTAAGTTCAATGCATTTCTCTTGTTTTGTTTCATGCAACTTGTTTACCGTAGAACCTTCCACTAATCGCCTCTGTGAGTGAAATGTGCAGGATAATAGTGGACATTTACTACCAATGTTGGGAATTATAATCAAGGAGTCTGAGTCTGGAGCCATTGTTAAGTCATGGAAGACTTTTTCCATTGACAACCTATAAACATGGATCTTGTTTTTAGCATTTCCATAGGATTTAATGAAATTTAATAGGATTTTTAGTTGAATAAATTAGTGCCTAAAATTTTGAAATGATGTGTATCTGAATATGTCTATACATAAATCTCCTTCAAGAAAAATTTGGTAGTTAGTTGATGTTGGTGATCTACAAGACGATTGAGAACAATTATTATCTATTTTCCAGTTTATGTATCGAGTATGTTATGGAATTTTTTAAATCAATATATTATATGTTGTTTTTAAAATCCCATGGTGTTGATATTGCCTCCATCCTAAGTAAGTGAAAGGGACCACTTGACCAAGGGGAATGGAGGATTTTACGTTTATGCATGCTTGTGGAATCTGATAAGTTACAATTTGAATGCAATTACGTATTTCCTTTACTGCAATTTCTATTCATTGTGTGTTATTTCCCTTCATGCAATTTCAATTCTGATTGTGTCTTTTCAATTCTACAATTTAAATTTAGAGTGTGTGTTGATTTAATTTTGTTATATTGATTTGGTATGTGCATTCTAATTCCAACAAAGTATTTACAGTTAGAGCCATTTCATTACGCTTAAGTAAATTATGTAGTTTAACATTACATTTCCATATACTAGTAGAGACAGAGAGAAACATAAAAACAAAAACCCCTAAAAAGGAACTACCAAACAATTGATTTGTATAAAGATTCATTACATACAACCTTGGAAACACATCTTTGGTTTTATAATGACACTAGAAAAAGAATATGTTAGTTAAATGATTAGAGAATACAATGACCCATCACTAACTTCACCCTTTCCGCCTTGGTGAATTCCATCTACTAACTTGTCTTCCACATGCATTCGCAACCTTCTCCCATAGCACATTCATCCCACCTTTTAAGTTGGGGAGATCTCCCATTATGCACTTTGAGTTCCTCGGGATTTTTGTTATGACATGGTCGTCGTGGTGGTTCACTCCACATGGAGACTTTGTGTGATTTCGAGGGGTATCCCTTTGCTTTACCTCTTGGAATTACGCCATGAGGACATGTGATAACCCTATTTATTTTTGTTCATCTTGTAGACACTAAAATTAGGTCACACTCCCCTTTGGTCCCTCGAAAAATAAATACCTTCATCACATTCACCTAGCCATGGCCCCCTTCACCCCACTAATATTAATTTAATTAAATTAATTCATTAGCCTCACAATATTTATTATTTAAATCTCCTAATTTAAATAATGCCCACACTTACACCTCACCTAGACACCTCACCAAGCCAACTCACCCTAAGACCTATTCTTAGTAAGTTTCCATAACTAACTAAGACTTACCCAAACCCTAAAAATCAATGCCTACATTCCCTCTAACCACATTCCTACATGTTGACAAGAAGCTTCAGATCCTGATCGTGGGTGAACGACATGAGATCCCAGAAAATCAAGGGGATCTGCCTAGTTTAGTAAACCTAGGAAATCCTACCTTGACTGATGCTGGTTACCCCTAACCGTCCCCGGTTAAGCGGGAACCGCTATCGGTCACCTTTTAATCCCCAAAACAACCTTATTTTCAAGGTTGGAAAACATTGGGAATTTTCCTGAGAGATAAGACATCTTTTTAGAGAAAGTTTCCATGAGAACATGCATGCAAGGAAGGAGATCAAGCATTTTCTCTTGCACATGCATCCAACAATCATCCAACACTCACCCTAACACATATTTGATCCAACCAAGCAAAAGGGAATGTACATGCAGCCCATGCAGGATATTTACAATGTTTGGTGATCCTCAACAACATTCAACCTCTTACCAACACCTTCATCCATCACTCACAAGCACCCAAAACCAGATTTCAAGTAAGTAGAACAATTTACTCCTCTGGTTCATTCATTTAATCATTGTATCTTCATCCTTTGTTCTCTTAGCCACCCATTGACCTCCTTTAATACTCACCCCTCCATATCCCCATTAAAACCTCACCAAATCCCACCCAAACCACCTAATACCTCATTCGACCAACCAAGTCCTTTGTGCAATCACAAGGGAGTCCCAAATCTCATTTTGTGGCATTCCCAGTTTTCCACAGTAACTAGCACCGGTTATCCCAAACTGGCATCGGTTGCCCTTAACCAGTTTCGGTCTCTATATTTACCAATAAATCCCAAATCAGTAACCTACCCCACCTATTCTCACATCACCCTTAATCACCTATGACTTCCCGAGACCTCTCGGACTGCAGATACCCAAAACCAGGTTACTTGACCTTCAGATCTTATTTTAACATAGCTTGTTAGATTAGATCTTCCTTATTGTGTTTTTAATGGGATACCTAAATCATTTTAATTAGAATAGGATTTACTTCATTACCAAAGCATTAAATTGTTTTAAAAAAGGGGTAGTGTTTGTCTCAGGAAGTATCACACTTCTCGGATCTAGCACACGCTAGGCAATTCACTACACATATTGTTTAACTTTTATTTGGTGGTCTTGTGTTCCATTTCAGGTAGTTCCTCCTAGCCAAAAGGAATCTCTCATGATCAGCTGTGGATTCAGAAGTCATACACGTGCAACAACCTATCAACCAGTATTTCAACAGGTATTCCTCCTACACCCATTACCCTATCTATTTCATCATTTTCAAAGAAACGTATAAGAATCAGGTGAAACACACTTATGGGCCTGGGACTCCCATTTGTTTGGTATTCGAATGACCATCTCACCCCGAATCCCATGATGTAAGCTTCAGGATCAGTATGATTCAATCATTTTTCCTTTCCCTCTAATGTTATTTGGATTCGCGATGATGCTCATTTCATGGTTGAGTCGAACCTATGTCTTATTATGAGCTGGAATCTTCTTTTGATCTATACATTTCCCATGAGGGAATGGTTTGGCCAATAACTTAGCTCCCCTTGGCCAAATAAATTTTTTTGTGCCTATTTGGGAAGCTTGTGCAATGCAATGTGACTTGCATCTTGAATCTAGCTTGCCCCGATCTGCTCAATATTATTCATAATTGGGACCCGAGATGCTTCTTCGGGTACTTTGGCATTGTCCTAGCTTTGTTGAGATATTGATGATCTCATTTCAAAGATGCATAGGTACATGTTGAGTTACATCAACACCGAATCTCTATGGTCAATCCCCTAAGCATTTAGCTCAGCCATGGGCTGGGTTGTTTAATATGTCTTTCGAGGCCCTCTCAATGCTTATGCTAATCGTATCTCATAATCATGCCCCCTTGGCTTGATCCTTGACCGATCTCACATGAGATATGTACCGATCGAATGTTCCCTTTGAATATAGGTCACTCACATGCACCATTCGACCCCTTTATAATGTTAAATTGATCATCATTTAGTGGCTTGAGCTCTTGTACATCTAGTTTTCATTCTATATGTGTTCCTACCTTGGGCCTATCTTCACTATTTTTTTGATAGTGTTCACTTAAATCCTTGCATGTGTGCCAAGGGCCCATATTTTGACCTTAAATCACATGATATTGTGGTGTTTAAGTATCACCTCTCCTATGTTATGGAGTAGCTCGATTCAACTTGATAGTGTTCACTAAAATCCTTTAGTCAACTCGATTTTCAATGAGGATAGAGCTCGGTCCATGGACGGCTTCAGTAGACGTATAGAGTTAATCATTCTTCAAAATGGCTTGGTGCACTATCTTGATGGCTTACTCTAATCACAATGAGTACAAATATCAAACAACTTAGTTCCTTTGAAATTAGCAACTCGCCCTCCCATAACTAGCTCGATGGGTTATCCCAAGAGCTTGAGGACTTTCGTTGTAAATTTACATATCTTCTAGACATTTTATGGAATTTTTCTGGATTCCTCAGGTGCACTTTTAGTAACTAGGAGATACAGGGGGAATGTTTAGATGAATCATAGGATTTGTTATTTCTCCTCCAAGTGGATCTCCATTAATGTCGTAATACAAGCTTTCCTGTTGTCTAATTTCATAAGGGGGTGAAATGGGATAACATTTTGGTGATTCAAAAGGTTCATTATCCTACTAAATGGAGCATGACCAACTACCTGTATTAATCCATTGGGCATGGAGTATATATGATCAACATGAACTTGTATGAACTTCTTAAAATATTGACCCCAAGATACTTAGAATGTCATATCTTGCTTCAAGATCTTCTCTCCACCGCTTTCACTCTCCAAATACCATAAGAAAATATTGAAATTTGTAATGTGAGAGTAGAAATTTATATTAAACTTGAATTTCAGAGTCATTTCCACAGCTGCAATCTCAAGGCTAAATGATAGAGTTGATTCTGTATTTGGCTACATGTTATTCTTTGATTGCTTTCAAGGGTGTAGAGGTTTGCTGCAAATGCTCTTTAGGAGAGTCATCAAGATTTCCTTCTTAACTGATTTTTATTGCTTTGTATTTGTTTGATTTGAAGTTTATAACTATTACATGCAACTATGGATCTTCTTGTTCTACTACAATCGAAAGGCTTGATGCACCGTATAACTTGGCAAAACAAAAATACAACTATATAAAAATATAAAACATCATACATGCCTCAAATGATACATGAAGTGTATGCATAAGAACTTCTTCGATGAAAAAAACCTAACTCCTACTCCTACACTAACCAAAACAAGGAAAAGATAAACAAAGCCTGCAATAGGAAGGAGAAATAACTTCCCTTCTTTACAAAGTGTGGCCATGTAATTAATTTAGCAATGGACATGGCCTATAATAAGATTGGAAAATTTTCTTCCACTCATCCACCCAAAGTATAAGAAAACAAAATGAATACCTCCTCAAGATACTCATAATTTTGTTGGAGGTGTTGTAGCTGATCCTTGGTGCATTAAAGATCATTCTCATGCTCTTAAGTGAGCATGACCAGTGCTGGCTCCTCCCTTGGCTCTAATGAAGAAAAATACTTGATTGGACATGGGAGCTTACGAACCAATGGGATGATCGTTTTTATTTTCCCATGACTTTTAATCTATGCTCCATGAATGGTATCATCTTGCAAACCTTCTTAAAGGTGGTTTCTTGTAGGTTGATTTGAATGTTACGCTACCTCTAGAGACAAATTTTTGTCTTCCAAAAATTCCTTTCCCATGATGACTGATTTGGATTTGTTTTCATCATATTCTTTCTCCTTAAGCATAAAGCTTGAGAGAAAAAACTCCTCCACAAAATCAAATTCTTCCAAAGATGTAATGGAAGAAGAATATAAAATTTCACCATCAAAAGAAAGCAAGAAGCTTTCTATGATCTCTTCTTCATCCAAGGATTGTAATCTGATTTTCCCATTTATGTGGCATGAAGCTCCTCATGGTTGGTTATAGGTGATGAAGATGGTTGTGGTGGCTCAATACAACCTTCTAATAGTGCAAAAATCTTTAGGTATGTAGGAAAATGAGGGTCACTACATTCCATCAAAACATTTTGCAGGTTTAGGGGCTTTTCATTTTTTACCGGCATATGCTCCTCTTCTTATGGATTTGGGGTTGCCTCTTCTTCCTATGAATTTATAAGCTGATGAATCAATAAACTTATAGAATATGGTGTCAATATGCACACTACATTCAGAGAAAAGATACCATTGATCATCTACTTCTTATTCTTTCTCCTTTGCAAAATCAACCTTTACCTGTGATAGGACCTCTATCTCCTTCATAGGTTTAACCAACAAGGGGATATTATCAATCCTAAATCTAAGAGCCCATATTTTGAAATCCTTAGTTATTTCTTCTTGATTGGACTCTCCTTCTTGTTTCTCTTGGTTGGTTTTAGTATTATTTCCTTCCCAAGATAAAATTGAGACAACAAGAGGAGGGTTGGGCTCAAGTTACAACAGATTTGTAACCATTTATAGTGGAGAAGAAAGTGGAACTTATTTATTTGGAGAGGATTTGGTTTTTAAGGGAAAAGTGTAGAATAATTGATATGAGATGTAAGGCTACGGGATGGAAAAGGGTTCCAACATTTGGGGCATCATATAATGGGCTTGGATCATGACAATGTGGAAATGATAAGGCTTGGGAAGGAGAGAAAGAAGAACAAGGAGATGGTGTTTGACTGTCAATTGACAAGGTTGTCTCGTACTTTGCTCATATGTTTCAATATCCTCATTCCATTGTACAAGTTGGGGAAGTATTTCAACCATGAAATCAAGTTTTTACTACGGGCTATAACATCTTAGAAAAGGGACTTCCCATGGACAAGGTTCCCTACAACCAATCTTGAATGTCTTAATTTGAGTTATAGCACGAGATTGAACCATGTCGCCTTCCATTATTTGGATCTTCTCCAGCAAATCAACATTCTCCATCTAAATTTTATTAGCAGATGCATACCCATATTCTTTGAGGTTCCATAGCCAAATTGTTTTTGGCATTGCTCATATGGGTAAGCATAGTGATTTTTAAATCTGGTCATAATGCTGATCTGGAGGAGTTGTGAAGCTCATTAGAGGTTGATTGCACTATTAAAAGTGTGAATTCCACTGTGTGAATGAATTCATGACTGCAAAACTTCATAAAATGAAAGAAGATGAAATATATGGAAAGAAAGATGAAAGGAAATGGGTGGAAGAAAGGTCTCGTAATTTTAGAGAATGGGTCGTTTAGACCAAAATGGATTCGCAGATGTGCTTTACATGTGCCTCTAAAGGATTAATATCACTAGGAACACATCAACTTGAGGAAATGAAGTGGTAAGGTGCTTCAAACTGGTCCCACCAGTGCGTGTCGAATCAAGTATCACCAAAAAGTAGCACCTTGGAATTTTTGATATGGATCCCTACTTTTGGGTAACATTGGGTTATCTCTAAAGCTATTGGACTTGTGGGATTGAGATAAACCTCCAGATAAAGATGGATCTTTCTCCTAAACTACCCGTCATGAGCTACTCTTAATGCTGACAAATCTATCTAATCCTATCATAACATTCCACGAGTTCAAGGAGAGAGAGTGCATGAAAAATAAATCCTACACTAATAGCGGTGATACACTAGAAAAGGAGGAAGTTAGTCATTTTTTTCTCCGTCCCGTCATGCTTCCTTCTCTCGCTAGGGCTGAAAGTGGAGCTTAAGCCTCCTTCCTAAGATTTGTAATGGCATAATCTTGCCTTTTTATAAACGATGTGGTCTTGCGTGCATATTTAGTAAAGCTATATAATTTTTCTTGTGATGCATTTTGTCCATCCTTTGCATGTTTTATTATCTCTACTTGCCTTTCTTCTTTACATGGTATACTGTGCATATTCTTGATGTCTATTGCAAGTTTTGGGAGTTGTTCTTGATGGGTAACAAATGGTGCTTTGTGTGAATCTATCTTTGGCATGTGGTGCATTTTGTCCACCCTTTCCATTTCTCACCTCTCTCCATTTTGGAAGTTGGATCCTTGGCTAACCACCTCCTTTTCTGGTGTATCACCATTGTTAGTGTAGGCTTTATTTTTCATGCACTCTCTCCTTGACCTCTTGGAATGTTAGGATAGGATTAGATAGCTTTTCTTGCATTAAGAGTAGCTTGTGGCAGGTAGTTTAGGAGCGAGAGGAAACTTTCTCTTGAGGGTTATCTCAAGCCCACAAGTCCACAACCTTAAGAGATAACCCAATCATACCTAAAAATAGTGATCCATAACCAAAAATACTAGGGGTACTACTTTTTGGTGATAAAAATAACTCTTAGGATTAAAATTATACTATAAGATATAGACATAGAGCTCGTGGGCCCATGCAAAAAGATTGTAGGCCAAAATCAGACAAAAATCTAATTTTAATCAAAGTGAGAGCAAGTTTGGTTAAAGCGTGAGCACATTAAGAATTATTTGGTTTGGTTGTTACCAAGCCTAAAAACGTAAGTTTGTGATAGTGTGTTATGTAGTATATGTAGTTAAGGCATGCTTCTATGTACAAAAATAAATGTTTAAGTATAAGTTTTTGTTTTAATTTTATTTATATTTTATTGTTTCTTATACTTTAAATTTATTTTAGTAAATATAAGATGTTAGGGTCACTCTACACCTTATGGAACTAGTCTCACAAATCCATCTATCACGGTTTAGAAGATAGTTTTTTAGATTCTAATCTAGTCAGTACATAGGTATTTTTCAAGATTTCAACATTCAACCTTTAATATTCTAGGGTTTAAATTATACAATCCATATCTATTTTCTAAAATAATATAGGCGTTGTTTTGGTTTTGGGGCCTTTTGTATTGGTTATTGATATTTTTAGGAGCTTTAGATGTGTTATTGATTGTTTATTGATATTTATAAGATCTTTAGGATTCCATCATGTTTTCAGACAAATAAACCACCTATTTCACTCATCTAGTTGCTCAACATTCATTCAAGACTCCTCTCAATTTCCTTTAACAAAATTTCCTTACATTGCACAAGAGCAAGATTCATTGGTCACTTATTAGTTTGTCTACACTACAAACTCTTCAAGAAATATAAAAGCATCCCTAAACACCCTCTCAATCTCAAGGAGGTATGACAAGTTTGGTTAACATATATCCACTTGTATGTGGTTTTGTAGGAGAGGTATTCATAATTATAGGAGGATTTAAGGAGTTCCATCAATGTGCCACAATAATAATTGTATTCTCATGAATAAACTTGACAATGATTTGGTAATCTCAAAAACCCACTCATGACGATAATGGAAAATAAATCCAACTAATAAAAATTCATCATCAATAAGTGAATCTATCAGAGGACAATCAGTGTCTACCATGTGCCACTTCCAAATTCGAATTTCATTTCATTTAAATTTGCTTTAAGAAAGGTTGGGAGAAATGAACTTGCCATTTTCTTCACGCTTTTAGAGTTCCAAAATGTCAATACGACCCAAATTTGGAAATTTTGGAGAGCTTGGAAAGATGAATTACATTTATAAAGATAATCTTGAAGAAAAGGAATGCATTTCGTAATTAATTCCAATCAATTATTATTTTTATGTTAATACCTACTAAAACTAGCTTTGTTATTACATCCTGATAAAAAAAAGTTCCCAAGAGCAAGCGAGATTTTAAACTTATCACACAAGCATGGGGATTTCTCTCGATAATACTAAAAGGATACCAATGACTCCATGAGAAAAACAAACAAGGGCACAACCCTACCTTCCACCAACCGAATTCCATAGGCACTGCCACTAGCATTTCAAATAATCTAAATGGAAATAATTATTCAAGTGTGGATTCCTTTCCTGAAACTTCCATATTTGATGACCACAACTAGAAATAGAACTCAAAATATAAAACAGACTGTAAACACGACCTAGACCAGACCTAGACTAGAAATTTGAGAGGATTTTTAAGGTTTAATTTTCTTTTCCAAGGTGCATTACTAAAATTTTTAGAATGTTTCTCCGTATGCAATGAAATTATAATTCAAACACTCAATGATTCTTAAATATCCAATCCTTCAGAGACCCCGTAGTCATTAAAATTTGGATACGGTGAGACATCATTACTTGAGTTCCATTTATAACGATAGAGATATTTGTAAATTCATGTTATGACCTTTAAATATATTTGCATTTCAACTTGTTTGAAAATCACATCACTCCCTTCACTAGGATCGATGACTACCCCTATCTTTTGAATGTGCTTTTGAAAGCGTCCATGGGTTAATCATAGAAGGAATTATAAATGAATAGAAGGCCACTAAGCCATAGTCACCTAAATCCCACTAAAAACAAAACAAGAAATTTACTAGGATATTGATAATTAATGTGTGTTCTTATCCATTCCCATGTTGTTATGTCTATTTTGTAAAAGTAGACTCGGTGATGGTTCTAGGCATGAGACTAGGAAATATGCTCCAAAATTGTCAGGGGCCTCCTAGTTGAGTAGTTAGAAGCCGTATTAGTCTTTTTGATATACTTAGTACGAATTACCCATGAATTTAATTCTCCATATTTCATTTTCTTTTCTTATCTTCCACGTCATACTGAATAACTGATTTGACAGGGGAGTTTCCCTCTTTGACAACAATACACCGAATATGAATATGATACTCAAGAGTCGACCCTCATCCAACCATAATACCAATACAACATATTTTTTTGGTAATGTTGCATGGTTACGGGTTGAGTGTTTAGGGTTAAGGCTTAAGGGTTTAGGGTTTAAGTTTTATGGTTTAGGGAATTTAGGGATCAATGTTCATAGTTTAGGGTTTAGGTTGTAGTGTTAAGGGTTTAAGATTTAGGGTTTAGTGTTTAATGTTCATGGTTTAGGATTTAGGGTTTATGGTTTATGGTTTAGAGCCTAGGGTTTAAGGTTTAGGTTTATGGTTTAAGGTTTAGGGATTAATGTTTAGGGTTCACAGTTTAGGGTTTAAAGCTTAGGATTTAACGTTTAGGTTTTATGGTTCAAAGTTTAGGGTCCATGAATTAAGGTTTAGGGCTTAGGGCTTAGGGTTTAGGATTTAGGGTTCAGTGTTTAAAGAATAAAGACTCTAGTGGTATTGATCTTCCGCACTTGATCTTCTATCTACGTAGTGATTACAAAGTGAAAACTACACTTGATCTTCTCGCACTATAAGGATCAACAAACCTTATATATTACACATCTCTCGCCAAACATATTTCTCCCCACATATACTTGCATTATTGAACGCTTCTTTATATTTGGCATATAATTACACTATTTATAACACTCTTGGAGCTCCAAATATTTCACAAGTTATAGAAAAAATGAGATATTTGTATTTGGTAACATTTCTTTGTACCAAATTAATCTTGGATATCCTGGCATTTTCCTCCTTCAAACTATCACAGATAAAAGGAATCAAATGGTGATGACTCTCTTTTAATTTTATGCCTACGAATCATATGAAACCTTTTTAATTGAATACTCTTTTTCAATACTAATAAGAATGGGTAAGACACAAAAAATTAGAATGAGTGAAATAGTTCCCATGCGATGTGAAAAATAAGACAGCTCTATCGGGTAACATTTCTTTATGCAAGCTTTCCGTAGAGAAGGGGTAGCTTAGAAAAGGATTGTACAAAATTTTTATTGGATATCTAAAATTTCCCTCCTTCAAAACTTTTGTACCAATTTCAGTCATTCTCATTAGTATCTTTTTTTTAGAAGTCTTTTCAACAAGTAAATTTAGTGTTCAAGGTTTAAAAATTGGGGTTTAGGGTTTAAGGTTCAAGTATTATGGTTTACAGTTTATGATTTAGGGATCATGTTTAGGGTTCAAGGTTTAGGGTTCAAGGTTTAGGGATTAGGGATTAAGTTTGAGTGTTTAGGGTATAGGTCTCATGGTTTAGGGTTTAGGGTTTAGGGTTTAGGGCTTAAATTTTGGTAAATAGGGTTTAGGTTTTAGTGTTTAGGGTTTAGGGTTTAGATTTAGGCTTCACATTTTAGGGTTTATGGTTTAGGGTTTAGGGATCCACTTAAGGGTTGTTGGAGGAAATTAACTCACTATTTTCTTCATGCTTTTAGAAATGTAGAATGTCAATTCTCCCTAAAATTCGTAAATATGGAGAATACGAAAGTGGATTGCATTTATAAAGATAAGATCGAAGCAAAGGAATGCATTTCGTAAGTAATTCTAGTCAAATTTGTTTTCTTTTTTTTTGATACCCACTACAAGACTAGGAACACGACCTAGACTAGAAATTTAAGAGGATTTATGAGGTTCAATTTTATTTTCCAAGATGCATTAATCCAACGTTTGAGAATTTTTATCCAGATGGAACAACATTCCGATTCAAACATTTAATGATTAATGAATGTCTAATCCTACCACACACACAAGTATTCCTCGATCCTTGAATACAAGGAGACATCATTACTAAGACAAACCAGAGACTTTCAAGGAAGAAGGGGTTCTTGTGAATAAATATTTTTGACACATCACATCACAACCATCATTAGGCTTGATGACTACTTGTATCTCTTTGAAGGAATTTTTGAAAGCATCAATGGGTTTATCATAGAAGGAATTATGAATGAATAGAAGGTTAGTAAACCATAGGCCAATCGAATCCTATTCGTAACTAAAGAAGAAAGATTTACTAGGTGATTGATAACTCCTTTGTGTTCTTAGTTAAACCCCTATTGTTATGTTTATTTTACACAAGTAGACTCAATGAGGGTTCTAGGCATAATACTAGGAAATATGGTCCTAACATTATCATGGCCTCCTCGTTGAGTAGTAAAGAAGACATATTAGCCTTGTTAATACTTAGTATTAATTAATAATGAAATTTAATTCTCCATCTTTCATTTTCTTTACACATCTTTCACGTCATACTAAATAATGAATTTGATAGGGGATCTTCCCTCTTCGATAGAGATACATTGAATATGGATATCATCCTAAAGAGGGAGTTATACTAGAAAGGTATCGTTAAACCATGAGCCCTAAACCCTTAACCTTAAACCCTAAACCCCGATCCATAAACCCTAAATCATAAACCCTAAATCCTAAACCCAAAACCCTAAACCCTAAACCCTAAACCATAAATCCTAAACCCTTAACCCTAAACCCTGATCCCTAAACCCTGATCCATGAGCCCTAAACATTTATTTTTGTACATAAAATCGTGCCACAAACACATATACCCCGTAATAGTTTTAAACATAAGGGCATTATAATGTGAGCACACTATAACTTTCTCATATTTCACCTTTTTTGGGTTTGAAATTCCTAATCCATTGGCTTGGATTTTCCTTCGATTACCAAACCAAAGGTTTCAACTATTTATGTGTGTTTAAAACCACGTTTGACAAAACAACATCAAAATTTCACATGTGTACCCCAATATCTTGTGCACTTAAACATAATATTCAAAAATAAATGCTACTACAATGTCAAGCTCAGTTTTACCTTGATCATGACATAATTCTTTCTAAAATCTGATTATTTTAAGGCTTTTATGCATTTCTTTTCACTAGTTCCTTCTTTTCTTCCAAAAACTATGCATACATTTTGGTGCAAAATTTACAATTTTTATCCAAATTAAAAAAGGTGGTAGTTTATTAATTTCATTTCTGGGATATGTGCACTTAGATATTAATAAAAATTATAAATTCATCCGAAAATTATGAAAATTTAATGGGACCTTCGCATGGTATTAGATAACGTTTACAAAAGGGATTTGAAAAAAAAAAATATAGAATCGAAAAAATGGGGGTGCACAAATAATAGGTTCTTATCTTTTTGACACAAAAATAGACATACTTAGTGTTTGCAAAACATTTGAACCTTTTAATCTCAACCATTTTTAAAAAAAAATAGTAGTTTAGAAAATAGATTCCGAGATCTACGGTACTTAATGTTATGATTTTGTCAAATTTTGAACATAGGCATGCCGAATTATTCGATGAAGTTGAGGTTTTATTGATTTTAGGAAAAAGGTGTCCCTTTTTTAATCCTTTTTGTCTGCCATATTTTTGCACTTACCCTCGTATCACAAGACTTCACCAACTAAGAAGACATAAGACTTTGAAAAATCATGTTTAGAGGGTGAGAGGGTAGTGATTATTTTTGAGAGGACATGTCTTTGTAATGTAGCCAAATTCTAACCAACTTGATTTACTGCAAATAATATGAACTCCAAAGAAAATAGATCTCTTTCTTCATTCTTGAATAATGAATTAAAATGTTTCCTAAATAGGAAAACAACTCCCAACTCGAGTTGCCAAGTAAACTCTAACTAACTTTGACTAAATCTACTCTAGGCGGAAAAAATTTACTATTTTTAGCAGTTTACTAGAACCTGCTATTTTTAGTAAGTTTGCATGCTTATTCCTACGGGCACAAAAATTTCCACGCATCTTCTACATCCCTAAATTAGAGGAATTTCCAAATTTCTAACTCATAATGCAACTAATAGACTACAATTAATTAATGCCCAAAAATAGGAAAAAATTGAACTATAACTTAAATCCTAATTTTCGGCCTCAAGATGGCGGATTTAGGGCACAAAAACGTGTCAAAACTTTCCCAAACTAATAGGTTAGATTACCGTTTCGTTCGTATCATTGAAACACATGGTTTAAAAAAATGGACTCAAACGGACACCCGAAGCTCAAGTTATGACTTTGTCAAGTTCCTGCTAATTCTAGCGCATCATTACCCTCTTTGAAGTTCAGGTTTTATTGATTTCAGAAAAAGGTGTCCCTTTGTTACTCACTTTTTTTCTGCTATATTTTTTCACTTACCCTTGTATCATAGTACTTCACCAACTAAGAAGACATAAGACTTTGAACAATCATGTTTAGAGGGCAAGAGGGTAGGGATTATTTTTAGAGGACATGTCTTTGCTTCCACAACTGAAGTAGGAGGAGGATTATTCTTGAGAGTTCTAAACAAGATAGTTTTAATAGAGCTCAAGTTTCCCTTATTGATCTATTTTTCTTGGACCCAAACATAGTATTGATGTTTATAGGGAATGGGTCAATTGAAAATGTAAATCTAAAGGCCATGTATAAATTGTAGATGGAAAAGGGGTAATTTATACTATCCTTTTCTAAAAGGGAGGATTATGTGAGCATTCTATTGGGAGGTCCCTTGTTTATGGAAAAAATAAGGCTTATATCTTAAAGAAATAGAAATATGGTTTTAACCCCATTCACACAATCATAAAGGAAATACATAGTTGGGTTAGGCTTCTAGGTCGACCCTTTTGAGGTTGGAGAGTTTAGTAACATGGAAACCAATATTAGAAAAAACACTAGGGAGGTGAATCTATAGAGGAGGAGGAAGAACCTATTATAAATATTGAGTTGTAGAGAAAGTATTATTATGTATAAGTTGATCTTTATTTTAGCATGTATTTAACATGAACCTATTTTAGTCTTGAGAATTATACCTCGACTATATTCCTTAGATATAAACGATCGTATTTGAGTTATTTTATCTCCGAAATATATCTTAAATGTTTGATCTTATTTCCTTTTGTAAAATTATACATAATTAAGAATCATCAACAATAACTAGGTATGAAATTTCTTTGATCGATAGTATGAATCTGGTGATAGGTATTATAGCCATAACAAGATCAAGGAAGATTGACATTGTAAAATTTGTCCATGAATAAAGGATGAATGAGTGATCTATAAGATGAGGTGTAGGAGGGTATTTTGAATTATTATACATTAAAAATGTATCCAAACATGATACAAGCATTAATAAAAGTGAAATTTCTACTAAATTATGTACACGATCAGTAAACACAAATAATAGAATTATATTAATAGTTGATATTGATTTGAAAAGGTTAGTGGTTTGGTTTGTGGAATCCTTGTTCCACCTATGTATTACCTCTTTCAAGAGGCATCAAACTCACATAGTTCATTACCTATTTGAGGTGAAATAGTTGGGATGTAACTACATAAATGTAAGGAGAAGTTTGATACTTAAAACTTGATACTTCATTATGCTTTCTCTAATTTATCATGATATGCTCTTCACTTGTAAATAGGAAAATTTTCTCTTGATTAAGTGTGCTTCATAATTTATAGGTGATTTTATTAATTCTATATCTTATTATATTTTAGGAAAAAATTTACTTTTTATTTAGCTCGATGAAGACAATTTAGTTTCTTATATTTCTATCACATTTCCAATTAGTTGACAAGTTACCTATGAAGTGAATGAATGAATTAGTTTTTAAGTTATAGATAAGAAACATGGAAGATCAAGATCAAGATAAGAAGTATGAAGGAGAGGAAAACAATGATCCTGGATGGAGTGACATTCTATAGCTCGACAAAAAATGAAACTCAAACCCTAACTATAGAGATATAGATGGGAGGAATAATAGGGTTCTTGTTATTTTGGAATGACCCAATTATGAGGATTAAGCTAGAAAAGTGTTGGTGGGTATTGAAACAGATCCTCTCTAAGAATTGAGAGAGGATGTTGAAGGATGTAAGTTGATGTTAATTAGAAACCCTATTTAACTAAGAGACGAATTCAACCATATGCTAGAGTAACAAGCAATACAAAAAAAAAAGTAGATGGCTAGATCTAGATCCAAATATTATTGAGTGGAGGCAATATTTTTTACCATGTTTTATATTTAGGAGATTAGCTGATTTTTTTATACTTCAACAATTATTGTTTTATTTAATGATGTTTCTTTGTGGAGAATTTTTGATATGCTTGGTTCTTAGGTTGTTTTTGTTATAGCCTTTTATTGTAACATATTTTTTCTATTGTTTTAAGATATTGGATCCTATCAAAACCCTTACCTTTAGCCAATCTAAAAATAACATTATCATATTTACCCTTGAAATAAAAATTAAATTATGATCTATCAAGGGTTTTAAGTATGTATGTACAAATTTTGCAGCCTTATATTTCTCTATTTGTGTCTTCTCTCTCTGTTTGTGCCTTCCTACGAAGTGATCTTCTAGCATTCTTCTTTGCCTTTTTTGTTACTCGATATATTTTCATTTCTCATTCTTATCATTTCCCATGATTTCTCCATTTCAAAAAAATTCACTTGTGTACACAAATTTCACTAGATTGGAATCTCCAAGTAAATTCAATAGAAAACTATACACATAAATCTTATTATATAGAAATCTCGATAGAAACTAGGTTAGAAATTAAGTTATTTTTAATTTCACCTTTTATAACTTTAAAACAACTTTTCTAATGTTAAAACATTGTACATCTAACATACAATTATTTAATTTTGTATTATATTTTTAAATAAAATAGCTATATGTTTTAAAGTTAATTGTATTATATATAAATAATAAAAATTATTCTTTTATTATTAATTTTTTAAAAATATAATAACATATTATATTTTTTATCAAAAACAATAAAAAAGAACTATAATTACTTTAAAAATATAGTTTTAAAAATAGAATTTGTAAAACTAAATTTTAAAAATAAAAATTGAACTATATTGCTTAAAATATATAGTTTTAAAAATATTTTTTCAAAAAAAAATTACAAACCCCAAATTTGGAAGGAAAATGTATGGGTGGCACTTTGGGATGGGAAATTGGAGATTAAGGGGTCTTCGCCAGAAGGAGGGTTTGTCAAAAAACCCTATGGGCGAAGGTGGGTTCGCGCAAACCCCCATTGTGTGAACCCCCATATGTTGCACCTATGTGGCAACTATTTGACACATTTTAGCGCCAAATCCATTTGGAGGATGATTTTTGTTAAAGTAAGCCACTTAGGTGCCATGTAATTAGGGTTAAATAATTAGTAAAATTACAAAAATTTAACACAAAATACAGCTTTTTTATCACTTTCTAAAAATATATTTTTATTTAAAAAATCTATTTTACTATTTATTTTTATATTTTTCTTACATATGGTATTTTACGAAAATCAATGGTAAAAAGTAAACACAATTTGAAAAATAGAAAATAATATCAAAAAAATTTGAAAAAAACAAACTTACTATTTGTTGAAATCTTTTGGTATCTATGAAAAAAATCAATTTTGATATAAATATTATAAGTTATTAGCATAGACCCATGTATGCCATTTATTTGAAAGGATATTCACTAAATAATTAATAAAAAAATACAAAAATTTGACGGAACCTCAATATTCGAATCTAGAATATAGATCTAAAATTTCATGGTTAAAAAATAAGTTTTCATTTAAAAACACCAAAGTGAGGGACAATCGTTCCTCTTTTATAAAATAATAAACAACATATGAATAAAATTAATAAAAATACCAGACTTTTTGCTAAATTTTTTTTAAAAATGTTCATGTATTCTACGTTCTAAACACAACATTTTGTTAGTTCGTGGAATTTCATGAATATGTATGGTTTTCATGGCTATTACCTTTAGAAAATCAATGAAAATGAAATTTCATTTTTATAAAGGTCCAAAACATACAAAAAGTGGGATATTTAATTGTTCTTTGAACCTTTAAAAGCAACTAAAATGTTTAGATAATCCCTTATAATGTGGAGGAATAACCTAACTATGGAAAAATTGTGTTAAGTATTATTTTACAAGAAACCATGTCTAAATTTTTCTTAGTAGATGAGTAATGTCAAACAATGATTTTCATTCAGTTTAAGATGAGAGAGTTTTTAATCCCTTTCCTTTATAAAGAGAAAATTATGAAACAATATTGAGAAAAAATTAGAAAATTGTTTGAGAATTTAAACATCACGGTAAGAAATGAATAAATTTCCCTTTGATATGGCTATGACAATATGTAATTCGATTAATGAATGGAGAGGGTTTGATAAAAATGTCACAAAATATAACAGACAACCCTATTGGATATGGGGATGGATCTATTGCAATAGTTGATTGTCAATGAAGTGAGAGAACTGGACAAGAAAATGATAGAGATGATCCACCATCAATATATGTAGGAAGCTTCCATTCGTGGATATGTGATATAGATGTTTATATAATATATAAAAATAATCACTACATTATTAAGATAATATATTTTTCCGTATTTTTATTTTTTGAAAAATACATAATTGAATTGTAGTCTTTCAAATGAAAACTTGAAATGCACTTATTTGTTGTATTAATGATCAAAATACATTGTTTAAAAGACAATTATGTTTCTCATATACCTACAAAGAAATAACATAAAAGGTTTTTCAGTTTTCTTGTGAACCACTATGTATTGGAATGAAAAATAAGAATATTCCTCATTCAAGTTCCTTGAGACATTCCTTGTATGAAAAAATTGAAAAGTGAAAAAAATGGAACAATTTTAATTATTAATTTACTCTTATACACTACAAGATAAAGGGTATTGTATCCACAAATTGTCCACATTTTCTTTGAGGATATTTTGATTTAAATTGTGAATCCAATTTTATGGAATCCACCCAAAATAATATTGTGGAAACATAAAATGTGACAAAATTTGTGAAAAACCATAGAGAATCTTGGTGATAATTCCACGATTAAAACATTGTCATATGTCCACAATTGTAATTATTGTGACAATTTTCAAAAAAATTATAATGTTGAGGATCCACAATCTTAAAATTGTGACATATACTACTACAAAAATAATTTTATAGGTGGTTCCACAATATTGAAATTGTATATATTTCAATAAAAGTATTGTTTTGTATGAACTAAATCCTCATACTTTATGACATTATTTTACATTGTTAAAATTATTTTCAAAACAAATAATATATATTTTTAAAATAACTATACTTTAAGAGTAAATTCATTAAAAAATAAGTGAAGTTTATTTTTAATTTTAATTAAAAAATAAAAAATTTATTTTTTATGTATAATATTATTCTTTTTAATTTTATCTAATTTCAAATATTTCGATAATAAAATTTAGATATCGTTTTAAATATTGATGTAAATGAAAATATATATATTTAATTAAGAAAAATATAAGATTTATTAAAATGAATGATAACCTTGATCATACCAAGCCAAAAACTCGTATGCTAATCAAACACCACGATCAATAAGATCAAAGTAATTCACTAGATTAACTTTACATAAAATCTTTGCAAATAAATGAGAAGCAATATCATATATTATTATGGAACTCAATGAAATAAAATGAGAATGGGCCCTACTTATATAGGCAAGGAATAAAAATCTAAGAACCACCATGGTTGTAGATCAAGCCATAAATCAAGGAAATTACTAGTCATCAAAGAACTAGTCATGCCCATAGATCAAGTAAATAACTATACCTAACAACTAGATAATATCTCCCGATATCTAAATAAGATTAAATAAATATTTACACTCATAAGTGTGTGTTAGGATAAATACAATAAAGGTAAATAAAGTACCTATGTGAACATGAGCTAAGGTAAATACCTACTCTAATACCCCCTAAAGTGAAGCTAGGGGCCAAAATAGAAGTAGCATGTCAATAGTATGAGTCCCAACAACTAGGGCCTCGATGAGGTAGTCATGTACAATAACTAGGAAAAAATGACAACACAAGGTACCCAAAATAGTAATAATAAAGTAAAGAGAATAAGAAACCGTTGCAAGGTATGCCAAGAATCTCAACTCAAAAAACTCGTACAATTCTCCCCAACAAGACAGATACACTACACCTACTAAATAAAAATGCTCAAAATAAAGAACATTACAATGCAAAAGGTATAAAAAGTGGAGCAAGAGGCCGAATGTTGGAGGAACCACACCTTTAGGGTCCTCTCAAGGAATTCCTATGTCACCTCCATGAGTGATCATATATCCACCCCAAATAAACATGTATGGATGAAGAATATACTTGCATATGACTTGGTGAAAAATGCACAACGAGTTCATGCAAAGGAACACCATAATGCGTGTTAGGTTGATCATGTCTGAAAGATGAAATCTCAAGTTTCTCAAGCCTAAGTGAAGGTGCAAAACTCATGTGGAGCTCATGATCCTTGATAAGAGTCGAGTGAACAAAAGTAATAGCTTTGAAACTTTGTGATCCCAATTAAGTAACTACTTGAATACCAATGCCATGATGAGAATTTCACTTAACATGTGGAATAGAAGAAACAAAACCATGTGAATGTATGCCAATACCTCCGCCATGAAACCCATAAAATGAAGCATGTGAGAACCGAATGCAGTGATATGCTTCTCGAAAGATCCATGAATATGAGTAGAAGTAGGATATACATCATGTGTTACTGCAATAGGGACATAAGTCGAAGAGCATGTAGTAACAAGCTTCATAGGCTTAGGAGCATCAACAATGAGAATAGGCTCAAAAGCTGGCGAGATCAAGGTCACTAGGTGTCAAACCAATAACTGCAAGTGGTCTAGGAGAGTGGATATGATAGTCTACAATATGATGGCGATGTTGGAAGCTAGCAATTTTTTGTTGTAGTGAGTGTATTAGTATTTCCTTAATGTGAATGAGACCTTGTAGAATTGTATTTTGCTTCTTTAGTGATCTATTTTCTTCCACAAATTTTACAATATCCTCTTGAATTCCACACTTTAGAGAAAAACATATCATTCTTAGAATTCATGATAGATACAAGAATACAACACCCAAAAGTGCAACACCCGAAATTGTCTCCACAAGTGATTACAAACACCCCTAAATTTGACACTTTATAATTGAGTGCATGTTATAATATGACACTTTATAATTATAGTGTGATTCTCAAAATAAATATTTCCAATGGAAAGAGCATGAAAAAATAAGCCCTTTTGTGAAAAATGGGACTCAAATCCGAGTTGCCGATCAAAAGATACAAGCTTTACATGTTTATGCTCTTGATGCCCCATAATTAGCAGGAACTTGACAAGGTTATAACTTGAGCTCTGGGTGTCTGTTTAAGTCCATTTTTATTTAACCACGTGTTTCGATGAAATGAATGTAGTGGTAATTGGCCCTACTGGTTGGGGCAAGTTTTCGATACATTTTCGGGCCCTAAATCCGCCATCTTGAGGCCGAAAATTAGGATTTAAGTTATAGTTCAGTTTTTTCCTATTTTGGGGCATTAGTTAATTTTAGTCTATTAGTTGAATTATGAGTTATAAAGTTGGAAATTCCTCTAATTGAGAGATGTAGAAGATGCGTGGAAATTTCTGTTCCCGTAGGAATAAGCATGCGAACTTACTAAGAATAGTAGGTTCTAGTAAACTGCTAAAAATAGTAATTTCGCCACCTAGAGTAGATTTAGTTAGAGTTAGTTAGAGTTTACTTGGAAACTCGAGTTGGGAGTTGTTTTCCTATTTAGGAAACATTTTGATTCATTATTCAATAACGAAGAAGGAGACATATTTTCTTTGGAGTTCATATTATTTGCAGTAAATCAAGTTGGTTAGAATTTGGCTACATTATCTGGTATCAAAGCTGGTTCGAGTCTTTAAAAAAAAAAATGGCAAGAAGAGGAAGAGGAAGAGGAAGCAGAATTGCCCAGATGAATAGAAATATACAAGATCTACGAGAGGAAATTTTTTTCTTGGTGCAATGATAACCCAGAGAGGAAACCAAGGTGGAGATGACACAAATGAAGAAGAAGTTTGTGAAGAGGAGGAAATGCAAGCGCTACCATTAGATTTTGAAGAAAGGATGCTTCGCGCATTAGAAGGAAAGAATGATGGGATAAGAGTAGATGCTTCGCGCATTAGAAGGAAAGAATGATGGGATAAGAGTAGATGTTTTAGAGTATGGTGGTAGTCTAAAACCAAAAGAGTTGATAGACTGGTTGACTAGCATGGGGAAATTTTTTGAGTGGAAGGCTATTTCAGAAGAAAAGTAGGTGAAATTTGCATGCACAAAATTGAAAGGTCATGCTATGTTATGGTGGGATCGCCTATAGAAAGAGAGGTCAAGAAAGGGGAAAGAAATAATTAGGACATGGAGTAAGATGGAGAAGAAGCTGAAGGATAAATTTCTCCCTGTGGATTATGCACAAACCCTTTACAGGAGGTTTCAGAATCTAAGACAAAACCTAAAAATAGTGCAAGAATACACATATGAGTTCTACAAGTTGTCCATTCGTGTAGAGCATGAAGAAACTGAGGAAAAAATGGCTGCAAGGTATGTAAATGGATTAAAATTTTCTATTCAAGATGAGATAAGTATGCATAGAATTAAGATCATGGAGGATTCCTATCAATTACTCTTAAAGGCCGAGGAAAAAAAAATCGTTAAAGTTTTACGAGATCACTTGGAATGAATAGGGGACCTCATCTTCCTTTCGGGGATGAGCTAGTTTCAACCAAGGTATAGGAGAATCATCTCGTGGATTGGACAAGTAAGAAGATATGAGACAAGATTTCCAAAATCAACAAAGGGGCAAAGAGGATTTTCCAGGGGCGGAGGATACGTTGGTGATAGAGGATGGGAGGCTCCATGAAGACCATTTGTTTGTTATCAGATGTGGTGAAGAGGGGCATTGGGATTTTGAATGCCCACATTCTTATACACATAACAAGAGTCAAGGAGATGCACCAAGAGTAAATATTTTTAAATCTGAACAAGTAGAAGATGAAGAGAACCTAGAAATTCCACTAGATGTTGGAGAAAATTTGATGATCAAGAGGACGATGATTGCTCCAAGAAAGGATATCAAGGGGGATGCATGGCTGCATACAAATATTTTCAGAACAAGATGCACTTCGGAGGAAAGGTATGTAATTTTATTATTGATGGTGGTAGTTGTGAGAACATGGTTTCAAATGAGATGGTCGAGAAATTGGGTCTGCATTGTGAGAAGAATCCTAATCCTTATCGTATTGCATGGTTTAAAAAGGGTAATGAAGTTATTGTTGATAAGAGATGTTTAATAAGTTTTCTATTGGGAAAAGTTACAAGGATGAGATTTGGTGTGATGTTATTCCTATGGATGCATGTCATATGCTGCTAGGAAGACCATGGCAATTTGATAGGAAAGTTATTCATGACGGGGAAAGAATACTTATACTTTCTGGAAGGATGGCACAAAAATAGTTTTACTACCTCTCAAGGAAGAGGGGAAGGCTGAAAACATGCTCTCTATAAAGGAATTTTTGAAGGAGGAAAACGCAAACGGTTTTTGTTATGCACTAGTCGCCAACAATGATGAACTCTGCAAGTGCACAAATACCAAGTAAAAACAACGAGTTTAATAAAAGAATTGTCTAATGTTATTCTTGATGAGCTCTTGGATGGATTACCACCCAAAAGAGATATTCAAGACCATATTGATTTGATTCCAGGATCTTCACTCCCAAATCAAGCGGCTTATAGGATGAGCCCGACATTGCATCTTTGAGTTGAATAGGCAAGTGGTAGAGCTCATGAGAAAGGGCATCATAAGGAGAGCATGAGTCCGTGTGCAACCCCAACTTTATTTACACCAAAGAAGGATGGAACATGGAGAATGTGCAGCGATAGTAGAACAATCAATAAAATTACAAACAAGTATAGTTCCCAATACCTCACCTTGATGATATGATGGATGTGCTTGTTAGATCTAGATATTTCACCAAGATTGATCTTCAAAGTGGTTACCATCATATTCGGATCGAGAGAAGGACATGAGTGGTAAACAAAATTCAAGACAGAAATGGATTATATGAGCGGTTGGTGATGCCATTTGGTTATCCAATGCACCTAGTAATTTTATGAGATTGATGAACACCATGTTATAGGAGTATAATGGTAATTTTTGTGGTTTATTTTGATGATATCTTGATCTTTAGTAAAAATAAGGAATAACATTTGAGGCATCTAAGGGTGATATTCAAATTGTTAAGGAAAGAGAAACTATATGCAAATATGAAGAAGTGCACATTTATTCAAGAGAGTTTGGTATTCCTGGGCTTTATTATTTAAGCAGATGGGGTACAGATGGACTTAGAATTGATAAAGGAAATTATTGAATGGCCTACTCCACAGAGTATAACAGAGGTAAGAAGCTTTCATCGTCTAGCAACATTTTACAGAAAGTTTATTAAAAATTTTAGTAGTATAATAGCACCTATAACAGATTGCACAAAAGGAAGGGATTTTTGTGGACAAAGGTAATGAGGATAGTATGCAGTTCTTGAAAAAGAATGTGACAGAGGCACCCATTTTGGCACTACCAGATTTTGATAAAGTGTTTGTGGTTGATTGTGACACCTCACATGTGGGAATTGGTGTTGTTCTATGTCAAGGTGGAAATCCAGTAGCTTTCTTTAGTGAGGAACTAAATTAGGTAAGAAAGAACTACTTTACTTATGATGTGGAATTTTATGCAATGTACAAGCATTAAGGTATTGGAGGCATTACTTAGTGCCTAAGGAGTTTGTTTTATTTACTGAGACCACATAGCCACGAAGTATGTGAATACACAAAAGAAGTTGAATAATAGGCATACAAAGTGTGCATCATTTTTGCTGAGGGTTATACTTTTTCTCTAAAACATAAATCACGAAAATAGAATCAAGTTGCAGATGCATTAAGTAGGTGTGTGACTTTGTTTACCACTATGGAAAATGAGGTGGTGGGTTTTGAAGCAATAAAGGGTTTGTATTCCTCTGATATTGATTTCAAGGATATTGTTGAAAGGTTAAATCGTCCATTCTCACACAATGCAGGAGATGTCCTGGATGAGTACATTTTACAGGATGTTTATCTATTCAAGGGACGCCAATTATGTATTCCAGTTGGGTCTATGAGAGAGAACATAGTAAAAGAGTTGCATAACAGAGGATTGGTTGGGCATTTTGGTAAAGATAAGACGATAGCCTTGGTAGCAGAGAAATACTATTGGCCAAAGCTAAAAAGAGATGTGATAAGATATGTGGAGAGATGTCGAATTTGTCAAGTCTCGAAAGGCCATGCAGAATATAGGATTATATATGTCGTTTCCTTTCCTAAAGGGTTATGGATGATCCGAGTATGGATTTTTTTAGGATTACCAAAAACACAACAAGGTAATGACTCAATTTTTGTGGTTGTTGATAGATTTTCTAAGATGGTTCATTTTATTGCCTGTAAGAAAACAAGTGATGCGCGGCAAGTCATATGCAGATTTGTTGTTTAGAGAAGTTGTTTGTTTGCATGGTGCTCCAAAAACCATTACTTTAGATAGGGACACAAGGTTCTTAATTCACTTATGGCGGAATTTATGGAAGAAATTGGGAACTCAATTATAGTTCAATAGTGCCTATCAT
Organism: Taxus wallichiana var. yunnanensis; assembly: GCA_018340775.1. Taxonomy (NCBI): domain Eukaryota; kingdom Viridiplantae; phylum Streptophyta; class Pinopsida; order Cupressales; family Taxaceae; genus Taxus; species Taxus wallichiana. The sequence goes on from CM031237.1 coordinate 923,116,666, forward strand.
CCTCAGAATGATGGGCAAATAGAGGTGGTAAATCAGATTTTGGGAAACCTGTTAAGGTGCATCGTTGGGGAAAAGCTAAAACAATGGGACTTAGCATTACCACAAGTTGAGTTTGCATATAATAGTTCCATAAACAAATCCACAAGAAAGTCTCCATTTTCAATTATGTATGGGAGTAATCCAAATGGGGTGTTAGATTTGGTACAACTACCAGTTGATGGCAAAGTTAGTGATGATGTAGAAGCATTTGCCGAACATATACAACAATTGCAGGAAGAAGTGTGAAAGAAGATGCAGAATAGTAATGAAAAGTAGAAGGAAATAGCAGATGTGCACAGACAGAGAAAGGTATTTACAGTTGGTGAGTTGGTTATGGTATATCTGCGGAAGGAAAGGTTTCCAAGAGAAACTTATAACAAGTTGAAGTACAAGAAGATTGGTCCCTGCAAAATCGTGAAAAAATAAACGATAATGCTTATGAGGTAGAATTGCCAGGGAATTTTGATATTTCTCCAGTGTTTAATGTTTCATATTTGTATTATTTTCATGGGGATAGTGCAGAAGGGGATGTTATTAATGAAGTAGTAGATTGGAGGCAGTAGGTTTCGGTGAAGAAGAAAGAAGAATTGGATCAGATTCTAGATAAGAAAACAATGGACACGTGACATGGGAAATACAACAAATATTTGGTACATTGGAAAGGAATGGAACAAGAGGACAATACTTGGGTCATAGAGTGGGAGATTAAGAAGTTAGATGCAAATAAATGGAAGCATTTTGAAGAAGACAACTTGCAGGAGCTGCTTTTTTTTCAAGCAGGGAAGATTGATGCACCAAAATTAGTAAGAACTTGACAAGGTCATAACTTGAGCTCCGGGTGTCCGTTTGAGTCCATTTTTTTAAACCACATGTTTCGATGAGACGAATTCAGCAACAACCGGCCCTATCAATTGGGGAAAGTTTTCGACATGTTTTCTGGCCCTAAATCTGCAATCTTGAGGCCGAAAATTAGGATTTAAGTTATAGTTCATTTTTTCCTATTTTTGGGCATTAGTTAATTTTAGTCTATTAGTTGCATTATGAGTTAGAAAGTTGGCAATTCATCTAATTTAGGGATTTAGAAGATGCATGGAAATTTCTGTGCTGTAGGAATAAGCATGCGAACTTACTAAGAATAGCAGGTTCTAGTAAACTGCTAAAAATAGTAATTTCCGCCACCTAGAGTAGATTTAGTCAGAGTTAGTTAGAGTTTACTTGGAAACTCGAGTTGGGAGTTGTTTTCCTATTTAGGAAACATTGTAATTCATTATTCAATAACAAAGAAGGAGATCTATTTTCTTTGGAGTTCATATTATTTGTAGTAAATCAAGTTGGTTAGAATTTGGCTACATTAGCTCTGCTATTTATTTGAGTTGTCACTAAAACAAAATAAAATGCACTAGTTTTCACCACAAAAATAAATGAAAGGGGGATGAAGTTAAGCACCTACTAGTCGGGATCACAAGCTTTAAGTCCTCATACAATCATACGATATGACTAGGGCTAAGGATTTCAATGGGTGTTTACAAAACTTACTATTTTTGGGTGTGTTCTTTATTTTCGAGAAAGTCACATCTAATTATTTTTCTAGCAAAACTTACTATTTCTAGAATATGTCAAAATGACCTTCACCGCCCAAAATATTAGTTTCTAGATTTTCCCAAAATAGCAAAATGTGTACAATGACCATGGACCTTTACCTAAAAAAAGGAAAGAAATTTCTTTCCAAAAACCATCTATTTTAGTACGGATTTTGAAAAACAGAAAAAAACCCAGAAATTGATTTTCTAGGTTTTCTCTGATTGATGCGAATTCCAAAAAGAACTCGTTTACATCTCCGTAACAACAAAAAATCCAAAAAGATGAATGCCTCTAAAAATGGTCAATTTTACAATAATCTAAGGGTTTTTCCACCTTCCGAATCTAATGAAAGGATCTATTTTGTATAAAACTACACGCAGAAATAAAATTCAAACAAATCCTAGATATATGAATATAGAAAAAACCTTATTTTAAAAATAAAACTTATAGATAGATGTCAATAGCAATCTCCAGCTCTGATACCATAAAATGAACGATAACTAGATAAATACAATCCAAAAAATTATATGTTAATCAAACACCACGATCAATAAGATGAAAATAATTTGCCAAAATAATTTTACATTAAACCTTTGTAAACAAATTAACAAAAATATCCTAATTATTATGGAACTCAATTAAATACAATGAGAATGGGTCTTACTTATATAAGAAACTAATAACAATCTAAGAACAGATCAAGGTCGTAGATCAAGCCATAAATCAAGGAACGAACTAGTCATCAAAGAACTAGTCAAGTCTATAGATTTAGGAGAGAATTAGACATCAAGCATCTAATCAATACCATAGATCAAAAAAAGAACTATACCTAACAACTACATAATATCTCCTAATATCTAAATAAGATAAGGTAAATACCTACTCTAACATTTATTACATCGTAAATCAAAAGATTTAATAAATAACATAATGAATCTAGTTTTTTTAAAGTATATAAAATTATATTTTTCAAAACTCATCATTTCAAGGCATGCAATTTAAATCATATATTGAATAATAATACCATATATATAATAAAAATTGTATATAAAATTTTTTAAATCATTTTTATAAATCCATACATGCAATGATCCATCTCTATGACGAATCCCATGCAATAGAAACTATTAATTGAACTTTTCTATTAAAGATTGAATTTATTTATTTTAAATGTAATACAAATACTTTTTAAAATAAATATTTGAAAATTTTATTTTATTAAAGTAAAGTAGGTTTAAAATTTATAATACATATATTTTAAAGGAAAAAACTAGTTTTAAAATTATTATGTAATAGGTGATTTATAAATTGTAACAATTGTTTTTATTTAAACGAAGTTTATAGATTTTTGCAAATCTTTTTTATTTGGATTGTTGACATTAGATTGTTGAACTCTTATTTGGGATCATTAGTGGTTATTAAAGAATTTAATTTGGGTGACTAATGGTTTACTTCTATTTTCATTCCTTCAAATAATTTATATCCTTTCACTTTCATTCCATTTTTTCATTTATAAAGAACATGTAAATAATTATAAGTTGAAAAAAAAATAAAGAATTAAATGAAGAATAATTTATTGAAAGAAATTATATTAAATAGAAAAACAATAAAAACCATATTTTAATAGTTTTCATAAATCTTTCATCACACTCAAAATTTTGAATGTATCCGCGAACACTCCAATTTAATATTTTTTATGTAAATTTACACATACAAGTGAATTGAGTCTTGTCTCAATTTTCGTCTAACATCATGAATGCTACTTTACCTAATACACCTCTATAAAGACCGTCCCTTTTATCAAACATGCATGTTCTCATAAGCTAGACATATTTGCCATCCTAAAATAACTACCCATTGGTCCTTCTTACAAACCAATGAGTGAAATATCTTCAATAATATTGTCGGTTGTTGCGAGATGCAGTTTAGATACTCAATCCCATGTTTCACAATATGAAATGAATGTAAAAGAATCCATGCCACAATCCCTTAGAATATGGAGGATTCATGCATATAACCTCCATGTCTTTAGGAGATGAAAAACTGAAATAAGATTTCAAAAATAAATCACTCATTAATTTATCCATGTGATTGTGTCTTTAAAAACAAACAATTGAAAAAGAAGAGACTAAATATTTGTTATAATGATAAGTTATTCAAATGCCACGAATGGGTATTTAAGAACACAATTTTTGTTTATACTATACAAAATTTATTATGAGAGAATTCATTCTTATAAAAATTGAACATTCTTGTGTAAACTTTTAATTTTTTATTTTAAAAAAATATATATAATCTTAAAATTTAAATATGATTTTGTTAAATTTTTAATTATTCTTTTTAATATTTGCGTAATATTGTAAGAAATACAATATTAATTATTATAAATTAGTTTTTTATAATAGTAATATTTTATATTTATTTTTGTCATTTTTAATTTGAAGAAATTTGTGTTTTTTTTTTTATTAAGGGCAAATAGTTTTGAAGGGACTATACCCTGTATACAAAAGGGCTCAAAAGCCGAGACTGGAAGCGGAGAAATAGCCTAGAGAAGAGCAAAACAACCAACCTCGAGAGGGTTCAAATGACGAGATAAAACAACATATTAATAGAAAGGATCCAGACGTACAATGATCCAAAAAACAACAGAAGAGATCAAAAAACAAACAAGAGAAGAAATTTGTGTTAGTATTCTATGTAATATTATTATTTTGGTTATTTTTACTTAAAATGTTAACATTTTCAATAGTTTTGATATTATTGTTTGACATAAAGAAATTATTTTTTCTCATACAATTATATGAAAGAGTCATTTGAAGTATTAATAAATTAATATAAGGAACTCGACATCTTTTAACATTAATATCAATAATCTGCATCTTTTACCTTGTAGGCCATCTACAAATTTGATTATTGTGATTGTTGTGCGTATAATTATTTCGAATTTTTTTATCATAATAACAAATATTTTTAATATTGAAATTTTATTTGTGATTTGTATTCTCCTATTTATTCTTTATTGTAATTAATTATACCTTTAAAAATAATAATGAAAGTTTAATATTAAATTCATTTTGACTAGAGTCATAAATGCTAGAAACATAGAAACAAATTATGATTATAAACATTACAAACACAAAATCAATGCATGGTTATGGCTCCTAATTAAACTATGTAATCACAATTAGGGGTGTTTGTGAAAGAATTCCTTACCAAATTAACTCCAAATAGTTTTACTTTATATTTTATATAAAAAAATTGAAGGTTAGAAATGGTGTGGAAAAAGAAAATCGTCGAGTTTTATATTTGGGGTTTTTAGACTACCCATAATTTATTTTTTTCAAATCTTAATTTTTTTCCAAACATGTGGAGAAGAGAATTTTCCACAATGAAATTTCAACAATGTGGATATTTCACAACTTTAAATTTGGCTTGAATAAAATATTTTCCAAAAATTAGAAATGTGATTTTTCCACAATACAATTTGAGAAATGTGGATAATTTAAAAGTTTAAAATTGACTTTTATGAAATAGTGGAAAACCTACATTGTATTTTATAGAATATATCCATTTTATGTTGATAATTCACAAATATTCCACAAAGTGATATTTTTGTGGATAACAATGGAGATAAATGAGCCTATTTCTAGTAGTGTTAATTACATCATCCTCTCTCTTGCATATTCCACTCTTCATATGTTAGAATTGTAATCTGTTGTAAATTAGAGTGGCTAACATGTAACTTTGTTAGCAATTCATAACCGGGAGTGGAGCTTTTCTTAATTGTTGTCTACAAACATAAAAACAAGGTTATCAATTGTTTATTGATGCAAAAACAAAAACATTCTCATCTAACTTTCGAGGAATTTGGTTCTTCTCTTGCATCATTTTTTCCTTCATGTTTTGCTAGAAAACATCCTTCTTGATGATTTAGTGTGTTTTGTCAAAAGACATTGAAAAACCAAGATTTTTAAAATCATGTAGCTTTCAATGTAGCTCCTCTAACATTGTTTGACACTTATTCATCAATTCCTGTGTTTCACCTCACATCAAACACTTTTAGATGATATATGATGCATTTATTGAGGCACTAACCATGTGAGTGAATTTCTAAATAGCTTCCAAAAAATTCCCTTATGTATCCTCTCTTGAGGCCATCACTTTTCTTCTATTAATTAAGTAGTTGTAGAGTTTTTCATGGATTCTATGTTGATCATCCATGACTTCAAACAATCTAATAAAATAGCCATTTCTTTGGTTTATTTCCTGAAACATTATCCGTCATATTAATGAGTATTTTTATAAAATTAAGATAGTTTTATGTTTGAAGAATATATTTCCTTTTGTGCTTTTACCAACTCATTTTGCAATATTTCATTTTTTTTTCTCTCTTAGTTCTACAATTTGTCTTTGAATTTTATCTATTCTTCTAGGCTATGTTCCCATTTATTAGATTTTTATTTCTCTACCTTCATAACCTCTTTAAATTATCCCATCCTCGGTTCTAAACTATCATACTTGCTTGTCATTTAATGTAACATTTTCTTCACTTCATCTAGTTCCACCTAGGCCTTTTCATTCACAACGACAACAATCATTGAGTCAGGTGATTTTATCCTCATCTCCAACTCTTTGGTTTCATTTACTACTACTTTTCTATTTACTTTTTCATTTTTCACTTCTTCTAACTTTTGAAATTTATTATTCAAATTATTTTTCTCTTTGTTTTCCTTTAGAAAGTTTTTCTATACCACATCATTGTTCCTATTTGATACATTCATTTTTTCACAAGGTTTTATTCGGTAAAAGTGATTTGAAGAGTGGTTACTTCATAATTACTAAAATCCATTTGGTGCTTTTGTTTTTCAACTTTGGGCACAACATACATGTACTCCATGATATTTTTCTTGGTCATATGTACATAATACATGTATTGTGCCTGGATATAAAGTTACAATAAGTTGTAGAATTTAATTCTTCTTTCTTTTTCTCTTTCCAAGTTATGGGAAAACTAACATTGGTAATATTAACTTGAGGCTTTTAGAGGATTCCACTACTTGATTGGAGGATTTATTTATGTTTTTGGGGACTTTCTAGGTGGATTAGGAATTATTTGAGGGTGGCACTACCTTCGTATTTAATTTCCTTGAGATAATGATACCCTACTCAAGAGTAATTATATATGTCCATGCCTATTTCCTCTTCTTGGGTCGCTTTTGGCTAGTAGGAACTAACCGTATTGGCCTCTTTTGAATAATCTACTTTTGTGGCACTTCCCAATCTTTCGCTACTACCATCAATAAAATTTCCAACAAGAATAACATACTCGTTGACAACTTCTTGTCTTGAATTTTCAACCTGTGACTATAATGCATAATGAGGATTTAACTCTAGAGAAAAATGAATTCGACTACCATGTCTTGTATGTAGTGCTCCTTTCTCCCAAACTCCAATTCCTAACCTATCGAACCTTGTCTAGGATATACCTCTATTGGCACCTAAATTCCTTGTCCTATTGAACCGAAACAACCACAAGTATAACCCATATTTTGTGCAATAACTTCCCCTATAGTATATTTTTGTTTCCTTATTTTATTTAGACTTTGTTTCTATGAATTATCTCCCCGCAAGGAGTGTGTAATTCCAATAAAAATTCCTCCTAAGATTCGAATGATCATAACTTCTTACCTATCGCTACAACAAACAAACTTTTTTACCACAATTATTCCACAAAACTTTTACAATTTAGGAGAATTGTAGAATATTTGTAGATGCTCTATTGTAATTTTATTTTTCAATTTTTAGATATTGTGGATGTTCCACAATTTGATTTTAGTGGTTATAATTTGTAGAAAAATCATATCTCCAAACCTTCTTCATAGAAAATCCACATTTTTATTAAAAATTTATCATAAAATTTTCTACCACAATTACTCATAAAAGAAATTTGAACAAGATTAATATGAAATTATATTTGTGTTGAAATTCCACATGGAATACTTTGAAAATGTCACATTGCCTAAAATTTATTTATTTTTACATATTTTAAAAAGACTCGTAGGAATTTTTATAAAAAAAATAAAATATGAATTACTTAAAATATATTTTTATCATAACATATATAAAAAGGACTAATAAAAATTATAAATTTATTATAACAAAAATCTTTCATTCTTACAAATTAAAAAAGTCTCCTATAACTAATTAAAAATTAGAATAGTGTGAAAAATCCATATTTCTAAAACATTTTAAGTTTTGTATTTTTTAATTAAGTTTTTGGGTATTTTAAAATAACTAACATAATATTATAAAAATATATAAATGTCACATTGCTTAATATTTATAATTTTGTATAATTTAATATGAACGTTATTAAATTTAATAATATTGTTAAATGCCACAATACTAGAAATATATACCTTATAATTTACTTTAAAATACGATATACAATAAAAATATTATTGATATATTTCATCTACTCAAAATATTAAATACCAAACTTTCATTTATGACATATTTTTTTAATATTGGTAAATAGTTTTTTGAAAGGGACTATACCCTTGTGTACAAAAGGAGGCCTAAAAGCCTGAATAAGAGAGAGGAGCAGAGAAGCTGTATCAAAGCACAAAAGTTACAGCAAAGAACACCGAAGCCTAGAAACAACAACACAAACGAGACTTAACAAAGAAAACAACGGCAAACAAAATAGCAAGCCTACAGCCAAGAAGCAGTAGTAAAACTGGACTACTTCTTGGCCGCTTGATCAATACTCATCTTTACTTTTTTCCAAGCATGATACATACCCAGCGTGGTCATATGAGCAGCATCCGTCTTATCGAGCTCCTCTCTGGTTCTTTTACTCTCTTTCTCATTGCCCCAAAGAGTAATCGGGACACCGCTGAGATGCGAAACACTTCTTGCATGACCTTCGATGAATTCCTCTATGGCCCTGAATGCTGCAATATTATACTCATGCCTAGTCTTCGTTTTCCCAAGGCGGGAGTCTAGGGAGGTCAGTTTTTTGTATATTTCATCAAGCTGGCTATTGCCAATGCTCCCTTCTCCCTCAATGCTTTTTTTGCCTTTTTGCTTAGCAAGATTTTTTACCTCATCCTTCAGCAATTTAAGCTCAGCCTCTAAGGCCTCCAATCTTCTAGAAGGGTTATCCGTTGGTGCCGCCTGGGGACTGGCACTACTAATGTTCAGCAGATCACGAGCAATGTCATCCAAAGGTTCATCCCCCTCAGCAGTAGACTCAAGGTTGAGTCTCCTAGAAGCCCTGGTGACACGTTTAGAAGTAGAGACAGTGTGGGTGGCAAAGAAGCAGCGGCGGGGAGGAAAAGAAGGAGAAGCATGAGCAGCCTGCATGGGGGCATCAGCACCGGAGGCGGGGGCAGCAGCAGGGACAGCAGGGGAGACAGGATCAAAAGAACGGAGCCCAACAAAGCCAGGCCGGGAGAGGAAGGGAGACCGGGGAATTTGATAAGGCAGTGCTTGTGAATAAGCAGAATAAGCCCTTGGTGAAGGGGAACCGCCCGGGTATGCTTCTGGAACTCCAAAATGGAGCGCTCAAGAGAGTTTAACAGATAGTGGGGGAAGCAAACCAACCTACTCCTACGAAAGTGATTCAAAAAGACAAGGTGCTTGGCAGGGACAGTAACAAACCTGCCTTCCAAGGATATGTAGCGAATCATCATGCGGGTGACTTCATCATACGGAGAAGGAATTGAATTAACAAGCAGACCCGCGGTGTTGAATATAAGCTTCTCCTCCTCCTCCACAAATCTTCTCTCTTCAGCCTCTTTGATAACCCTCTTGTTGAAGAAGCGGTATCCTTCCAAGCTGAGGCCAGTCGCTTCGGCTATGAGTTCGTCATTAATAAGAATCTTCTGCCCTCCATAGTCGACCATCCTCTCATTCCACTCCTGGCAAAGCGAACAGAGATGCTTTGATCATGCCCTTGCACTCTCTCCACAAAGTTGGTGAATCCGCCAATACTAAGAATGTTCCAGAGCTCGAGTGTTATCTCATATTAAACAAAACCAATTTAGATGTATATATTATGTAGAAGTGACATCTTATAAAAATATTAAACTTTGATGTATCTAAAAATCATTTAAAAATAAAATATAATTTATTATAAAATTACGAAATAATACAGGGCATATTTATTTATTTTAACATTATTAACACTATATTATATGAGTAATAAAATTCCACTTTAAATACTTTGACAATGCAACTTTATTCAAAAATTTTATTTTTTTGATATTTAAATAAATAATAACATTAAATTATATTTAAAAACTACATTATACGATAATAATATAAAATTATATTTCTATTATAACATGGATTTTAAAAAGTAATACAAATTATTAAAGAGTCAAAATGCGATATTCAAGAGTGTAGATTTGTTACATTATTTAACAAAATATATAATATAATAGAAAAACATCATTTTTAAATTTTAGTATGGTTATTAATAACTTTTATATATTAAGGAAATGCCATATTATTAAAAATATGCATTTTATAAGTTCTTTTTACCATAGCTATTCTACAAAAATTCTATTGAAATAATTATAGAATATATGTGGCCTTTTTATGGTAATTCAAATTTTCCAGTTTTATGTATTGTGAATGTTCCACAATTTAAATAAGTTTTTAATAATTTGTAGATAATTCACATCTACAACTATTTCTCATTGAAAATCTAAATTCTTACGACAAAAAATATTCTAAAAAATAACGTATCTTAATTATATTTATATACAAACAATATTTTTTTAAAATATACAATAAATATATTGAAACTTCACATTAAATAGTATCTAAATAACACCATTAAAAATTTAAACTTTTTACAATATTTTAGTGAGTCTTAAAATCGGGAGTAGAATATCTCAAAAATGCAATAATTCGAATACATTTTTGGAGAGTTATATTTGGAAAAATAAATGCAATCGATCGTATGCAAACGCTAGAATTTTGGGGAGATAAGTTCAAGTTTAAATAAAAATGTAACTAACAATTCCCAAAACCTGAATTGCATGTAAAATACTCATCCTCATCTCATTCACCACTTGTCAATATCTCACCCTCAATCACCATTTTCATGCATAATAATTAATTCAATATTTGACACTTCACCATGTAAAAAGATCAATAAGACTTTGTCTTACATTATCATACACCTCATAAGATTCAATACCACCTTTATCATCGCCTTTTTGAATTCGTGTTCCTGACTTCTCTCGGACTCTCTCTTATTCGTTATTTTTAGAAGTTCACTTGCATGTTGAGCACCTATACAAAACATTAGAAAATAAATCCAAATAAAGTTTGGTCCTGGAGATGGGAGCCTAATATGAAATTCCACAAGAAAAAGACACGCGGGAAGAACCTATATTATAAATTGTTTCTGGTTAGCGATTTAGATATAGAGAACAAGAGTGTTTGTGGAGACCATCTACCACCATCACAAAAATGTGCGCAGTAGGCGGAGTGAGTGAGTCCAACCATTCGAGATGGAGGTGCGGTCGTATGTGTGCCCGGATGCCACAATCACGAGATCCCTCATCAGATCCAACGAGATCAGGAACTTCAAGTCGTTCAAGATATACAAATATGATCTAAATTAAAAATTTAATAAGATACTAAATAAATAAATATATGCACCTCTTAACACACATTTAACAAAAGTAGAGCCACGATTATTAACTTGTTTAGTGAGATTAGGTTTTGATGACAATAAGAGAGGTTTATATAGCCACCCAGATGATTTCAATTTTATTTCTCATGAGATAAAATTATTGCAATGGTATGAAAAAGATGTGCAATCCATTGAATGAGAGTCTACGTTTGAGGAATACCATTTACCAAACCCACCAAAGTAATGAAAAAACCACAAAGTGACTAATGATTTGTATAGATAATTTGCATTTTGTGGAATTGGGGGTGTTTTACTATTTATTCAGCCCCTTTTAATGTTGTTTCAGGCATTTAAATATTTAGTGCAAGCCGTATTGATTATATGGAGGCCATTTCAGATTTAGATTCAATTTTATTGCAAAAACATAAAATTTGTTTCCTTTTGCAGGGTTAATCAGGGCGTCCAGAGAAGAGCAAGGCACGTTGTCATCCAATTCTTTTAAACGATGAGATAGCGGAATTTTGGATTCATGATACTTATTTTGCATTTTGTTTTTTTCTATTAGCACGTCTTGATACTTTGATTAGCTGAATGATTGCTTAAGAAGGTAGAAAGGGAAAAACTCAAAGTAGTATCTCTAGAAATATTTTGCATATGTCTTAGCTTCTATATACGAAAGCATATCATGTATTTTTAATGATAAGTGTTCATTATGTAGGGCGAGAAACTTGTGCCTCTTCAAGTGATCGAGATGATGTTCTCCTGCGCAAAGCATTACGGAAGGTCGGGGAACAATGTGCTCCTGGGTGACATGACTAAGAAGCTCTTCACATCACATGCACCGTGTACATTTTTGGGTAAGATGGTAACAACATGAATGGACTGCATATTAATAATGCCCATCATATTATTAATATGAGACTGTCATTGTGAATCTTGCTACCAGTAGTTGTGGAAATATTATGAATGTTATGGTCTTAATTTCTTCCCTTGTCTAATGCTATTTCTCTCATCAATTTTTTGTTACAGTTTGAAGAATTGAAGTCCATAAATGCCCTTCCACTTGGCAGGTTGGGGATGTATTTTGAGGTGTATAAATTGAGGGATCTTCAGACACACAGTCATGTCCAATGAATCAACACCTATATAACGACTCCATTCCAGAACATAGTTCCACTTCCCGCCATAGCCACATGGTTCTTCAAATTAACCTTTTTAATTTAGAGGAATCTCAAGTTTGAAGGGAAGACTACTATTTAGACAATCATTGACAGACATTGGGGTACTGAAGTTCCCTCAAAGATGTTATTGGTGTTGAATCACCAGAAGACATCAAAGGCCACATGTATATTCTCTGTACATCCTACTAGAAATTGCAAGAGTGGTAGAGAGTCTACAAGATTGTTCTTTTGTGAGGTGTTCCTTGCACACCTAATTTTGTGTTGTAGAGGCATGCAACATAGGTTGGAATACTTCTAGATAGACGAGGACTAAATAGAATCTTCTAGTTCTTATTTGTAAATTAACAAAAGAGTTCATGTTTATTAAATATATTTTATTATATAGTAAAGTTAAATATATTTTATTTTGCTTTTATTTTATTTATAAAGTAAATATGGTATTATGTATCTAATTAAGATACAATTTATTAATTTTAAATGAAAAATAATAATAATTTTAGAATAAATTTAATGTTGTCTGTGTTGTATAAATTGGAAGAGGTTAACTATATTATCTCTACATTTTTTTGAAGATATTTTACAAATAATTATTGTGGCAATCAAATTGTAGCTTCCACCTACAAGTTTATTGTGGTATATTTAATTGTAGAAAAAATTGTTGAAAATGCCACAAATATAATATTGAAGAGGAATACAAAATTGTAAATTGTAGAATATTTACAAAAGAAATTTGTAGACAAACTACAATATACTAAAATTTGTGGAAAATTGACAAAAACAAAAATTGTAAAAAATTACAAACATGAAACATTGTGGAGAATATACAATTTTAAAAATGTAGACGAACCATAAATTTCACAAAATGTGGTTTATCCATGATCTATCAAATTGTAAAAAAATTACAAAAACCTATCAAATAGTGGATGTTCTACAACTCCAATTCCACATTTAATATTTTGTAAATGTTCCGTAACCACAAAAATATTGTTGAAAAATTGTGGCTAAAAACCTTATTTGTTGTAGTGTATGTAAGATGTGCTTCATTCCATAATTTGCTAAAAATTAAATATTCTGGAATATAATAATACTCTGAAACAACTTTTTGATTTCCTAGGTCTTGCCTCATATAACAAAAGGCAGCTATTTTTACCTTTTCCAATTGTTATCTCATAAAGAAACATCTAGATGTTGGATTAATAATGTTAAGTGGAAAACTACTCATTTATAAAACCACCAAAGATTATATGTTTTGGATTATAACTTATGTTTAAAATATAAGAGTGACCCAAAACAAGTCACCCACCTTGTAGATAAAATAAGATGAGAAAAGTCAAGTGTAACATATGAATGTGAGCTATATGTGTGAGATGATCATATATACATGAAGTGAATGATGTAAAACACATGAGAGAATGTATGAGGAGATTTGTAATCCCTTCTTCAAGGTGTAACTTTAAGTGGATCTGTTAAATAGTGTGAGTGATAGGTGAATGGTTGTTTTCAATAAAGATAAGTGATTTTCAATGGTTTTTTTACATTCCAAGGTTTTCCCAATTATATCTTGTGTTACTATTTTCATTTACTTCATGTTCATGGTGTTTACATATTGGAATATGCATTATAAACATATTAATCTATGTTTCTAATTATTGTACTTCATAAACTACAATATTTGACAATTTATATTGTGGATTTATAATTTGTAACATTATTTATCCCTTAAATTTCTTAACATGGTATCAGATCTTGTGCTTGTGTATACGGGATATATTTTGATGTTTTCTATTTGCAAGTGTGAAGAAAGTTCAATAATTTCAAATCATGAAACTTTAGCTTTGTTTTAGGGTTTTCTTTAAGTATATAATGTTCAAAACTCTAATTCCTTCCAAAATAATTGGAATTTGAATAATGTGAAGTGTTAAATAAGTTAAGGGAGATCAGATCTTTATTTTTCACGTGTTTTTATCCTTTACAACCATTTGTGTGTATGATTTTCCTTTTTCTACCTTCCGCAATTTTCCTTTATGCTTACTAGGCCTTCCTAATAATTTCTAAGTCTTTTGCAAATTATTTGGACGATTCACACTTTTCTAGCAGTTTTGTAGTTATTTTGTGAATTATTTGAATGGTTCACGTGTTTTTAGTGTTGCGTGGAATTTTAGGCTTGATCTTGGTATTTTTAGTGTTATGTGTCTTCCATGGTCATTTTGAATTCCACAACATGATTTGTTTGTTTTATGGATTTTACCCTACTTCTTTCAGGAATGCATTGTCTCATAAATTCATTTTGTTTATTACGAGTTATAGAATTCCTTAACTCTCTTATGTGATGCATAGATTCTTTATTCCATGGCCTCAAAACTTATTCATGTAGGATCCTTATGCGTTGCACTATAGACCTTCACAATATATTTTTCATGCATCTCGGCTTGTTATGAAGGTCTACCTCAATTTTGAAACTTTCCTTTGTTCTTCGGAATTTTAGTGTCTAGCGGACTTTATTTTTTTTTCAAGTACTTTTAGTGTCTCGCATGAAATCTTCTTTGTTCGCAACTTTTGGCTCATTTTGTCTACGGAACACTAAAACCCATATAACATTATTTCAAAGTGTACCACATCCCGCCAATTTTTAGAAGGCCATATATCTTTCCTTGGTGCCTTACGGCCCTTGCAGTTTCTTCTTTTTGTTTTACGATCTTCCATATTTGTATTAGAACCTTTTTTGGGTGTTTTCATCAAGTTACAATTCATTTTATTTATTTTTTAAATCCATCAGATTGTACCTTTGAATCACGAGATCTGTGTAACTTTTGAAAAACCCACCCAACACTCAATTTTTAAATGTTTACTAAGTTTTCCTTAAAATGAATAATTGTTGGAAATATCATCATTGATTTCAAAGGAATACTAATAATTATCTCTTATGATATAAAAATTTTCATTGATGCTTTAAAATGTGTGCCTTTTTTGAAAAAGATGTTTTAGTTTGAATTTTTATTCTATGTACTAGATAAAATAGTTATGTAATCTTCCATGGGTTTTTAGTGTTATGCGGGTTTTGTATCATTATGCGGGTTCTCTAGTGTTTTGCGAGTTCTATAATGTTTCACTCGGGTGTTTTTATTAATTCATGGGGTTTGAAGTTCTTTGTGTGTGTATGTGGTATATAGTGGGTTGTAGTAGAGCCTCACATAGTGAAAGACCAAACTCAAGTCTTTTATTTGTTTGAAATAATGTCATGAAACAAATAAAAACCAATATAATTCAGAAAGTGATATGATTCAAAGGAGGATAGACCCAAAATAAGAAGAAATGTGCAGATTGTATAGATTTTTCTGCGATGGTCATGTAATTCCACTAGATAAAGAGAAAATAGGGTATGTTCTTGGGAGTCTTGAAATTTTTCAAATATTCAAAATTCAAAGTATACTAAAGATGACAGGTGATGAATATTCTAAAGGATGTCAAATCATGAAAAGTAGCATCTATTCATGAAATGAACATGATATATAAGTGAATTCAATAGTGAATTCATATGTGAGCGCTCATAGTATTATAGTGTCATTTTAAAAGAGAAGGAAGAGAGTGATAAAATCGCAGTGATTAATGAAGACATGTCAAGCAAATTAGAAAAGAAAGAGGAAGAGAAAACATAAGAAAATTATAATGTCAAGTTGTTGAATAATATTGAAGAGCAAGAAGTGCATAAGAAAATAATAGAGTCTGGGTGTACAAAAATGAAAGAATTAAGTGAAGAGTTGTCTATACGCCATTATCAAGTTAAAGAAGAAAATACAATGGGAGGATATTTTGATTCTTGGGTTGGTTCTCATCATTGGATATTTGTGTCTCAAGTGAGTTGGTTCTCACTATAGACACAAAATTACACATATATTAATATTTTACTATGCCACCATGTATGTATTTAGATGCATGGATATTAAGTAAGAAAATTATTCAATGGTGACACATTCCCTACTCCATGCACTTGTTTGACTTGATTTCTATTGTCTTTATCTAATATAATTTTCACTTTTACACCTAGTTCCGGTAAGGTCATAGGGATCCCTATTTGTTAGTATTTTCACATTTTTTGTCAGTTACCCAAGGACACTAACACCCATTCGGACACTAGAGTTCAAGTACTCTTGTCCATTATAGGACCTTTTATCATGTTTATTCTTGTTTACATTTTTTGACATTTGTGGTCGGCCTTTTTAATTTTCTTATTCCTTGTCTTGAGGTCTTAGTCATCATGTCATGTCACTAGTGTCAAAATTCAAAAAAGAGATCCATATATATACACAACATACACTATATTATATGAGTAGCGTTATAAATGAAAAGCATATCTACATACTATGAAAGGGACTTGATTCTTGGGTTGTTTACTTCCGCATATACTACATAGGAAGGGGAAGTTCTAAATTCCATCTCACACATTTAAACTTTTTCTAGTTATAGCTGGCTATCTTGGCATCATCAAAAGTGCGAGGAAAACCTAAGGACATTATTTCACACACAAGAACACATAACTAAATGCGGATCGGAATGTAGTGCAACACTCGGTCATAAGTTCATCATCGGATGACCTTCGGGGTCATTCCAACTTCACATATTGCATTATTCCAGTTTTATGTGTTTTGGAGCTTGTGCAGGTACATAGGATTTTTGTTGTAGGTTACAGGTACCTCAGCGATCCAAGTTTGAATATCAAGTGAACAACATGAAGTGATAGAGAAACCCTAGTGACATATAAAGTCTTAGATTCCAACCCTCTACACAGTCATAGGTGCCTAAAAGAGGTCTCTAGAACCCTGACACCCTTGTCCTAGCGTCGTTGCCTATGTCTATCTTTTTTTCTATAGGTTCTAGAATTACTATCAAGCATTTCGATACCATTCATAGCATATTCATCAAATTTTTCAGTTCATATATGTTCTGGATAAGTGAAAATCAAATAAGTTCCCTATCTCTCCTATTTTCTTATATAGATGAATAATTAGAGCATTCAACATTTGTATTCTACCATATATTATCATAGTAGTGAATCTGAAATTAGATTTAATATTCTTATTTTATTAAATCATTTAGTCAACTCCATCCTTAGTTGAAATACTTTCCCTATGATCCAAAAACCCTCATGGCTAAAAATAGATCCTCCTCTCATAAGAAAACTATGCATTATGTTAGTGTAAATCCTATCCTTGATGATATTGTTGAGCCCAAACTTGGTGCTCTTTATCACAATTCTCTATTTTGTGATGAAGTTCAAAGACATCTTCTTGCTCACAAAAACACTATTCCCACTAGTTCTTACAACTCTAGCTTGAGCATAGTTTCTCCCTGAAAAAAAAATTTACTTCATGTTTTCCTTGTTCTTCCATAGTCACGAGGTTGCTCCACCTTCTTATATTCCTATTATAGAACATTATGATGCTCTTATATATTTTATGCTTGATCTTGATTACACCATTGTAGATATAAATAATGTCATTTCTAATGTTAAACATGTACATGTGCATGATAATGTTTCTAATACTATGTAATACGAATGTAAATTTATATATCTCATGCCTCTTCTATTGATGAAAATGTTTCCAATGATTACAAATATACATCTTATGATATTTCTCCTATGACATCTCTATATGTTTATAACTCTCTTGATGAATTACTTTCATGTGAAAATATGATTGATAGTGATGTTGATTATATTTATGATCTTGAACATGTTAGTGAGGATGTTACTTATCTTAAGAATGCTGAATGTGAATTTTCCACTCCTCTTTCTTCCACCTCTGAGGTTGTTTCCAATGTCATTCATGATGATTCTACTACTCTTACTAGTACACCTCTTATCATTTCTTTTGATTCTACTTCTAACATTTCTATCAATATTCCATGTTCCTCTCCTCCTCTTCCACCTCTTTCTTCTTCTATAACTTCTATTCATGATGATTCTACTACTCCTATCATTTCTTTTTTTTCTACCTCCATAATTTCTATTGATATTCCGTGTTCCCCTCCTCTTGAAACTCTTTATTCTTCTTCTATAGATTCTTTTTAATATGATTCTAGTATTCATACTAGTACACATCTTCCTATTTCTTCTACATATACATCTAACATTCCCATAGATCGTTCATATTCCAGTTCTTCTTCTCACATTCCCATGATCACCCAAAATGGAAAACTTCAACTTATTCATGTGCCTCTCATGTCTCCTAAAATTCCTTCACAGGATATTTTATCACTCATCCACATTTTTGGATATTTACACTCTCAATTTAACTCTATCACTCTCGAAATAAAATCCTATTATGCTTGCATTGACAATAATTCTCTCCATGTCTATCCCATCCTTCAGAAAATTCACAATTCTGATTTCCCTAAGGATTTTATCATGCCTACATTTACATGTTTTGATGGCACTGGAAACCCCTATTTACATCTCAAGCATTATCATTCAGCAATAACCTCTTATTCTAATGATCACTTGCTCCTCAAATATTTTCATCATAGTCTTATTGATCATTCTCTTCAATGGTACACTCATTTTTCTTATGGATCTATTAGCATTTTCTTAGGAAGTTTATTGTTAACAATGGACCTAGAGTTACATATGATCATTTACCTACTTTGCATCAAGGAAAGAAAGAACCCATTATAGATTAAATTTTATGCTTTAATTCTTGTATGCATCAATTATTATTTGAGCCAATTGATTTATAAAAATAATTTATCTTTTGTCATGGTTTAATTCTTGCATTGAAATAAATATTATTACATGATAAATGTGAATATTTTACACTTTTGTGCTATAAATTTATAGATCTAAAAACATTTAATTATAGAACATGTTATTCCATCCTCCTACTTATATCCCCTCCTACTTCTACTTATTCTTCAACTCTATTTCCTACTACTTCATCTCCCCTTCCATCTATTGAGCATCCTCCATGGTCACCATCTCCTCCTCCATGAAAGTGTCTTCCTTCCCCTCCACTGCATAGGTCTCCACCTAAGTCTTCTCCATATTCTTCTCATGAACCATTACACTTTGCATACGCTGCTAAGCCCCATGATGTTTTGTGTGATTTTCTTTATAAGATCTTTATTCACTTTCCCTCTAATCGAATCATCCTCCGCATCGCTTGCATTGATAAAGGGTGCGATCACCCTTATTGTAATTTCCATGTATCAATGGCCATCGTGTTAATGATGTTGTTCCCTTCAAGAAACATTATGACAATTATAAGACAAAGGTTTCATTTTATTTGAATCTTACTCTCATGAGCGGTCTCTTTCTAAACTTCCATGTAAGCATGCTATCCCTACTATTCACTTCTCTCCTCCACCCACTTCTAAGATCATCATTCGTTTACCTCCTAAAATCATTATCCATCCTCATCATCAACCTAACTCCTTCGTCACATCATCATCTGACCCACCTCACAATGCTATTACTTCGCATTAGATTTCTAATCCGTCAACATCTATGGTTATTACCACTACATCTCCCATCATTGGTACCATTTCATCGGTGCATTTAGTTTGGTTCTTACACTCATGATGCTACCGCTTCACATGATTCCAAAATTCCACACACACCTCTCCATCTTTGGTAGGTGATCTCTATATGATCACCTCATTACTTGATGAAGCACTTAGGTTTTCTCAAGTTCTTAAATGAATATTGAGGATCTATTACAACATGAACCTCACTCAATGTTCATATCTGCGCTTCATGCTCTATATTTCTTTGAAATAAACTCTCAAAACATTTCCTAATGATGCATTTTTATTCTACGGTACATTCTTGATTATCGAGGGGTATTATCTAAATGAACCTCATCTTCCCTACACATACGTTGGGGACATCACCCTTATTCCTACCTCTTCATCATACTTACACATAATTACATTCATTATTTTCCATCTCTTTTTGTATTATTTCCTCTTGTTTCAATCACATTGTAATCTCACATTATTAAATACATTACATCACATACATATCATCCTATTCATCATATATTCTATGCTTCATTATCATTTAACTACACAATCCTATTTTGACACATTATTAGCTATCCATTTCAAATCAAAATACAATGGATGCATCATACATCAATGTATATCAACACAACACAATGATACCATTACACCATCTATATATATTTCTTGTCATAAATCGTAGATTCAAAATATAATCGCTAGGTGAAATCCCCCATGCATCAATACATCATCCTCAATATTGCTATGGATAATCATGGGAGATCTAAAACTAGATGCTTTACAACTCAATCTATGATATTGGTTGTGGCCCCTATATCTCTCTACTACCTCCATAGTAAGGCCATCTCGGCCTCCTACTCTATGAAATGACCCTGATGCTCCACATTTCTCATAAATATATTATTAGATATGGCTCCTCCTCATATGGCCTCCCTCACTTGCATAGTCTCCATATGAGCCTCACCAAGCTCTCTCAATATTAAAATACATGTGGCTACCACTATCACCACTAGCTCACAAAAATTACCATGCTTTCCCGAAATAACATCCACTCACTCTAACAACCCACCTTCCATGAGAAAATTTGGAGGCACATTCCAATTCAATGTGCAGATCGATGAATCATCAATCAATGACCAATATGCATCACCCACAACCATACAACACCACATTAGTTACTACACACATTTTACACTATGCAGAAATCAAACTACAATCGACAAGTAGTAACAAACAATACTCATGCTCTACTAGTGTCGTTACATTAGGCCATCTCCATCGTGGGAGAGTTCTTACCCCTTTTCTCATCTAACTAGCAATCTACCCACCACATTTACGACAATAGGAAATAATAACACCCATCGATGTGTTACCCACCACTCACTATAGGCTTGGGTACAACCAACATCATCCATATGTATCAGCTCTATAGTCGTATCTACCTCATTTGGAAAAGGGTGCACTAGTTGTGTCCCTGTCAAACTTGGCCTCACACCTACCTTCCTCTACATTCTTATATATCTCATGTATACATATGGCTCGGGTGCACATCCTGTGGCATATTAAAATGTCTCGATACTTTCTCTACCTAGAATAACTCAAACAATCCTAGAAATGAGTCCTCCAATCACATGGTGTTCGAATGCACTACAACTATAATCCATCCTCTAACCATCCATCATACTCTCTAAATGGCCTCCATATGATAGCCTCTCGGTCCCATCTAATCAAACATCGACTTATAATTTTTTGTGTCGTATTTACTCCTCTCTGGGTACCTACCCACCTCGCTACAAATATATCAGATCTCACATAATCAACAAGTGGCCCATAGAGTGGCCTCAATATCGTAATATACTCATACACCCATACATGTAACAATGTGGTGGCTCCTAATCCACCCCCATGGTCCTCTTGTGTGAATCTATATAAATCCATGTACAAATGGGCTAGCACACATCATTCCCATGTTCCTCTATGAGATGAAAAATATCATGAATCTTATACAATATACCTACTCTGCTACCTTCTTCTACCACCAATGAAGCTATAACCACTACGAAAAACTTTTACAACCATGGAACATCTAACTTCAATATAGCATCTAGACTAATATGGGTCCTGTCGTGTACCCATGTCCAAGTAAAATAGTGTCTTGATGCTGTCATATTTCTCTTGGAATCCACAATACTGTAAGCTAAACTATCTCTCCCATGAATGACAATCGTAATATACAATATCCATTTTCTAGAGTCAATTTCATCTCCCTATTAGGTAACAAAAGAGTACATGTATCGGCAAACCATCTCTCATAAAATATATTCAATATACACATATTATGGGGAACCTCTGCAATATAGCTATATATTGTTGGTCGTCATGGTCTAAAGCATCTCCCACTAAGCATCGAGATAACCCCAAGGTCAATAATGTGCTCTAATTCTAACCCTCGCATAACACTCTCAATTTTATATCTCTCTTGCAAAGCACAAACACCAACACAAAATATGCCATTAGTACCTCATACATATTCACAAGCTACTAATCATAGTCCACAAATTGCTCAAAGTACTAATATTTCATGTTGCACTATCACAACAATCTCTTGGTTCATCAATGCCCAAGAGCAGATTGCGAGATGCCTAGAAATAGGTCACCAACACCTAGAACTAGGAGCTAGTGTCCTAAAAGAAATCAAAACCTTGACCGCTCCCGCCTAGGTCAAAACACATAAAAATAAAAAAGTTCAAATTTTACAAAAATCGACAAATTTAGGAAAATTTCACCACATTTTTAAAAAGTAACGTTACTCACCATCTCATTAATCGTCTACAAATTTACGGCCACCACTACTCTCTCAAACCTACTCAAGATTGTTTCCTAACATGCAACATCCTCGCAAGCATAGCGCTCAAATTCTCACTAAATCATAGTACAAATTAAATTACTATTCACTTTTTATTATTACTATATATAGAAAATTTTAATTTTTCATTTATTATAGTTACCATTTGCATTCATGCTTCCAACTAATACATGACACATGGTTTTTCTCATATATTGAGATTCGTTACTCCATTTTATTTCTTGTTTGCACCATTTGGTTCATAATTTTTCTTACCACCTGTCCTTTACACATTTCTTAATGTAATATTCCAACCAAGCACATTTACTACTCAACATACTGTAATCTTAACACATCTTTTATAATACCTCTTAATCATTATTATATCTTTTCACATTTACTTTTGGCTTAGTGATGATTATCTCCACCCCTCACCATTTCACCGAAAGGGGGCCATACGATTGAGATCACCTAATGATATTGTAGGGATGAAAATTGAAATGCAATCTTTAACCGCACAGTACAATAAATTCCTAGGTACAATAAATTCCTAGGTAAAATGAGTTGGAAAAGGGGAGATTTAGAGGCTATACATAGGTACAATAAATTCCCTATGGTTTGTTTGCTTAACTTGGATCTAAGTGCTAAAATAGTTTAAAGTGTCCATGTAAACCGAATGAAATTAACAACCTATGCTACTACTGAAAGGAAGCTAATCTAAAAAAATCACAAAACTGAAATATTACAATCACAAACATCAATTTGCTTCTATTATAAATAATTAAAATATCTATAAACTAAAAAAATAATAATAATAATAACCTGGTGTGGTTATCCAATTGCTTTGAGTGTATGGAAATTAACTAATTACTTGCAAATGAAAGTAAATTGTTTTCTTCTCTATTTTATATGATATACTAATGATAAATTATAGGAATGAAGGAAATCAAATAACACATCCAACCTAAAATTCATAGAATATAGGTAAATCCATCTATGCGAGTAGTATGTCTCATCATTTTGTTCCTTTCTTTCTCTCGAGTGTTTATATAAGTCTAAGGGATTTAGATTGCAAGAACAAAGTAGGAGGATGGTGCTTGAGAAATGGTAGCTTAATGGTAGTCTATATTTAATGTAGGTAGAAGCAAGATAACACAAGATATCGAGCTTGGATATGTAATTCTGGTGAGATTGTAGCAACAATACAATGCAAGATACACAAAATTTTCAGCCCCCACCTTATTGAATAAAAGAATGGAATATATAGGAATAAAGGATGGGATGTGCTTTCAAGCTCAAGGAAAGAAGGATCTATTACAACTAATTAAATCTATTTAGAAATAGAATAAGGAAGGAAAACCAAGCAATCAAAGATAATTTTAAACAATTTATCTCACAAATGCATGCAAAAATGGAAATTAAGTGAACCGTTGCATGTTAAAACAGGCATGAGAGAATCCAGAAAAAGTGGGGAGGTTTGTCGCCCTACACAGAGGTAGTGGTTTCATGACCATTACCCTATTTTGTGTGGTATTTTCTGAACCACCGCCTGGGAGGGTGGTGGTCCTAGCACTAAAGGCCAAAACATGTGCAAAAAGAGGCTAGAAGATGGAAAAAGTGTGGGAAATCTAAGTAATGACATCTAGGAAACAAATATAAAATATGAATGGAAATTAGAGCTCAAACAAATTGTTGAAAGGAATTGAATCATCATTGGGGACTTTTGTAACGATTTTTCTAATAATGTAACACATGAAATTTTGGGTCCATACATATTACCCCCTCAAAGAAGCGTTTTAGGGCCATGAAAAGGGATAGAACGTAGAGTCCAAGTATGGCGTTCCTAAGAAAGGGAGTTAGAAGTTATACTGACATGCTCATGTGTCAAAATTTCATCACCCAAACTCCTCTTACTTGTAAGAGAAGAGAATACTCAAGTGCGAGATAGATAAAATATCGATAAATAAACACTAAATAAAAACGACAAGAGGAATTACCATATGTGTCGAGATATAGAAATGTACTACGCGCCAACGCTCCAACCTTGCAAACACATGTACTCAAAACAAAGTTATAACAACATATATATATATATACAAACTCATTTCCAAATTCATTTGTGCATATTGACTTGGTGATTTTTGAGCTTTGGGCCCATGTTGATCATTTTTTCATTTTTGAGTATGGTTGAATTGGAATGGATTTGGGAATGGTATTTTGTGTTAGGCTTGGCCCTTTGCTATTTGAATGCTTTTGAGAAGAACTCCTAAGAAATTCATAACTAGAGTAGTCATAAGGGGCCTCAAAGAGGCAGATAGGTAGAGTGCCTTTATTGCTTAGTCTCCATTTTGTGAGGCATATATGATGTTTTGATATTTTGTGCTCATTAAGCATTTTGACCACACCTAGTGTGTGATGACATCATACAAAACTATGACACACCATGATATGTACATATATCTCTTTTTGGCTTGGTTATTCCTTGCATAGAGTTGTCTTACATTGATGATTTGATTCATGTGTGTACTCTTAGATGTTTAGAATTTCTGATTTTCTATGCTTTTCAAAATGCATGTAGTGGACATGAATGCTAACAGAATGATTTCTTTTTTTTGCTTTGTAATGCTGATATATGATAATGCAATCACATTGTGATGTTGAACTTTAGTTTCTCTAAGAAACTTTTGGTACTTCGTATTGTTTTGGCAAAACGTGGTGAAAGAGTGATATGATAAGTGAATGAAATTTCCCTGCTCCTAACTCCACGCAACCAATAAGATGCGAGGGCTCAACACCAAGAGCCATAAAGGGCACAAGTTATGAAATTTGTTGAATGGTAATGATGAGAGAAAGACAAGGATTTGACAAAACCAAATTGAGACACTACAACCTTACTCTACTCAAGTTTGCTTCATAGTTTAGAGTGTGAATTGCTTTCTAGTTTATTTGGACTTAGATCCATAGATGGCCACTTTGTTGACAAAATCTGGTTTTGAGGTTTTAAGCACTTTCAAAATTTTGGACATCTAACTCACTTTGTTTTGATTTTTCATTTCACAATATTTACATGAATCTGTTTCTAACTTTCAAGTTTTTCAAAGAGTCCCCTAAACCTTGCCCCATGCTACTAGTAGGAAGCATGGACTCATCACCATGGGAAAGGCATAGGCGAGTAAGGGAATTTATCTCGTTTTCTAACTCTACATCACTAGTAAGAGATGCAGCCTCAACACCGAAGGTTAGTAGTGCAAAGAAATGTGTAAAATAAAAATTTTCTGTGGATTTGTATTTGACTTACTCATCTAGGAAAAATGTTTAGAATGTTCTTATTTCCAAAGAGATTTTTATGGGATAGACGCGACACCATGAATCTTGTAGAACAGACCATAGGAAAAGACACTTAATCTAAAAAGAGACCATAAGTAGAACCAAGTATGCAAGCCTTGGTATGGTTACTGTCAAAACTTTTTCTTATCTTGTTTAGACCAATGAATTGATTTAGAAACAATTGATGACACCATGAATATTTGTAGAGACGTGATTTGAATGTTTTTCCAATGTTTTCATAAGTTTTTAGGAATTGCTATAAGAACAAATTTCTTGATCACAAATTTAATGAAATGAACCGAGAGAAGATGAAAATGCAATGCGGATGCAGAATGTACATGTGGAAATGCATGTGAAACTACATGTCATGATGTCTAAGGTGAAGAAAGTTGACGAATATCAAATTCTTCACCCCTAAAATTACACAGTGGAGAACCATTATCCTCAAAATTTCCATTCTCTTGACAAGGGCCTAACATTATGGGTTTAAACTTACAACCCTTTCCTAGAAGTGTATATGTCCAATCATTAAAATCATTTGTCTGAAAGAGGCGTTCATACACCTCTTTATCATGTTCTCGAGAGATGGTGTGTGGGTGAGCATGACTATGTTGCTCAGCCTTATTTCCTATGTAGAGCGTTGTGTTTACTTGTGACACTTGTTGAATGATGAGGCCTTGCCCCATGGATATGGAAAGCTTAGTTTTGACACACATGGGTTGAAACCAGGGTTTGGAATATAACAACCCTTAGAGATGGATTTGATGGGAATTGTTTCAATCTCAAATTATCCTTCTTCATTTGTTAATTATATCATGTTTATGACTAGAACTAGGTCGCCGTGAGGGAAGAGGTGCTAAACTGAAAAGAATACCCATCCTTGTGGTTCAAATGGGAGGAAGATCAGATCATCACTCTCTAAGAGTTTCATAATTTATGTTATGGTTTTAGTGGAAACATTTTCCATAGATATTTATTTATTGTTATCTATTTTTCAACCTCAAATGTTTTTGGGTCAACGAATTCAACCTTTGGAATGATCGGGGTGATCAGGGCTAACTCTTTTGATGGATGTGGTTTGTTCAATTGATTTATAGGAAGTTCATACTATTTATGGATTCCTTTCTTCTTCTTGAGGTTTTCTAAGTGTATATCGAAGGGCTTAGGATCCCCTTGACCGATGAAGACCTTCCCCAAATGGAGGAATCTAATGTCCTGGAATAGGGTAGAGGGGATAGCCTTTATCTGATGAATCCAGGGTATCCCAAGGATCTTGTTATAACTTGTTTCCTTTTTGATAATGTAAAATCCATCAAGATGGTTTTTGGACCAAGTGTGACTAAGCGTAACTATGATTCCAATCAAGGTCACTTTAAGACTGTCTGTACTCCCCATAACATGTTTCTTGTAGAGGAATAATTTATCTCTTCATAGCCCAACTTCGTAAGAAAGAGAAGGAAAACAAATTTATAAAGAGCTCCGCTCATCCATCATGGACCTCTTAATACAATTTTTATAAACCCAACCTTGAAAAATAAGGTAGGATCACCTCTTTGTGTAATTTCAGCATCGGATGGCATCTTGTCTATATAAAAAGAAAACCTAGTGTCCCTATCATTCTCTCCCAGAGGATGTATGTCAATGTCAATATGATTTATTTGAGTGCTAGGATGTGGTGTAACATAGAATAGATGACCAAGAACTATTGAATTGAGAATAATAGAATGATGCACAGTGAATTCTTCAGAAAATCTAGAAACAAAATGTGATAAAAGGTCTTGTTCAATTATGATATTCAATCCTAGGCTCGTGACTTGGTTTTTTGATTGTAGGAATGTCATTCGTGAGAAGGAAAGAGTGGGTAGGGGTTTTGAAACATAATCTCACATCTCGAGTTGTTGCATTAATTTCGTGGTCACCTCTAGCTCAACTAATCCTATTATTTTTATATTATCGTTTAAACCAAGGTTAGGAGTAACCCAAAAATTTTCAAAAGTTGAGGCTTCATGGATCATTGTTTCTATAGGGTTTCCCTTGTTTAAATTATGTGAATTTATCTTGAAATTTGTAGTATTTTTAGGGATTGGATCTCGAAAGATGCTCACATTAGCGTTCGAGGAGCTACGTGTCATGTATAGTCAAATTTCTAGTTTGTTTCAGTTTTACTAGAACATGTCTACATATAACTACCTTTAGTTTTTGGGAAGTCTTTGCTGAAATTTGTTGCAATCATAGCAAGTTCTATCTTCATGACATCAAAGCTTATGAAAACCATAGTATAGGTTAGGGTCATAATCTCTTTTCATTTGATAAGTGTCTTCTTGTTTTTCATGATAACGTTGGTTGTAATTTTGAAATTGGTTGTTATAACCATGATTCATTTCCCCTTGCCATAGTTTTTATACTATATTGGGCCTTGGGTTTGATTTTGTTTTTGTGGTGGAAAATTTACATCGGTCGTATTAATAGTAGACATAGTGTTAGGGCCTCTTTGATTGCCATAGTCATTGTTAGTGTTTCCATTGTTTGGAAAACCAACGTTCTTGGCTTGATCAATAGCATTATTCATGGTAGCACCATGATTACGATTCACACCCTTACGTACGTGGTTATTGGCATAGTCATTTTTATAATTTATATTATTTTGATTTGGAGATACCAAATTCCTATTGGGACCATAGATCTTACACCCATTATTAATAACATATTGGTCAATCCAAGTGCACATTCCAAAACATCCTCATAACTATAGAAAGGAAACTTTTGTATGTCTTTCCTAGTCTCTCGATTGAGAGAATGAAGGAAAAGATCGCAAAGTTCCATTTGGTCCATGTTGGGCACACTTACAGAGGAATAAAGAACTTGGTGTCATATCTCGGATGAAATGAGTAGAAGATTCATTTTTCTCCTGTCTAATATGTAGGAACTCCCTAATCCCTATATGCAACAAATTGTTCATGTAAAATTCTTTGATGAACTAGGAAACAAGTTGTTTAAAGGAATGTATAGAATCTTCTAGAATACGATAATACCTATCCACCCAATTCCTTTGAGATTATTTGGAAATATATTAGCCACTACAACATCCCAAGGAAGCATTTACCCGATAAAGCAGAGTGTAGGCCTTTATATGAGCATCCGGGCCTCCTTTTCCCTTAATTTTTAGAAGATATGGCAATGGGCATGGAAGCATGACACCAAGTATTGTGAATTCAAGAGGATCGTTTATGTACTCGGTGTATGTACCCATTTCCTAAGTTTCCACCATTGAAGATCTTTGATGAGGAGGTAGAGGAGGAGTTGGATAAGAAACACTATAAGCGTTGATGGAAACGTATGGGTTCCCTTGATATGGTTTGAAGGGAGTAGGAATGGTATATGGGTCCATTTGGGGAGTTTTGAATACATGTGTATGTAAGGTGGGATAGTACCAGGATATGGACTAGTGGTGGTAAAACCGGGGAACGCCGCATTACCTATTATGGTGGCATTTGAGAATGCACTTTCGCCGCCCCTTGCATAGATAAGCTTGAGAAGGATGAGGACCCATCCCTAATGTATCTAACCCTCTTAGAAGATCACCTGGATTTTAATAAACCCGATAACCTTATTGTATATGATATTGCATTCGTTATTCAATGGAAGGGATGTATCCTTTTCTATCAACTAGATACCCCATGTTCTTCCCTACTACATGTGTTGGTTGTGAAGTCTCAGAATTTTCTAGTTCCCTAATCCTCCCTACTAAAGTAGAGATGTGATTTTTAGGCCCCTAGAATGTTGGCTAAGTACAAAAGGTGTGTATGCGCACGGGTATAGTTGAAGAGAGGTGCACAAGGAAAAGGCACGTAGGACGAGTTTAAGAAAAGGGTTTAAGGAAGCTCGCGACATGCTTAGACAAAACCAATGGTTTGGGACTTAGCCAAATTAGGCGTTTGGGACAGAACATGTGAAAATCATGACCTAACAAAGGCATGCCGAGTGGATAAGGTGCCGACATTGTGACAGTTGGTGAAGAAGGAGCATGCCTATGGTAGAAGCTTCTAGAAGCACATCATGGTGAAAAGTGGAAAGCTCGGGCCTGAGAGATCATGCTCACATGGAGGACCAAATTCAGACACTTGGCATCAGATCTAAGGGCGTTGGAGGATGAGTTGGCAGCCCAGAGAGGCTATAAATACTAGCACCTGTAGAGTAAATAAAGAGAGAACAAAAAGAGGGTGGAGCTCTACAGAAATACTGCAAGAACTTTGTTAGTGGGTAATGGTATTTGGGAGAGAATGTATAATGGGTATGGGGATTGCAAATTTTTCTTTGATAGCCTAGCTACATTAGTCCAGTTGAAAAGCATGACTGCAGGTTTGTTTCTCTATGACATTCTGTAATGGCTCCATGGATGTAATGAGGTTACTAGTTATATGAATATGAATATCAATGATTCTGATGCATACATCTTTCTCATAGGTTCTCTTTCATTTATGTTTATGCTAAGTATGGATGCTTGTATACTTCTTTCTGTTATGGTGCAAGTTATATAATTTGTTAAGTGTTTTCTGTTTGTAATGACTGCAAGGATCTAGAGGCCATTCTAAGCTCTATGGTTCTTGAATGTCTTAACCCCATTTAAATCTCTTAAGCACAAATCATAGATGATGATATTTATCACTAAACTCCCATAAAATAGAGACTCGACACCCATGTGTGCCTCAAATGATCATCTAGCATCCACTAGGTGATAGGTCGGTGCACATGGGGTACCTTTCTTTTGTGATAAGAGTAAAAATGACTACATCTTGGTTCTCATTGCCGAGAACTCTTTTGAAGTTCTAGTGGGAAATAACATACAACATTATCTATGTAGTGAGTAATGACAGAATAGTTAACTTTGGAAAGTTTTGAATCATGGTTCAAGAGCACGGAGGATGAATTTACTCAGAGATTCAATATTGGACCTGAGTTTGATGCACGTAAATGGGTAGAAGAGAACCTCTACCATGATTTATATGAAACATTTTTCTATTGTTTCCAAAGAGAGCTATATGAATGGATCTCTCAAAGATATACGTCTAGATTAAGCTTGGCATAATGGATCACACGTGTGGACCCAAGAAGATTACCAGAGGTTGCAGGATGTAGATCTGATGTGGACCCGTGTTGTGGATCATTGGTGGAAAGGAGTACTGGCTAGCTACACTCTAGAGTATGCCATTTCCACATATTCTTGTCTAGAGGTTGCTGAGTTTGAGTTTCTACGGGATCCTAGAGGATCATTTCTATGTGTTATCCCTCTGGCAATGAAGATCTTGGTTGTTACTTTAGGTTTATAGGCATTTCCAATGGCCGGCTAGACCATTCTAAGCGCTGGGTGAGGGATCTAGGGTGGAGGAAGATGGTAGATATTATGATGGAGAAGGAAAGGGAGGAGAGATGGCTCAAGTATAGTGAAGCGCGTGAAAGGGAGATTGCTAGATGACATAAGGTTACAATTTTGATGGATTTATGGAGGTAGACATTACGGGAAGGAGTCAAGGTTCATGTGGAGGACATGGAACCCGAGTAGTCTATGCTACCCCATCTTGGCAAGCATGTAAGAGAGACCCCTTCAGCTTTTGGTGAGAGTTCATCGCATGGAGAAAGAAGAGTCATTGGCACATATCTGAACCCACCTAGTGACCAAACCCTGACGCTTGGTTTTCTCGAACAAGGAAGGAGTATCATTGACCCATTTGATATCAGTGGAAGTGACATATCTACGCCTAGGAGGTATATTTTTTTAGTTCCCACTTCTATGGATACACATATTCCATTATTCAGAGAATTCTTGGAAAAGGAGCTAGTATACAAGCCCTTGGTCTCACTTCTCCGGGAGTGGCATGGGTACAATAATGGTTGTGGGGCACTATCACAGATCGTCGACGCATAGTTCAGTGGAACCATGGGGACACTTGGCACGACTACTAACAGATTTGGTGGGTTAGGGGGCATAGAAACTAGTGGACCTAGTGGTTATGGTGGATCTAGTGGCTCAAAAGGCACAGGACCTAGTGGACTTGGTGGATCCGAAGTGGCGAAGGAAACATCGGAGGGAACCAAGGCTTGGCTTAGGAGGACAAGGGCCTTAGCCACCCCCTCAAGTATTCTTTGAGATGTCACTACACTTGCTAGATTACATAGGTATTGAGGATGCTATAGAAAATGTTAAAAAGTCTAAACTACTATGGCGCGTAAAGGGTATCACAACCCGCAGTAGAAGGCTAGTCAGTTTGAAACCATGTTGCAAGGGTGCGCACATAGCTGGTATAGGAAATATGACCCTCATCAAACAATGGTGTATTATACTGCTTTAAAGAAAGCATTCTTGGATGAATTCCACATCCCTGAGTTTGAACAAAAGAGCATCAATGCTTTAAAGGAGATTTCGCAAGGAATAGCAGAAAGTGTGCGAGAGTATGATGTGCATTTTAAAACTCTCTTGTCTAAATTATCATATGATATTCACCCTTCACAACATGTTCAAGTGGTTTGTTGGAGGATCAATCACACCTTTTAGAAGGGCTTTATCTCATAAAACTTTCATGCACCCGTGCAAAGCATTGGAAGCTTCTTTGTGTGCCAAGGGTACTAGTAGTATTGATACTAGTGTTAGCCCATTCCTAAAGGCTCAGATTGCTGTTATGGCTAAGCAGCTATAAAAGTTATCTGTAAACTTAGCCCATGATACTTGCACTAGTTTATGGTTCATAGATTGTGAAGTAGAGGGGCATGTCAAGGACAATTTCCCTCGAAGGATAGCACACACCATGATAGTAGACTGTGAAATTTTTCGTGGGGACCATGATGCCAGTAGATTCCCCTCATTACAGAGTGCAATCCGGAATAATGTGTCTTGCTACTATAATATTTGTAACTCTACAACCCATTATACTAAGGACTATAGGCTCATTGTTTAGATCCATGAGGCCATTGATCATGGGGTGCACCATACTGGCGTTGCCAATAGTTATAAGGGTGATTATTACCATTATGAGGAGTGCACAAATGGAGGCGCACATGGAAGGGGTTTTCGAGGAGGATTTTGTGGTCATGGTTACCATGGGGGAGGAAGGACTGAGTTCCCACATGGAACCTGTTTTAGGTATGGGTCTACAGAGAATTACAAACGAGACTGTCTGGACTTGTTGCAGTGCTCATGGTGTGGAAAGAAGCACAAGTATGAGGAGTTCACAGAGTTGTTTGAGCACATGAATCAGCAAAACCAGAAAGACAAGGGCACTGCAATGGTCAACATTAAAAAGGAAGACACATAGTAGAGGCCATAGGTAACATGGGATACAAGTTTGGAACAAGTTTTCGTAATAACAAGAGAAGAAGCTGCACATGTAAAAGAGATACCAAGGTAGAAGAACCTGGTTTCAAGGGAGGAAGTAGTTCGTGGAAAGTACCTAGACCCTACGCATCGAAAGGAGGTATATCAAGACACTATGGATATTATTCAGAGTTTACAAGGGGAGATCCAGTGTCTAAAGGAGCCGTTTAGGAGGGAGGAACAAGGAAGGAGAGTCGAGGTGCCAAAGAATTACCCGGATGAGGTCAAAGAAGTATGTAAAATGCTAAGGCAAGAAAATATTATTCCCTTGCTAGGATCATGGTTGAGAGAGAACGTACCACGCGCCAGAGGAGAGCATGAGAGGAAGGTCTTACACATAAACCTTCCCCCTCATAGCCTTGACTATGACAAGGAGATCACATTGAATGTAGTTATGGATGGATGGCTCTTTAGTAATATCCTCATTCACACAGGCACAGAGGTCAATGTTCTAACTTTTGATGCATGGCATCAGATGGGAAGACTTGTATTACAACCATATTTGAATGTGTTGTATATGGAAAACAAGACTAAGGAAATTCCCACTTTGGTTTCTTAAAGGATGCAGCTATTACTATCTAGGAGCTAAGTTTTCTGGGACTTCAAAGTCTTGGCACTCATCAAGGTAAATAGTGATGGCTCTTTAGTAATATCCTCATTCACACAGCACAAATGTCAATGTTCTAACTTTGGATGCATGACATCAGATGGGAAGACTTGTATTACAACCATCTTTGAATGTGTTGTATATGGAAAACAAGATTAAGGAAATTCCCATTAGTGTCTTAAAGGATGCAGCTATCACTATCTAGGGAGCTAAGTTTACTGGGGACTTCAAATTATTGGCACTCATTGAGGTAGATAGTTTTCCAAAGACTCCTTGGGCACCCATTATGTTACAAGAACAATACAAACCTTCAGTTCAACAAAGGGTACATCATCTTTGAAAATAAGGAGAAGTGGGTCATTACACCCCTAGCTGATGGCAAGTCGACGCCCTATACTAAACCCTAGGAGAAGAAGTTCTAGATAGGATATATGTGCACTCAATTAGGGACCCAGAGATAATACATCCTATTAACGGAGTTATCCATTTTGAGGATGCTCGTTAGTAAGTGACACCACTAGCATAACATGTGATAATTGGACACATGGGACTTATGAATTGATCAGACGGAAATTGAGAGGATCAAGAACAAAAGTAACAAAGGCACCAATTGTCCAGGCGCTTAGGAGGAAAAAAATTTACCTAAGTATTCAGGAGTGGCCTTCCCGAGATCATTTTATAGGAGATGGAAGTTCAGTGGAAGGTGGAGAAGGAAGGAAGAGGAATGCTAAGTTATTTCCTACTCAACATAGTAACATAGTGGTGGGATACACATCAAGAGAGCCTTCGGAATGGCGCGAGGTGAGAATTCCTCCTCTCGTTAGATTTTCTAGAAGTAACATGCCCACCATCATCAAGGACTACCATGGTAAGGAGCTCACCTCTTTCCATATCCAAGAGTTTGAGAGGATCTAGAGAGAAAGCGCGGAAGCTTTTCCACCATCCCTTTGATTACACAAGTTGTATTCTACACTATAGGGTTACGCGTGCATATGGTACATACATTCTGAGACACGCCGTCAAACAAGAAATTGGCAAGAGCTAGCAGCTGACCTCTTTCAAATGTTTCAATATCGAAGTACCAAACCATCATTTGATAAGGCATTGCAAGTTGTTAAGTTCCTTACCATGGGGATAGTGTCATGGTAGAAGATAGGTTATCGAATCGCTAGGTGAACTAGGTTTGGAGGCGTGCTTTGAAGAAGAAGTTCAAGAAAAAAAAAGAGTTGTAGTTTGAGCACACGTGTTTAGAAAAGGAGAAAGGGAATTTGTGTATGTGATTGATGGGGTGGAAGTAGAAATCTTGGATGTTATCCATTCTCGTAGGGATGTGCAAGGTAGTGGATAGTGTTGATACTGTGTGTGTGCCTACCATGAGCCCTTAAAGAAAAATAAGGTTAACATTGTGTAAGAAGAGGAACCTAATGAGGCTGACATTGGAGATAACTGGTTGGAGAAGGAAGTCTCTAAGGTCATAGATCTCACATTACGTGAATTTGAGGATTTATTCCCACATGGGTACCATGAGCTCAAAGGTGTCCACCATTCCTTGGGGGAGATGAGGATAAAGTTGAAGAATGGTGCGTGCACAGTCAGGAAGAGACCCTACTAAATGAATCCTAATTTGCGCATAAAGGTTAAGGAAGAGATAAACAAAATGATAGTTTTTGGGATCATTGAATTAGTGAAAGAATCAGAATGGATAAGTCTGATGCTAATCAGATCAAGAAGGATTGGTGGATTAGGATCTGCGTGGATTATAGGGAGCTGAATGTAGTTTGTGTCATCGATCCTTTTCCAACCCCCTTCATTGAAGATATTTTGGAAGGAGTCACTGGGCACAAAATCTATTCCTTTACGGATGGATTTTTGGGGTACCACCAAGTCTAGATTGCAAAGGAGGACTAGGAGAAGACAACTTTCAGCCACTAAGTGGGGAATTTTTGCATACATAGTCATGCCCTTTGGTTTAAAGAATGCACCTACTGTTTTTTCATGTATAGTGGTGCAAGAATTCTAGGACTTCATCCATAAGTTTATTCAGGTCTATTTGGATGATTGGATAGTGTATGGACTAGTAAAAGAACATTGTGACAATTTGAGGTTAATGTTTGAGAGGTGTAGGCGTTGAGGATATCCTCAACATTAGGAAGTGTGTATTTACTACACCCTTTGGGACTTTATTGGGGCACATCATATGCAAGGAAGGATCTGCTATTGGATCCTCGCTAAGGTTGTAGCTTATTGTAGGATCGGGGAAACTAACTAGCAAAAGCGCGGTGCGTGGATTTCTTAGGCATATGGGTTATTACAAAAATTCATCAAGGGGTATGCCAAGATAGTTGTGCCTCTAGAAGAATTGATCAGACATAAAAGTTCCTTCCATTAGGGAGAGGTGTAATAGAAGGCATTTGACACATTAAAGGATAGGCTTGTCACTGCACCTATATTACATTTTCCCTTTTGGGAAAATCCCTTCCATGTCCACCTAGATTCCCGAGGAACCACCATTGGAGTAGTGCTTGCATAGCCAAGTGAAGGTATTGTAAACACCTTGAAACACACTCACCTAGCCATGGCCCCCTTTTCATCCTTCTAATATTAATTTAATTAATTTAATTAAATTAATTCATTATCCTCACAATATTTATTATTTAAATATCCTAATTGGGATAATGCCCACATATCCACCTCACCCTAAGACCTATTCTTAGTAAGTTGCCATAACTAACTAAGACCTACCCAAACCCTAAAAATCAATGCCTACATTCCCTCTAACCACATTCCCACATGTTAGAAGGAAGCTTCCATTCTAATCCATGGAGAAAATGAATGAGATCCCAGAAAATCAAGGGGATCTGCCTAGTTTAGTAAACCTAGGAAATCCCACCCTAACCGATGCTAGTTACCCTAAACCACCATTGCCAGTTAAGCTGGAACCACCGTCGGTTACCATTTAACCCCCAAAACAACCTTATTTCGAGGTTGGCACATTTTTGAGAGATAATCACATCTTTTGAGAACAAGTGAAAACCAAGAGCTACATGCAAGTAGAACCAACGTTAGTACACACATCAGAGCATCCATAGCCAGCACCGGAAGTAATCACACAACCATTTTCCTTCACGGGAGCATCCGGGGAAGCACCAGCCAACACCACACCAAGTTCCTTCCATTTGATCACCCACCATTTCCAACTAGACATCAAGCTCATATAAACAGTAAGTTTTTGTTAACCAACACTGGTTCATTATCATTTGAGTAGATCTTTTTACTTTTGTTGTTAGTTTTTACTCCCATTCCCATTCCCCACCATTTTACCTCCATGAAAACTTGACCATCCCTTTACCCACACCATTGAACTACCCATATCTAGACTTTCATCATTCTGTGCATACCTAAGACCCACACGAACCTTGCCATTGCCCTTGTCATTTCTCATCTAGCACCAGATCTATCACCTTGCCAAGTTTTTATTGAGTTTCTGTACCCCGACCATACCGATGCCGGTTACCACAACCATCACGGTTAACCTAAACCGACACCGGTCATACTAGACCGATGTTGGTCTCTATGTCTTTTACCAAAAACCAAGAACAAAGCTTCTAAACCTCCACCAAATACCCAAAACCACCCAAAATCTCACCCTAACCAGTATCAGTACCCTGACCAAGACCTTGACCTTCAGATTCAGTCATAGCTTAAGCCTTATTGTGAATGAATTTTCTTATTGTAGATGAATGAGATACCTAAATCATTTTAACTATAGTAGGATTTCCTTTATTATTAGCATTAAGTTGTTTTAAAACAGTGGATTGATAACCATCTAGGAAGTATCACACTTCCTCGGATCTAGCACACGCTAGGTAGTCCACTACATATATTATTTAATTTTATTTGGTGGTGGTGTATTCCATTTCAGGTAGTTCCTCCAAAAAAAAAAGGAAGCTCTCACATGATCAGTTGTGGATCTAGAAGTCATACGCGTGCAACAACCTACAACCAACATTTAACAGGTATTCCTCCTAGCCCTTTACCCTTATTTGTTTCATCAACATTCGAAGAAATGATCTAGAATCAAGTGAAACATTTTGGCATGCCGGTGGGACCCATTCGGGGTTCTTTGCATTCTTTCATTTCTAGGTGAAAATGTTGTATGTTTGTTTCTTTTCTAAAAAGTTCTTACATTAAACTTTCTCCTGGAACCTTCTTCTCTTCTATTGTCTAAAAGCCATCATATTTTAGTGCTTAAAATGAACATTTCTTCCCTTTCATTAGTATCACATTAGTGAAAGAGCATCCCTTCTCCTATTCATCTATTTGTGGCATCGAATTCTACATTTTGATTTGGGTTTAAAAATCATTTCATTTCATTCTACTTTTCTGCATTAGCTCACATTAATTGAGGGCACCTATATATGGAAGTCATTCCCAGCTGATGGTTGACAAATGAATCATAGAAAAGCACTTCCTTTCTTTTTTTTCTCTCTCGAGTCTTACCCAAACATCACAAATTTAAAATATATACACATTCTTAAACAACATCTCACCTGAAGAAGAAGTTGTAGGTGATCACATGATCATGGCACAGTGGGCACCCCATTGGTTATCTCTATCCAGTACCCCATCAGAGGATGGCCCCCCCCACCATAACATACCTGAAACCTCTCCTTGTAGATCTCCTTCTTCGTAGGAAGCCATCCTCACCAAAAATTCTATTCTAAAGTTCATGAGTCAGTCCTTAAATAGCATAAGCTAAACAAACATAATAGAAAAAGCACTCTTAGGATCATATTTTTCTTAGTGTTTCTGCTTGGCTTGTGTTTTGAGGTGAGAGGTCACGTTCTTCATTTTCTTATTTCCCTTGCATGCTCCTCATCATAGTTGGTGTATTCTAGCTTCATCTGAGTGTGTTCTGGACCATATTCTCATCATTCTCAAGAATTTTGGGTTTGATTCCACATTTAATTTTAACTCACAACCACATTTTCTTCATCTCTATTTCAATTTCATAGTGACCGGTGTCGGTCCAGTGACCATCGTTGGTTACCTTCTGACCACCATTGGTTTCACTCAACCAGCATCGGTTCACTGTTCTTTTGGTTAACCTACCCAAAAGGACACCTATTCACCTTCTTTTGACTGTTCAGAGTCTCTGTCACTCTTATCATATTCACTGACCTAGTAATTCCATCAAGCATTTCTTGCATACTTGGAAAATTATTGGCCTTTTACCTTGTTTTTGACAAAACTATCCCATTCTCCATGTGTGACCGACAATGGTTTACTGTGACCGAGCGTCGGTTTAACCTAATCGCATCGGTTAGCTTGTGTAATTTTCTAGCTGACATTTTAACCCCAATTCACCTACCACCACCTATTTATCCTATCTCTCTATATTTCTGTGTCATTTATAGAAAGTAGTCTTGCCTCGTTAGTGCTTGGTCACATGGTGCTGACCCAAAGCCAAGAAAATGCCCTCATATTCCACGCTAGTCATCAACCACTCCCACCTAGTCCTTCACCACCTTCTATTTTATCACCCATGGATCCTACCCAACCTATCACTATCGCCACAGAGAGATGAGGAGTTCACATGACTCCTTGACCAAAACCTTTGCCTTGCAAGTTTTATCTTTCCCACTCATCCACTCGAGATGCCTCGGGTCAGTTGATATATGACATGCCCATATCTATCCCCAACACTCACTCACTCTACTACTACCTCTGCCCCTGCCTAGCTCTGCGCTACCTGTATCTACCTTACCCCCAGTCATTTCATAGTTGGGCCCCATACCTGCTATAACCACCACATCTGCCACATCTATTATACCCACCACATCCACTATACCTTCGCCAACCACCCAGAACATAACCTCATCCACACCTATTGTTTTTCATATATACCTACCCATAGCTACAACCACCCCGTGTGTCAGTGACCCCTACCCCTTTCCAAAACATTTTCCTTTCTATCCCACAATCCTTAGCCCCCATTGCCACCAGGGTCACCATGACCCTTCCACCTCCATATACGTACTATCAGCATCCTCCCATTTCATCTATCATTCATTTGGGTATGTACCCCCTATTTCATTCCCTCCTTCTCAATCTACCTATGAAAGCACCATATACTGGAATGCCACCCTCATCATATGCCCAACACCAACCCTCTTACACTACTGAGAGTCACCCAACCATCACAACCTACCAATGACCTAATCAAGTTAATGATGGATAAGATGTAGACATTGGAAGCATCGGTTTCTAGCTCCCGCAACACTCTCACCTATGATGAGATTTGTAATGAGCCTATCCACCCATCCATTCCTATCCACCCATATCCCATGCATTGGGAAATGCCTAAATTTAACCACTTCAATAGCAAAGAAGACCCACAACAACATTTGTGGTCTTTCAAACATGGGTGTTATCTGATCGCCCATGATGATGCTTTGCTTTTGAGGACCTTTCCCATGTCTCGACTTGGGCCTACATTAGATTGGTATAGTGGGTTACCTAGACACTCTATCTTCTCATTTAATAGGTAGCCCAAGCCTTTTTGGATCACTTCTCCATTAACATTGTTAAGAAGGTTACCATGACTGACCTCTACTCTACGCGTCAGTATGATGATGAATCTATCAGATTTTGTTGCTCATTGGCGTAGCCTGATCAATCAACTCACATTCCAACTACCACAAACCAAACTCATAGAGCTCTCTTCATGGGCTTGTGCTAGACATATTTCACCGACCCTACGTAGGTCCAAACTTTCCGAACCTTTGATGAGGCATTCACCATGGCATGAAAGTTAGAGATTCGGGCCATCGAAGAGAAGAAAATCCAACTACGCAATAAGAATTTGCCTTCAAATCAAATGATGCCTCTTCTTCTTCAAAACCATAGAAACAATTATTCAAAAGCCAAGGGAACCACTAATGTGGTGGTACTCAAGGCCAGCCTAGCTCATCCATCAAATCAAGGCTAGTCCCTCATCTAATCTTTCCCTGTCTAGACTTTTCAATTCAGATGGGAACAATGGAAATATACCCCAATTGGGGAACCTTATTCTTTTGTCTTAGAAAATCTCATTAAAGCTGGGGCCATCACCCTTCCTCCCATAAAACCACACACTAGTTTTGACCCTACTCTGCCCCACACCCGCATGGTATAAAGAGCATGACTTCTACTAACTATCATCGAGTGAAGGGTCATAGTGATGGAAATTGCATCACTTTCAAAAATATTGTCCAAGAAATGCTCGAGAAAGGTGAGTTAACCTTGGATAATCCTAATGCACCTGCCAATCAAAACCTACACATCTTCAAGAAACCCTTTCCTAATCATGCCCCTTCTTCCAATCAAACTGGAGAGTCCTCAACTCATGATAGCCATACCACGAGGTCCATGCTATTTTTTCAGCGATACATCCGTTGCTACCCAATTACCTCATATTCCTTCCATAGAGGAAATCTTAGCCCAAAGTCCTCCACCTACACTTGAACCCACTTCACCTACTCCTCCACCCATAGAGGGACATCCTTCATCTCCTCTCTCACCCATGAAGGAGACTCTGTTGACATCGAAACTACTTCACCTTTGACTTCTCCACCTAGAGAGCCATCACCCATAGTACTTCTCTAGTCCATGGAAGATACTTTGTCCATCTCCTCCACTCACAGAGGAGCACCCATCATCTCCTCCACCCACCGAGGAGCACCCATTTTCTCCTCCACCTATCAAGGATCTAGTAGAGATACCTTTTCCTCTAGGTGATCATTCTCCATCAGCTACCCAAGATCCTATAGACTTACTTTCGGCTCTCTTACCCATGGAAGCAAAGCTAGAAAATTCCCCATCTCTAAGACACATTTTACGGGAATTTCCATTGGATCCTCATCAACCTCACCTACAATAGTGTCATTTTCATGCCTAGCCGATCACCTAGATTATGTGGATAGAGCCTTACTTTGGGGGCGTCTTCTGCTTCCTATCTCCACACAAATGTAGATGTCACTTGCTGACACTTCCACTATCTACCCAAAAATATTTCAGCCAATCAAACCAAACACAACTACAACTATCACAAATTCCACCACGATACCACTCATGGCTCAAACCACACCCCTACCCATAACCCAACATGCATCTACATCCAAACCTACACCTACATCATCTTCCTCACCTAAACCTATTACTACCTTAGGGGTCATCCCAACCACTACCTTACTCATCCACCCATCAAATTAGATTTAGCTACATCCTCCAAAAGGCCAATACCAAACCTACTCGACACCCAAATAGAAGAACCAACCCCATAAATCTCATACTCCAACCTCATCGATCACACCTTCATCACCTTCACCCTTTTCATCCATCTTAGGACCTCACCCTTCTAACACGGTTAAGAAACCTCCCCCCCGGTAAACTAAAAACACAACAGCCCATTCCTCCATCACAAACCTCAAACATACCCAAGCACGCCCGCCATGACTTCCACCCACATCTGCAACATCTTTACCACCCATACCTCTAATACCATCGATCACTCCTTCACTACCCATGACACTTCAGTCTCTTTCCCTCACACCTCGACACATGACCTACACCATCTACCTTCACAACACCTCCATTATCCCCATGGGTAATGTGCCCTCTTCCACCATCCACCTTTCCCTCTAGATCTCATGTGCCCGTATCACCTTTACCCAAGAAGGTACAACCTAAGGACAAAAATCCATGCTACCCTCCAATAAGGTAGTCAAAACAACCACACACTCTCCTGCCAGTTCATCTACCATACCCCTACCCAAACAAACATGACCAATGCCTAAGATCACACCAACACCTAAAACCATAGCTCGACCTACTCCCCCTGCAAAAAGACCATTCCTCTATAGTCCACTGTGCCTACACCCAAACCCACCTTCACTTCCCATTGCGATCCACTAGCGGGGTCCTATGCCAAAATCTTAACCAACCTCCTTGAAACTTTTGTCATCACATTACCACCTCTCAAGACCTTATGACCCACTCAAACCCAAACCAAAGGGGTTTGATGACACCAAAATTTGTGCCTACCATCGTGTGCTAGGGCATGATGTAGAGAACTGCAAAGCTTTAAAAACCATTCTTATCCAGTTGTGTCCTCCGAAGAAAACTTTGATGATGATGACCTTGATGAGGACCCCATTTCACCAACACCCATTCCCATAGCTCTTCCCTCACTACCTACTCAATGACCCAGACCTTTACCCCCACAACTCCTAGAACCACCTCCGAGATTTGAAATTAACATGGTTCACATCAAAGAACTCTGTCAAACCTCCACCCAAATGTCAGTGTGCTCAACTCATCCCACAAGGTTCCTTCCCGCCACTATTGGGATTTTTCCCTTCATGTCACTATACCTTTCATGGCTCACCTACCTCACCTACCTCCCCACCTTAGATCAACATGATCCATTGCTTGCTACTGTGCTTAGAAGGAAAAGGAAAGGAAAAGGCAACTGACTCACCAACCAATCCTATACCCAACATACCATCTACACCCACACCTAAAATCACTATCCATGGCCCCACATATCCTATTTCTAATGGGGTCACACACCACATGATGCTCAAACAATTACACCAATCCCCCTCAAAATGTCCTTATATGACCTCATCCAAACCTCGGAATCCCATCATCAAGCTCTCATGGAGGTCCTACAATCTATTGAGGTTTTACCCAATGACCCTACACCCGTAGCCTCCATTATCACACCCCATCATGTAGCCTCTCTCACCAAATTACCACCTTTATCCATGCCTCCACCTACTCACCAAATAGCCTCCCTTAGCTTCTCAGAGGAAGAGATCACACCACACCAAATCGATGACCCAGACCCAACTCTCTTCATCTCTATCCACATCGATGATATATGTGTATGTCATGTTATGATCGATGGGGGTGCTAGCATTAATATCATTTCCTCCCATGCATTCACTCAAATGTGCATACCTGACAATTACATGCATAAACATCCCATCATGTTGCATTCATTCAATGATGCTATCACCTCTACACTTGGCACCATCATCCTCCATGTTTGTGTGGGCCCCCATACTATTCTAGAGTTATTTTATGTCTTGGAGGGGGAATTTCAATATAACTTGTTGCTTGGTAGACCCTGGATTCATGTCATGGGTTGTGTCCCTTCCACTTTGCATCGTTGTGTGAAATTTGAGCATGAAGGACACACCTATACCATTCCAATTGACCCATCACCTTTCAAAACTTGCAACATGCTTTACCGACCCAATGATGTGCTCATACCCATTAAAGCATCTACCTCCACAACCACTTACCTCTTCACCTCCACCTCCACTCACTAGTGCAGCTGCTACCTAACCACACCACATACCTCTCCATTCCTACCATTCTACTACAACCTCCACATGCCAAACCATTAGCCTCCCAATCATTAGCTCCACCTCCGATCTGACCTCGACACATCATCTATTCCAGCTACCCACATACCAACCACCGATCCCTTGGAAGGCATTTTTCAATGCCTCACTGGGGGAGTATCACCTATATAGTGTCAACACATTCCTTACTCTACAAGAGTATGGAAGTCTTCACCAACACCCTCACTATGATCACCATATAGGAGAGCACCTCCTTTATGGTCCTCCCCACCTTCGTACCAATCTCACCTATGGGGGACTTGATACTACAACTTACACACCTGAACCACCATCACAAACCCACCCATTTTCCCATTGACTCTCAGTCACTCACCAATCACCATTTCACCCACACCTTCTGCACTGATGTGTGTGAAGGGTTTTGGTTTTGGATTTTACAAGCAAGGCCGCCATACTAT
This sequence comes from Taxus wallichiana var. yunnanensis, assembly GCA_018340775.1. NCBI lineage: Eukaryota > Viridiplantae > Streptophyta > Pinopsida > Cupressales > Taxaceae > Taxus > Taxus wallichiana. The sequence goes on from CM031237.1 coordinate 923,161,658, forward strand.
TATTCCATGTACTACTCACAAGCATAATGACCATAGTGGTATCGGCTTTGTTGAACCACCTACCAAGAAGGCCCACATTGAACTCATTGAAGACATCAGCCCTTCTCCACCTTCATCACCACCATCACCTTCCTTCGACCAGAGTCAATGGATCCAGAATCCATTCCTCCTAACTTTTTTTTTCATAAACACCATTTCCTTGGGGCCTCTGACTTATCAATGTGAGGGTGAGGCTCCCTCTTCTCTTCCCTTCCTGTACCCTAAAATGATCGATGATGATACACCTTGATTAACATCATTCAATGCTAGGATGATGAATCTATACTCACCTACCTTGGTGTAGAAGACTCATATATTCATCGGTCTAGCTACCATCTGAGACCCAAACCATGTTGAATGAATCGACTATCGAAATCAACATTCATACTCAGGATGACCCTCACATTCTAAAGATCGGTCAATCTTTGGATGTTGTTAAATAGGAAGCCATCACTTCTCTTCTTAGAAACCATAACCATGTTTTCACTTGGTCTTACATAGATATGCCTAGTATTGACCCCACCATAGTGGTCCACAATATCGTAACCATTCCGATGCTAAGCCCGTAAAAAAAAAGCTGAGGAAAATGCACCCTCGCATTGCCCTTCTCGTCAAAGAAGAACTTCAACACCTTCTTTCCATTTCCTTCATCTTACCCATTGATTATCCTCATTGGATTTCTAACATTGTCCCTATCACTAAGGTGATAGGGGGACTTCACATTTGCATGGATTTCCATGACCTTAACCTAGCTTGCCCAAAAGATGACTTTCCCCTACCTGGTATTGACCAGAGTTGGTTGACCTTACCATTGGTCATGAGATGCTATCACTCATGGATGGTTTCTCGGGTTATAACCAAATCTTCTTGCCCCTAGAGGATCAACACAAAACTACATTCATCACCCCTTGGGGGACCTTCTACTATCGAGTCATGCCTTTTGGCCTTAAAAATGTTGGTGCCACATATCAGTGGGCTATGACTTACATCTTCCATGACATCATGCATCGTATATTGGAAGATTATGTGGATGATCTCCTTGCCAAATCTAAATGCCACTCGAGCACCTCACCATCCTAAAAACCATCTTTGACCATCTCATTAAATATTGCATTCACCTTCAGCCCAAGAAATGTGTCTTCATGGTTCTCTCAGGAAAGCTCCTGGGATTTATCATTTCCCTACGTGGTATAGAAGTTGACCCTACTAAAGTCAAGGCCATTCTTGAGATGCCTCCACCCACTAATCTTAGGCAACTCCGTAGCCTGCAAGGTAAGTTGTAGTCTATTCACCATTTCATTTCACAATTTATTGATCGGTGTCAACCATTTCATCACCTTCTCAAGAAGGATGTCTCCTTTAAATGGGATGATGACTACCACAAATATTTTGAGGCCTTAAAACAATACCTTCTCAACCACCCATACTCATTCCACCTAAAGATGATCAACCCTTCTACCTATACATCTCAGCTACCGATCACTCCTTGGGAGCCATGCTCGCTCATCGTGATGAACAACATAGGGAGCAGGTGGTTTATTACATAAGCCATACTCTTTTGGACTATGAAACCTGATACACCCATGCCAAAAAAATTTTTTTCTTAGCCTTTTTTTTTGCCACAAAACTCCGCCATTACCTACTTAACCACAAAACCTATGTTGTGACCAACACCGACCCCTTACACTTCATGTATGCTAAACCTTACCAAAATCAATGTGCCACATGTTGGCTTATGCTTTCTGGCTGACCTCGACCTCAAATTCATCCATCAAAATTCCATCAAGGGCCAAGCTATCACCGACCAATTGGCTGATGCACCTATTTCTAGGGATCAACCCTCTAACTTTGACTTTCTAGATGAGTCAATTACCACCCTTTCCCTAGATGAGCCCGCTTACCAAATGACACTCTTCTTTGATGGCTCCAAGTGTCAATGTGGGGGTGGGGTAGGAGTTATCCTCATTCACTTGATGGTGAACCCATGCCTTTGTCCTTCAAACTAGATTTTGATTGTACAAACAATATTGCCGAATACGAAGTGCTCGTATTAGGTCTCCAAGCTGCCTATGCCTTGGATGTCAAATCCATCAACATCTTTGGTGACTCCCAATTGGTCATAAACCAAGTCAATGGTATATACCAATGTCATAATGAGACACTTCAAAAGTATAAACATCATGTGGACATACTTTTGACTACCTTTGACCATTATGACCTTCAAACCATCCCCATTCAACAACAAATTTGTAGATACCATGGCTTGCTTGGCCTCTCAAATACCCACTTCACCCACCGATTCTAAAATCTTTGTCACCATACAAAGACTCCAATCACCATCTTATTTACCTCATGAAGTTTACTCTATCAGAACCACTGCCCCTGACCCGAGTGACCTTTGGTATAAACAATATTTAGACTACCTTTCTCTGTTCCATCTTACCTCCCGACCTCACTCGTAATGGACAATGTGCCTTTCTCAAAAAGGTCTCTCATTACGTCATCATGGGTGGCCTCCTCTACAAATGTGGCTTTGATGGTATTCTCTTACGATGCCTTATGAGTTCTAAAATTCCTTATACCATTAAGGAGTTCATGATGGCATATGTGGAGGTCACTTCAGTGGCCTTGTTGTTGCTAAGTGTATTCTTCACCTAGGCTATTGGGTGACCCTTAACCATGATTGTTGTGACTATGTTAAGCATTGTGTAAAATTCCAACAACATGCCAACCTTCATCATACACCCAGTCATGCCTTATAGGTCACTGTGACTTTGGCCCTTCTCTCAATGGGGTTTGGATCTTGTCAGAGAAATCAATCCCCATTCTTCCCAATGACATCAATGGATCATCACCACTACCGAATACTACACAAAATGGGTTGAAGCCATACCTCTCATTTCCAAAAAAGCTGAGAAAATATGTGAGTTCATCAATCATCACATCATTTTCACTTTGGTGTCCCTCATCACCTCATCACTGATAATGGAAAACAATTCAAAAATAAAACCTTGTGCAAAAACTTTATGACGCCTTCGACATTCAGCTAAGTTTCTCGTCACCTTATTACCCACAAACCAATGGCCAAGATGAATCCACTAACAAAACCCTGAACAAAATTCTCATGAAAGTGGTTAACGATATTGGGAAGGACTGGCATACACACATTCCTTTCTTTGCCCTGTGGGCATACCATACTAGTATTCACACTTCCACTTGCCACCACACCTTTTTCTCTAGTCTATGGTATAGAGGTTTTCTACCTCTCAAAGTCCAGATTCCCTCACTCTGCATTTCTCTCCATGACATGCTCAATGATGATGACTTTCATCAGGACCATTTAGCACAACTTGAGTTATTAGATGAACATGTCTTAATGCTCTTGACCATCTTCAAGTTTACCAAAAATGTATCAAATGTGCCTATGAAAAATGTGTCCATGAATGAACCTTCCAAGTTGGTGACCTTGTCTGAAAGAAAATCAACATGTAACCAAAGTAGAAAAAAGTAAATGGGGAAAAATTTTCTCCTAATTGGCTTGGACCATACATCATGACTCATACTTATGGATCAGGTGCTTATCATTTATCTTCACTGATGGTAAACCCAAACCTGAGCCCCTTAATACCTTGCATCTTAGACCATTCTACTATTGAATTTTAGTCCTACCTCACTTTTTACCTCTTTCCATGCTCATCCCTTGAGCACTATCCACTTCCTATGCCATCACCAATGATTAAACAAGAATCATGTGCATACCCATCACTTTTTATCTTCTCTTGAATATGTGTACCCATGATGCGTTGCACATAGCATGATTCTCATGGATACTTTTCATCTATTTTTAGATGAGATCCCATGGTCATTTCACCCTACTTTCTGAACAAGAATCCTATTCTTCACCTTAGTCTTGTCCATGACTTAAAATCCCTCACATGGGATCCAACTCCTTGAGTCAAACTTAATAAAAAGATGACTCCCTCAAAAGGACATCTTTCTCTCTACAATCATTGCTATAAATAGACTGCTCCTCGAAGGACAAGCTATGTAAAGCTCTTTAAAAAAAAAAAAAAAAAAAGAGAAGAATCTGAAGCTTCCCGCATCGATCAACTTCACGAAGACCTCAAGGAGTTAATTTCCTCATCCCATATAGACTTCCCGCATCGATCAAGTCTATCTCAAATATCAAGTCAAATCAAAAAAAACTTTTTTCATCATGGACTTGCCCATTGTGACCTTGGATCTCTTGCCAAAAGGCATGATACCTACTACCATATAAACTACCAATTTTCACCCTCTCACCATTCACATTTTCATTTCCTACCACCTCAAGGGACCTCTTGGAACCATGACATTTGGTGATCATGTGACTACTTTTCACCCTTAGAATAATCAATCATGTAATGTCTTTAGGGTCTTATGTTCATCAGCTCCTCCAAGGTATGACCTACTTGTTATGATCCTAACCAATCAGGTGGCTTTCTTGCCTCCTCTTATCTTTTAACCTTCCTTATTACGTATTGATTACCTTATACAAGGACTTGGTCCTCGACGCTTACCTTTGGGTAATCTTCTTCTTCTACCACAATCAAAATCACCTATACCAATTTTCCCACAACTCACCCATACCTAATAGACCTAAACTCAAATCATGCCTAAAACCTACCAACTCATTCTCATACCTCCTCATATTCTTCCCTAGCTTATGGGAGAACTACATCGGCCCTGAGGTCCCTTTTCACTGGGACTATGTAGGCAGCACTCGAGGGCATGGGGCCCTTGGAGGTTAGCTCGGCCACTCTCTACCCTAACCAATTCATCTTTCATTTTCCTAAATCACATTTTACCCTACTTAGTTTCCTTTTTATATCAAAAATTGGAAATTAAACCAAACAAACAACAAATTGCTTCACATTTTTATCATCAATCAAAACATACATTTGTTATGACTACCATTTCTTTACCATCATCATGCATGTATTATAAAACATCTTAAACATGACCCATATCATCATTCATTACACAAATTAATGAATTACAACCTCAACCAATTTAAACTCCACCATGCCTATGACCTAACTCCACCATGCCTAAAACCTAACTCAACCATGCCTAGACCACAACCTAACTCGATCCATGCCATGACCTAAAACTGCCTAAAACCAATCCATGCCTAAAACCTAACTCCACCCATGCCAAAACCTCAAAACCTAACTCAATCCATGCCATGACCAAAACCTAACCAATCCAAACCATACCTAAAACCAATCCATGCCTGACCTAAAACCTAACTCAACCATGCCTAAAACCTAACTCAATACCATAACTCAATCCATGCCTAACATACCTATCATGCATAAAATCCATCTATGCATAATAATAAAATGTTATCAACACAAACACATAATGCCCATAATCATCATCATCTCTATAAATAGAATACCCATATCCATAAATATCCAATGTCTTTGACACATAGGTGTATATAATCCAATCTCTCAAAACTCTCATATACAACCTCACCATCTTCTTGGCGCAGTGCAGGCTGGTATATGCTCAAAAATATACAAAACTCTCATACATCCTCACCATCTTTGGCACACAGGCTAGTATATAAAAAAAAAATGACTAAAATACATCAAAATATAGGGATGGGCATCAAGCCTCATCTGCTGGACATCCTCCATGTCAGTCTCTCTGGTCTCCTCCTCGGCTCTGTCGATGGCACTGTATCATCTCACCGCCCGCCATAGGTCGTGGTCGGCCCCCTGCTTGGTACATCACCTAGAGCTGGCCTCCATGAGCTGGTGGCCTCTCCCTGATCATGTCTCGGGGCTCGATGGCCCCCATGTCTCTCTACATTGTGAGTCGGGATCTAGTCCTCTCACTCGAGGCCTGTTGTGCCCTGTACTCTCCATAGGATAGAAAATCTATCCCAGCCACCATCAACTGATCTGGTAGTATCTGGCCTCACCTAGGGCATCCCGTAACCTAGATATGGGTATGGTCTGTGGTGGCCCCATAGGCCTGGCCCCTGTACCTATCCTGTGGGACCCTGTCCCACCCCTGCCTATGAATGGGACCTGGTCCGGTGCTCATGGAGGTGTCATCGGCCTCACCTTGTGTGCACATACCTATGCTACCTAATAATCCTAATGCTAAATGCACTGTGCATGTAGTGTGGCTAGCTGGCCTCTAACCCTATAACCTGTGCCTGTAGGGGCCACTGACCATCATCACCATCTCCATCTCCACCACCTGGGCCATGGGCACGAAGACTAGCCACTGCATGCATGTAACTCGGCCACCTCCACCTCTGAACTAGCTAACTACCCTGCACCATCCCCAACTGGGTAATCAGGGTCACCACCTACCCCTGTAAGGCATCTCTCTCTGCACCGTGATGGTGGCTAAATCATGGCTGCCCTGGTCTGGGTGGTACTACTCATAAATGAGCCACCCACCACTATCTATATCTATATCTGTCACTCTGGCATCATCATTGATCCATCGGTCTATCACCTCACCTCTCCTCCTCCCTATACACTTTATCGGCTGTGTGGTAGAGGTAATGGCCTCTCCACATCATCTCTCTCTGTACTGTGGGAAGGGTGGAGGTATATCTTGTCATAGCCCAAAACTGCCATCGACCCTATCAATGGGGATCATCTCGTGCTCTCCTACATGGTGCCCCTCTATCCATCTGAGTAGTTGAAGGCCAGCTAACTCCTCATCCATCTGTCTATATGAGGGATAACCCACATATGGTCTCCATATAATATCTACCCAGACAATCCCTCAATAGCCACCGGTAATATGCTACATCATGTGTAGCCCTATCTGATTCACTCTCCAATAACAGGCACCCATCACCTATACCCCACCCACACAAAACCCTTGGCTCAAAGGCATCTACTTGGGGCATACCCACTGGATGCACACAGACAATGTGCTCATAGGCCCAACAGTGAAGTAAAAAGGTGCAACATAGGCTAAACCTGTGAGAGCCACCCATATGCCCATAGCTCTCTATATAGTTGTACTAGGAATGTTGTGCCCAAGAAAATCGGGTCCTCTCCATCATCATGTCATGTAACACTCCCATCAGGGATCATGGGAATCTCCCACCCTCTACATCGGTAAAGTGCAAAATAAAGAGACTACCTCCATCAATAATACTACTAGCCTCATCTCCTCTGGATGGGCTAGGTACATCTCTCCATAGCTAAGGCTGGCATTGTGGAATGTCAGCTCCACCATCCCCTCCCCAAACACTCATCAGCATCAACTCCTCTAGATGCCTCTGAGGAGATCAAATATACCTGTGTCCCAATATGGGTAATCACAGGATCCTGAACACGTCCTCAGGGTGACTGTCATCTCACCCATCGGTAGGTGGAATGTGTTGGTCATGGCATCCCATCTATCGATGAGGGTGACCATCAGACTTGGTTACTAGACTACATGTCGGTAGTGTCGGACCCCACTCAGGCCCACCTCCTCCACATGCCGCACAACTCCTCGGGTGTCATTTTGCTACATGAACTATCACGAGTAGGGGTGGCACCCTATCTCGCATCCTAAGCTGATCTCTCACCGCATCCAACAAATCAATCACATTATTAAAACAAGACCATATCTACATTCACCCATACCCATACCCATTACCCTACCTCTTTTACTTCACTACTTACCCATTTATCCCATGGCCTACCCTCCACCCCAAACCCCACCAACCGACCCCAACCCAACCCTAACCAACCGACTTACCTACCCTACACCTACCCAACCCAATATCACCTTACCTATTTACACACACCCCGATCCCTCACTTACTTCCATTTTTGACCCACTCCCGACCTTACCTATTTTCCCACACATCTATACTTTTTTCCCTAACAACTCCACCCTTACCTATTTTTACCCCTTACCTATATTATGATTTTCACCTAAACCACTTTCCTCACCCCTATCTACCTCACCCACCCAACCTCGGGCACCTTTTGGCCCCCTTTTTCTCCAAATCTGACTAGTACTGGTTACCCCTAACCGACCCCGGTCCCCCTTCAACTAGCATCGGTCACCTACTTTCGTGACCGATACTGGCATGCACTACACTAGCACGACGTATGGCTACCCTCCAACCGACGCCGGTCACTATCGCGTCAAAACCCGTGATGCCCAACCCCATTTTTTTCCTTTTAATTCCCTTTTCCTCCCTTCTACCCACCCAATCCTACCCAAATCCCTCCTACACCCTTCCCTACCCCTTCTTCACCTAATCCCCTCCCTCCCCACTCCTATTTTACTAGATTTCCCTCCCATAATTCAAAAAATTTTTTTCCCCCAAAAAAGAAAAAAACCATTTTTACCCACCTAACCTTTAATTCAATCTAATAAAAAAAAAACAACAAGTGGGATTGAATCCTACCTCATCGCACTATCGTCTGTGTGGTGGCACCTCTAGCCATTACACTGGTGGTCCCCCCGATCCCTCTCCTACCTCTGCCATCACCAAATGACCACTCGCTCTCCAATCACTCAATCCAATCAAATCGATCCAACTAGCCCATGGATCCACCTATCAACCAACTCTCACTAGCCATGTGGCTCACCAACTCAATCCTCAGCCTCACTCTTTCACTTTCCACTTTTTCTCTCTCTCTCTTGTCATTTTCCCAATTCGCTAAAAGACAAATGATTTGAAAAATGTGGTAATTTTTCTTTTTATAACTTACCCGACCTGACCGACGATGGTTTCACCTTAACCGACATCGGTCCTGTGCCCTAGCTTACCATGGTCGGTCCATCTTGACCAAGCATTAGTTCCTTTTAACCATCATCGGTTTAGCTTGCTTAGTTTTTCCTACCCCCTACCCCCAATTTTTGACCTGAATCCTTTTTTACCTCACCCACACCTCACTTGGACACTTCACTATGATCTTCTTGACCTTATCATTTACCCCTCACCTCCTCATCCTCTTTGGGGACTCATTATTTTACCCATACCTGGCCCTACCCATGTTGTGACCTAGATATTTGGACCTGGAACATCGCTAGTGACCTTTGACCTCATGTGTTCGCTATACCTTGTGGCATTATTACCTATGTTGATTGACATAATGACCTTACCTTGCCTCTTACCATGACCATTTATCTTGACCCAACCCTTGGTGTACTGGAACATACCTAAACATTCCTACACCGACCTATGTCGTGTTTCTGACCATATCCTATACCTTGGATACGGAATCACCTCAACCTTGTTTGGATAAACCTATCGACCTTAGACAATGTAGAGTTTTCCTACTCTTCAACTTGGTACCATGTTGTAGTTTATATGTGTGTGCGTGTGCATTTGACTATTACTACCTTTGACCCTGACCCATTACCTAGATTACCGAGTGGACCTTTTTTCCCTTTTTACCCCGTTACCCCACTTCTTCTTCATCACATTCACCTTTTATCAAACCACTCACCGATTCTTCCTTCTACCTCATCAGTTCCTGGTTTGAGGGGGATCACCTTCACCCACACATGGGGCAACCACATCTTATTTTTGTAGGTTTCGCTTACCAATACAAGCTACAACAAAAAAGGGGAAAAATGTAGACACTAAAATTAGGTCACACTCCCTTGGTCCCTCATCAAATAAAACACCTTGAACACATTCACCTAACCATGGCCCCTTTCATCCCACTCTAATATTAATTAATTTAATTAAATTAATTCATTATCTCACCATATTTATTATTTAAATATCCTAATTGGGATAATGCCCACATATCCACCTCACCTAGACACCTCATCTAGCCACCTCACCCTAAGACCTATTCTTAGTAAGTTTTGCCATAACTAACTAAGACCTACCCAAACCCTAAAAATCAATGCCTACATTCCCTCTAACCACATTCCCACATGTTAGAAGGAAGCTTCCATTCTAATCCATGGAAAAAATGAATGAGATCCCAGAAAATCAAGGGGATCTGCCTAGTTTAGTAAACCTAGGAAATCCCCCTAACTGATGCCGGTTACCCTAAAACCACCCGGTTAAGCGAGAACCCATCGTCTTGTTTACCATTTAACCCCCAAAACAACCTTATTTGAGGTTGGCACATTTTTGAGAGATAATCACATCTTTTGAGAACAAGTGACAAAACCAGAGCTACATGCAAGTAGAACCAACATTAGTACACACATCAGAGCATCCATAGCCAACACCTAGAAGCAATCACACAACCATTTTTCCTTCACGGGAGCATCGGGAAGTGCCAACACCACACCAAGTTCCTTCCATTTGATCACCCACCATTTCCAACTAGACATCAAGCTCATACAAGTAGTAAGTTTTTGTTAACCAACACTGGTTCATTATCATTTTAGTAGATCTTTTTACTTTTGTTGTTAGTTTTTGCTCCCATTCCCATTCCCCACCATTTTACCTCCATGAAAACTTGACCATCCCTTTACCCACACCATTGAACTACCCATATCCGGACTTTCATCATTCCATGTGCATACCTAAGACCCACACGAACCTTGCCATTTCCCTGTCATTCTCATCTAGCACCAGATCTATCACCTTGCCAAGTTTTATTGAGTTTTCTATACCCCAACCATACCACGCTGGTTACCTACAACCATCATCGGTTAACCTAAACCGACACGGTCATATTAGACGACGTCGGTCTCTGTGTCTTTTACCAGAAACCAAGAATAGAGCTTCAAAACCTCCACCAAATACCCAAAAACCACCCAGAATCTCACTCTAACCAATACCTACACTCTGATAGAGACCTTGACCTTCAGATTCAATTCAGTCATAGCTTAGCCTATTGTGAATGAATTTTCTTATTGTAGATGAATGAGATACCTAAATCATTTTAACTACAGTAGGATTTCCTTTATTGTTAGCATTAAGTTGTTTTAAAACAGTGGATTGACAACCATCTAGGAAGTATCACACTTCCCAGATCTAGCACACGCTAGGTAGTCCACTGCATATATTGTTTAATTGTTATTTGGTGGTCTTGTATTCCATTTTAGGTAGTTCCTCCAAGAAAAAGGAATCTCTCATGATCAGCTGTGGATCCAAAAGTCATACACGCACAACAACCTACAACCAACATTTAACAGGTATTCCTCCTAGCCCTTTGGAGGAGACTTATAAAAGTTGGGACGTGATAAATTTTTACGCAGTGTGTATTAGTTCTTGAGTGCCTCACCATCATGGAGGAACACACAAAGGAAGTGCGGGTTAGCATTATGCGGGTGACGCCACCGCACGTAAGATATTAATAGATGGATTGTGGTGGGAAACCCTGTACAAGGATTGTAGAGACTATTGAAAATTATGTGACCATTGTCGATTGCATTGGAAAGCCGGGAAAGAGAGATGAAATGCCTTTGCATCCTATACCTAGCACAAAACCTTTTGAGAATCGGGAAGTAGACTTTGTAGGCCCTATTACACAAGTGTGCATGCAGGACTAGGTCAAGCTATGTCATCACTTACATAGACTATTTGAGATGGTGGGCGAGCCGGCTCCAACTAAGGATTGCACTGAGCAGCCACGGTGGCGATTTTTGTGGGAGAACATTATCACAAGGTATGGATGGCCTTTAATTTTAACCAAAGTGATAGGGGTACACATTTCTTAAATGAGGCTGTGAGGATCCTATTAGCGAGTTCATGGTATCTCATCACAAGACTACCCCTTATCACCCACAAGAAAATGGAACCACAGAGGCATTTAATAAAATACTAAGTCATACCCTGACCAAAATTTGTTATGTCAAAAGACAAGATTGGGATGACAAGGTATCAGCCATATTATGGGCTTACAGGACAAGTTATAAAAGTTTGAACAAAGCCACACCATTTCAATTATTTTTTGGCATGGAAGCCATTTTTCTAGTTGAATTCATGTTACCTTCTCTACAAATAAAATCATGCAAGAGGGTTAGATGATGATCAAGCACTGAAAGAGAGAATTGATGAGTTAATGAAGTTGGATGAGAGATGATTACTCGCCAGGTGGAGTCAGACAATAGAGAAAGAAAAAAAATCATGGCATGATTGCCACATCAGAAACAAGAATTTTGAGGTTGGGAAAATGGTCTTACTATGTGATTCTAAGTTTACGCACCATCTTGGGAAATTGAAATTCCATTGGTTAGGTCTCTACACAATCTCATACATCCTTGATTCGAGCGGGTGCTAGTTACAAGCACTTGGATGGAATGAAATTTCTGGACATTTCAAGTAGGAGTAGGATGAAGCCCTACTATAAATAAGTCTTCTTGTTTTTTGTAAATAAGGTAGTTTTTCCAATTAGTTTAGAATTTTCCTTTATGCATTTCTTTTCTTGTGTTTCCCTTTTGTGTTGTTTTTTTGCACCTTGGGTGTCGGTAACCTTATTACTACTTTTTGATAATTTTTTAGTGCGCAGAGGACCACACATCTTTTTAGTGTGGGGTGGAGTATTGTGAAGGAGAGCATGGTTACAATTCCAAGGAATTTTGTCTTGAAATACCCAGTTGAATGGCCCTGTTGAAAGAGGTGCTTAAAAAGAAAATATGGAAAAAGGATGGTTGGTGCCAAGATAAAAGCTACTTTCAGATCCCATGTAAAAAGAAGGAAAAAGTGCATAAGCAACACGAGGTAGGTGAGAGAAAAATCGGGATATAAGAAGTACCTTCAACTTTGGTTACATGCACTCAAGAGTCTCCTATCATGTTGGATTGGTTACGCACCAAAAGGTTGGAATATTGTCCACACATGTTTGGGTGTGTGAGGGAAAGCGCTGAAGTTGGGATTTTTTTGAAAAAGCTACATTAAGTATTAAAAGTATAGTGGTAGGTGAAGGAGAACTTAATGCTTAAAAAAGGAAAAATATAAATAATGGGGTTGGGGCACTTCATTATTCACTTTGCATATAAAGAGAAAGAAGTGCTTTTGCACCTTTTGCAAACTAGGGCTTCCAAAAAACTGATCCATGTGAAGAAAATTTTGGAGAATTGAAGCATGAGTAACTAGTTCAGATTTGCGAACCAAGAGGAAAGGATTTCACAAGCGTAGGAAAAGCGGGAGAAGGTTCCATCTTGTGAAAGGAGTATCCCGATTAGGGTTTGAAGAACTAGGGCATGGGGTTAAGGAATTTTCTTTAGAAGTTTGAGATCTAAGTTTGGAGAGAATGGAAGAATAGAGTAACATGGAGTGATTGAAGTAGACCTAGAGAATGACACCTAATAAACCAGTTAGCACACCCAAGAAGGGAAAGGGAAAGGGAAAGGGTAAGCAACAAGAAACTGATGCATGCACAAATGAGGAGTGGTATACAAAAATGCAGTACCCAGATGGAGTGTTGTTGGGGAAGGAGTGGGAGTCCCATCTGAGGAACATGTCTGTGAATGACTACAATCATTAGACAAGCACAATCGAGAAGGAGATGGTGCTGGAGTTAGTGTGCCAAAAAACAAAAGGACACCAAAGGGTTTTCCCATTTATAATGATGATGTGAAGGTTAAGTTAGAGAAGGCAGGGTTATTGCAACTCTTTGAGTTTCCCTACTTTGGGAAACCTGAGCGCTTATATCAATGGCTGATGTCGCGCGTCCATGAGGACTACTTCCACTTCGCAGGGCATAAGATGCACATAACCCTCAACTCATTTCACATGTCACATGTCTCATCTGTGAATGATAAGGTTTGGAGGATGACTTGACTGACAAAGAAGTGATTAAGGAAACTATCACCGCTTATGCATACAAGAAAGGGTCAAGGTATTATGATGTCATAGACATTAAGGATCTAGTAATGAAGATGGTTGTGCACTGGTGTCAAAGTTAAATGTGTTGGTACCCAATTTTTTTCTCCTTTTAGTTTGAGTAGCATCATAGATATGGCATGAAGCTTAAATTCGAGATAGATCATGATGTGTGTCGTTTAGTAGCTGGGGATGTGATCTTACCGGCACTCATTTGTGGAGAGATGGATAGCACTCAAATAAGCCTTGATCTTGTCCCAACTATTTTAGGTTGTTCCTTTTAACCAAGGTAAGAGGACCTATTTTGTAACCATAAAATGGTGAAGGAGATGAATATATCCCTCAATTTGTGCAAATGGTATGGAAAGGGCCTTGAGAAAATATGATCAACACTCCAAATTTGAATTTCACAAGTTGTCACTCCCAGATTATGGAGATATTTTCAGTGTAAGGCAAGGGTTATTGAAGACATTGTATGATCCTGATTTGTTTTGTGCATTTTTTGTAGATGGATTGGATTCCTTTGTTGACACACAATGCAATGCAGGGTAGTATGGGGTAGGATTAGTTTGTTTGAATGAATTTTGGTGGGATATTTTAGACAAGACTAACCAGAATCTACCAAATTCTTTGAGGACCTTTGCAAGAAATTTGTAACACCTAAATAGCGAGAATGCTTCAAAAGGATTAAAGTGCTCCTTCAACTAGGATATGTGCACCAAATGGAGGCCCCAGATCTATACTCTTCCACACAATATTTGACAACTTGCCACAAAAGCTTGAAGTAGATGAACCAACAAAGCATCCAGAAACCTCTATTTTATCATGACCCAAGGTGCACCCAAAGGTTTACAAACAATCTCTAAATTAAGGGAAGGTAAAGTGATTTTAAATCTATTTATCTTTTTATCAAATGAAAGGTCTTCTGAGTGTGAGATTGCAGATGCCACTAAACTATCAACAAGAAATGAGACCATATATGATCAAGAGAGATTTTAAACACAAGACTACAACAGGAGTAAGAAACATAAATTGAAAACATTCTGAAAACATAAGTGCATGCAAATTTTGCCAAGAGACAGCACAAAATAATCCAGAATAACCAAATTCATCAACAAAGGAATGTTATAAGAACAATCTCAGAGCTTGTTGATGGATTTACAACTAAAACCAACTCAACATGATACAAATCTGATGCAAAAGGAATTAGAAATGGTTCTCAGGTGGTTTCTTAGAGTATGAGATTTTTCCCAAATTTTCTCATGAAATTCTAAGTTTCTCCGACCTTTTCCATGTCTCAAAAACATGCATTATATAACTTTCAATTATATTTGATCCTTCTTTCCCAAGAAAATAATATGCCCAACATCAAGTTTGTTACAAAATTCCAACATGATTAGCAGATAGGGACATTTAACAAATTTGCAACAAAAGTTGTCAAGTATTTTAAAAATGGTGAATCATTACAAATCCTTCATCATTATCTAATGCGGAGGCACGTTTTTCATTCACCCAACATGCAGACCCCTTTCATTTCACTATTTCATCCTTATCATTTAAAAATTTGATTCTGTAACTTTTTAATTTGATATTTCATGTTTTACACGAGTTGGGGAAAAAATTATTTCAAAAACACCTCAAATCTACAAATTGATCACTAAAACCCCTTGCATTGATCCTTGCAGGCACAAACAACATGAATTTTAAAATATTTCATCAAAATTGATGCAAAATTTGTAATTCCACACTTCCTAGAGCAAAAATTGTGGCCAAATGTGATAATGTACGATACCATTGATTTTCCCTTTTCCCTTCAATCTAGGTCCTCCACGTGTCAAAATACGATTAGGAATGGATTTGGGATCACTTTTTGACTTTTTAACATTTTTGGAAAAATGGAAAAAATTGACTTTTTTCTCCACCCCTCCGCCCTTGAATTTTGGTGCTGACACGTGGCATATGGTGGGCCCCATTGAAGTCGTGGCTCAATTATGTGCATTATCACCTTTTTGGGAATTTGGAAAATTTTCAATTTTTTTCCCCACGAAACCGCACCTCCACCCTTGTCCTTGACATGTGTCCACCTCTCTATCACTAAAAATCTGTGGGCTTATTTCATGTTTTACCCCCTTTTTTTTTGGGAAGGAAAATTGTGTATTTTTCTTCCGCTGGCCTGCGCCTCCGATTTCTTCCCTACCACATGTCTCCTTCTGATTTTCGCAGAGCCACGCCTCAAATTTTCATTTTAAGTCTTTTTACAAAAAGGGAAAAAATTCCCTTTTTC